>JAQGDQ010000193.1:352500-411259 GCA_030141605.1 Tubiluchus corallicola
GTTTAGACATTGGGCATGTAGAATTCTAAAATAAAGGAAATCTACCCTCAAGACAGGTAAACAGTAATTCAGCAAAAAAAACTAGACACGCTTGTCAGCACCAATTCCAAGTACTTTGGCACTGTTATGTTTTGAATCTTGTGCAATTAATCTTCCCGTTTGAAGTGACAGCAGTTTTAATCATATCTTTGTTAAGGTTGATATGCTTTTAATTTCCGCAGAGTATTATGAAATTGAACTTATCTGACAATGAGGTTTCTTTACTTCAAAAAACATAAGAGGAAATATGCCGACTGTTGCTTGTTCTTTGATCTCATTCATAATCATCCACAAAGCAATAGCATTTTTGATGCTCTTTGTCATTTTTTCTGAAAGTGCTTACACACTTAAATTTATTGCTTTTATATTTAAGATGGCGACGAGGAACTAGTTGACGAATATGTCAAAGCGGTTGCAACGAATGTTGTTCATGAGATTATGATCGCTAAGCAACAAAGAAGCTCAAGGAAGAATCAAAAGGCCGTGATTGTCAATAATGAAGCAATGACAGATTCTGCAGAATTCAGTGATAGCTTATTTGACGAAGAAAAAGTAAGTTGTCGTTTTTTTATTACAGGCACTTAAAAACATTTATAGTTAAAACAACATTATTAACTTTATTGCAACTTTTACTTTACAAAGTTAAAAAGCAAAAAACTTTGTAATAAAAGAAATTTTATCAGTGTACCCTAATAAGCCTTCTCTTAATGTTCAAAGCAGTTCAATTCCTTTCCTTTAACTTTATTTTCAAACACTTAGCTGTTTGTTACGGTATCGCTTTCTTTTCTTCAAGTCTGTTTAATCATTACCTCCTATTCGGCTTTTGTAAATACATAATTAGTGCATAAGTTACTGTATCAATTTCTTTACTGGTCTGCTTATTCATTACCTATTTGGCTTCTGTTAACTTATTAATTAGCGCATTATAGGCTGTGCCTATATAAACTGGTTGTATGTTTGTAAATTTACGGCTCATGATGGCACAGCAGTAGTCTGTCGAAACGTTTGGCATGATTTTAACTTTTTAACTTTGTAAAGTAAAAGTTTTAATAAAGTTGTGTTGTTTTAACTGTAAGTGGTCGTTTCTCAAACTGATGAACACAATAAAATGTCTGGTGTATTTTGCATTTTGTTTTAAAAATTGTTTCTCAGGTTAATATCTGTATTTACAGTCAATGTTGGGAAAATTGCTATACAGTGGCACAAAAAATGGTTTCAAACTGGCTAGTCACTGGAAGAAACTCTCTCTCTCTCTCTCTCTCTCTCTCTCTCTCTCTCTCTCTCTCTCTCTCTCTCTCTCTCTCTCTCTCTCTCTCTCTCTCTCTCTCTCTCTCTCTCTCTCTCTCTCTCTCTCTCTCTCTCTCTCTCTGGTTGCCTCTTCTGTTTTCTCTTTGGTTAGTGAAAATCTAGCCTCTATTGAATGTGAAAATACAGATATTTATTACAATCATTTGACATATGCTGACTTTGCCTATTATGTATCTCTATATCTCTCTGTATATATTATGTGTATATATGTTTATTATCACTAAATCTGTATTTCTATTTATGTTGACTCAACTAAGCTTCTGACTATAACGCCTTCCATTATGAGCAACTTTGAGTTCAGAACAGTTAAGTTAGCTGGATCGGTTATTGAGCCTTGTGATAATGAAAAATATCTTGGTCACATCATTTCTAGGGACAACAGAGACGATATAGATATCATACGACAAGTAGGCATTTATTACTCTCGAGCAAATAAGCTATGCCGTAAATTTTACTATTGCACCAATGCTGTAAAAACACGTCTATTCAATACTTATTGTAATAGCTTCTACTGTATAGCCACCTGGTGGCATTTTCATAATTATAATCTGAACAAACTTAAGGTTGCTCATAATAAATCAATGCGAAAATTTTTCAATTACCAGTTCGATCACAGTGCCAGGAACATTTCTGTGACGCATAAATTAGTGTACTTTGATGTTATTTACAGGAAAAGCATTTACAGTCTGGATACTAGAATTTCAAACAGTAAAAACTTGTTGTGTAGAACGATATTCGCTAGTGATGCTTTATTTACTTCCAGTATAAGAAAGATTTGGAGAATAAAATTGTATGCTTAAATTTTTTACATATTCATTGATATAATGATTGAAGCAATGCGAGATGTTATTATAATTATCATTTTTATTTTTTGTAATTTTGTTTTTGTGTTGTGTTTACATTGTGTGCTTTGTGTCGTTTATTAAAGAAGTAAATCAAAGTCTCTCTCTCTCTCTCTCTCTCTCTCTCTCTCTCTCTCTCTCTCTCTCTCTCACTCTCACAGGTGTACACTATTGCTGCTATAGTGTGAATTCAAAACTCGCATAATGGAATTTCTTGATACGTTTGCCATTCATACATACATGTAATAAAAACCAGTAATATGATAATGTTAGACTGGTAAAATATTAATGTAAAGTTGCCATAGATTTGTGAGTTTACATTAGAAAAACTGTTCCAGCCATCATCTGTTATTCTCGATTTTTGATTTGTTTGGTTAATTGCTCTTTTCGAACACTTTTATTGATTATTTTATTTTTTTTCTGCAGAAAGATGAAGAAAAGCCTGAAACTGAAGACATGATAAAAGAAAATGCAGAAAATGATGACAGCTTTAATAGCAAACTGGATGAAAGTGGTGATGCTCAAATTTCCACTGAAAAAACAGGAGAGGAATTGCTGAAAGAGCTACCGCCTAAGTAAGATTAGATCTTGCAAATATAAATGCGAAGCAAGCGGGAAAATGTAAAACTGAATTGTAATGAAAATGCAAAGAAAAATTATTCCATTGAAGACAAAAGTAAAAGTGACAATGATAACCAATACAACAAAAAGCAAGTGACAAGAAAAATGAAGATAAGTGAAAGTGAATCCCCAGAAAATAATTAAGTAAAAAGTAAAAAAAGATAAGAGTAGTAGAGATAAGATGAAAAAAATCTGCCAAATGCAAAATATAATGATACAAATATTGTTGTTTAAATTCACAAAAATTAAGAAATATATTACTAGCCAATTTATGGGCGTGGCCATCATAGCCCGCAGTGCCATCTTTTTTTTGATTATGCAGTTAATTATTCTTGTCAGTTAGAGTTAAATGTTCTCTTTTAACGTGTACTCGTTAAACTAGTTTAGACTAACTTATGTAGTCTTATGATCTATGCATTTTAAATTACCATACTTGTTGCAATAAAATAAATTTTTACAATATTCTTATTATACAACCAGTTTGATTAAATAATAATGTTGATACAACCTATTGAAGTCTGAAAGTTGAAAAGTTCATGTAATTCCTGTAAAGGTTCATATGTGAGTCCTACAATCGCATGCTTGTATGTATGTGTTTGTGGGCAATTAATTTAATCTTTATTTTTCGTAATTAGATTTTAGTTAAGGCTATTTTAATTTCACAGATTTGATGTATTGCATTTTTCATATGGATTTTCTTGCCTGAAATAAAATTACAATCAATCAGTCAGTTAATCAATCAATCAATAATTCTTTACTTGGTCTTGCCTTTTGTAACAGGGTGGCAGATCTAGTTGAACAGATGCTAAAAGAAAAACAGGATAGTAACAAGCTTGTCGAGCAATCAGGCAGCCATGTTGACTATACCGTGCCAAACACCAGCAGCTCAAGAAGTGCTGCGGCCTTTAAAAAGCTGTTCCTGAACATTTGGGATTTTTCTGGGACGTTGTCGTACTACGCGACACAGCAGGTGAGATTAATTGTTCGTGCTTCTCTAGTTCAGTTACTCATTTTAGTTACCTGACGATTTATTGCGACATTTCTTGCGATCAGATGTTTACATTTCTTTTCTCTTTGCAGGTATTTTTGTCCCCGAGAGCTGTATATCTTATCGTGTTTAACTTGTGTGATAATCTCGATGAACAGGCTAAAGTAAAAATTAGACGCAGGATTAATGGTGTACAGGAGGTAAGTTGCTAGATTCATCTTTTTTTGTTGTAGGTTTAATAAAACAGCAGTAATATTAAAATGAAGGATATGCAGGTAATAATGTTGAATTATCATCTTCTACTGCATTCCTGAAGCAATGAGGTGAATCATCGGTGATTTTTACCTGTTTTTCGGGTGTATGACTGTGATCATTATAGTATAGGGGAAGGACAGGCAATGGTAAAGTACATCTCAAAAAAATTTCTGGTTCTTTTACTTAGCATTACCTGCTTGAAAGACTTGTGTAACTAAAAAAGAAAATTCTTAATAATTTAAAATGTTTTGTCAATTGATAAAATGTTGTTGACTCGCCTTCCCAGTGAGCACCACTCACTCACCAAAAAACCTATTTTTAATCTTATTGACAAGATACAGTATTCTAATATTTTGCTTAGTTAGTATAGAGTGCACTACAAGTACTCTGATTATTTTTTCAAACTCTAGGCAAAGTTATCTGAATTTGTTTCAAATGACTTATCGTCAGAATGGCTAGCCTAATGATCAGGAGTTTAAATTTACAAGTTTTATATAGCATTTCTGCTAACGTAAGCCTTGTAATAAGACAGCGTACAGTTGGTATAAAATTTCAAGATGCGCTTTTTAAGCTTTATATAAGAGAAGATTTTTGTTGTGCTTTTACGCCATTCAATAGCATAATGGCTTTTTCTGATTAGTTACCATTGAGACATTGGAATAGGTGAACCCTAGAAGGCATTAATCATCTCAGTTGAGATTCATTTTCCATTTGCAATGTAAGTGAAATTTTGAATGTATGGCTTATACTGTTTGATAAAACGTAACAAAGGCTGTCACTGCTAAGCTTTTACTTTATGCCATTTAGTGAACCGAGATCACAAGCTGTTTTCCTTTTACAGAAGCTACAATTTATATATCTTATTAGATTGCAGAGGAAGTGTCAGAGCTTACTAACCTAGATTACCTGGGGTTTTGGATGAATGCCATCCACGTACATGCTTCTCAGGCTGACTTAATTAGCTCAAACAAAGAGAACTTCAGTCCGCCCATTATATTAGTTGGCACGCACCATGACTGCTTAGGGAATGATGAGGATTATGTAAAGAATACGGTAAGCCTTTGATACGGCGGTAATTAATGTAGGTCTTTATTTGTTCGAGTAAATCTTACAGTAAAGCTTAGATCTGAGGTGTGCAAGTCCTAGACCTTGGTACTGTGAATAGGCTTTTACAAATTTAAGAAATTATTGTAAACTGTTGGTCATTATCAAAATGAATTTTGCTGCTACACACTGTAATATTATATTTACAGCTACGTTGCTCTATTACTTGTACACTTTCATTTTATGCTAAAAATCAAAAGTTTCCGCTCAAGGCCATTTTCACTAAATATGACGTGTGGATTGAAAATGCAAGAAAAATTTAAGGCAGACGAACTGAAGTTGAAAGACAAGTTACATTTCTTACATAAAGAGAAATCTAACCAAGGCTGGAATTGAGATTTGCTGTGTCCCTGCCATCTAAGAACATTGATTGCCAGATCTCACAGAAATTAGTATAACAAAGAAAGAAAAATTGTCTGCTATTTTATGAATAATCTTATTGTGAAGATTGTTGTCTTCACAAAAGCAGATCACAAAAGGGAAACCAGCAGAGCGACGTGCAGGATTAAAATTTTACCAGTGTTTTGCTTCTCATATCACTTACAAATATTGTACACATAACACATTTTTAATCGTGTTTCCTTTTTCGGCAAGATCTGAATTTGCTTTAAATCTTGATCTAGATTTAAATAATTAAGGTCTTGTCTATTAATTGATTGAAGCATGATCTCCATATAAGCACTGGTTGAATTATTTCCACTTTATTTTAATTCAACACTTTAATTTGATGTGTTTTAACTTTTTTCTTTTTTTCTTTTCAAATTTTTTTCCTGTAGTTTTAAATCTAATCTCAAGTTCTGTTTCATTTGAGATGTTATGTGTGTCGGAAAAGAAGGCTTGTTTTATTATCCTAGAAATTTATTTAATCGAAAATTATTTAGCTATACTAGTACTTAATTTTTGCTCCAAGTTCAAAAACCTTGCCTTCATTTTCCAGATCCATATAAATGTGAAATTATTAGTATTGCATTTTTCTATGCACTTATAGTGTTTAACTGAGGAACAGGAAATTAAAATATGCACATAATTATTAAGCAGAATTGCATTATGATATTTACAGTAATTGAATGGATTAAGTAGATTAGTCACATTAGTACTGCAATAGTTTTTGGCCTATTACATGTTAACAATAGCCAGCCTAGCTACAATTTCGTAAAATAGAATTAGTACGTGAAATAACAAACATATCTACTAGAATCTACATTGTAGATTAAACATTTACAAGACTACAAAATATAATGCTAGACCATACGTTGTCATGTAGAGCTCAGGATATCCTTAATATGGAGCCTTTGACAGCTAACGTAGCTGTGGGCAAGCTACTATGCCAACTCAGCCTAATAAAATTAGGCGTTATTTTGCATTTTTCATATCCTATCCTATTTTGAAGTACGGTAAAAGTATACATTTTAACATGAATAATACTGCAAAAGCATTTCTGATAATTAAATAATGAATTAAAAACGTAATTAACGTCGGGCGAATTCAGCTATTGATGACATCACAAATGAGCATAATTTGCAACAGCACAGACATTCTATGAGCCTAATTTGTGAAAGTGAAAATTGAAGCACAGCGCTCAGTGTATTATACCAAAACTTGACAAAATACATGTAACAGCGGAGAACTAATCGCGAAAATGCAAAATTACATTTGTGTGGTAATAATTCTTTCACGAAATCATTATTGAAAAAATAGTATGTTCACTTTTATTATTTTAAGGAGCAGATTGTTTTGACGTACAGTTTCAGATTTGGTCCGCTTTTCCTTTAAGAAATTCTATCTAGCCTGTAACATACCTTACCTTAGACCTTAGTCCTTCCTGCGCATTGATGCACATTGGGCAGACAGCATTTTCCACTGAGTTCTATCGGCGGCTTCGTTCTCTACGTTTTCCCAACGTCTGTTGACAGCTCGAAGGTCTTCTTTGAAGGATCTGCGCCACGTTGTTTTTGGCCTACCTCTTTTTCGTTTCCCACCAGGTGGTTCCCACTGTACTGCTGTTTTGGCGTAGCGACTTTCTGATAGACGGAGAATATGTCCAGCCAGTTTCATTCTTTTCTCTGTAACTATATCTTGTAACCGCAATGACTGCGCTCGTTGAAGAACTTCTACATTGGTGACATGGTCGCGGTAGGAGATTTTTAGTATCTTTCGAAGGCATTTTTGGTGGAAGACGTTCAGTTTCTTTGATAACTCCGCCGTGACTTTCCAGGTTTCGCTGGCATAGAGAGCCATTGGCAGCACAATGGCGTTGTACAGACGAAGTTTGATTTTCATGTCAATTTTCTTGCTTGTCCAGATTTTTCCCATCTTCCTAAATACTGCTGTTGCTTTGCCGATTCTCCCCCTGATGTCATTTTCTGTACCTCCATTACAGGTCATCACACTGCCCAGATATGAAAAACTGGTAACGTTCTTAACCATTTGGCCTCCCACTGTTATATGTACATCATTCTGTTGGTTTGTCCACACTTTCAAAACTTTGGTCTTTTCTTGACTAATTCTCAATCCAATTTTTCCCGCTACTTCTTCCATACTTGTGGTCAGTTGTTGCAGGCTTTCTTTTGATGTTTCCAGAAGAGCTATATCGTCAGCAAAGTCCAGATCTGCCAATCGTTGTTGTTGTTTCCATTGCATTCCTAGATCTTTACCAACAACCGCCTTGTTCATGATGAAATCAATCGTCAGTAGGAATAGGAATGGCGACATAATGCAACCCTGCTTAACTCCAGTTTCGATGGTGAAATACTCGGTGTTTCCCTCTTGTGTTCTTATACAACAGCCGCTGTTTTGGTAAAAGTTCTGGATGGTTGAAATGAATTTCTGTGGGATACCATACAGAGAAGCAATTTTCCATAGGGACTGCCTGTGAACAGAGTCAAAAGCCTTCTTGAAATCAATAAAATTGATTAATAAGGGCTGTTGGAATTCCATACATTGCTCAATGATGTTTCTGAGAGTGAATATCTGTTCACAGCATGATCTTCCTTTTCTAAATCCAGCTTGTTGTTCTCTTAGTCTTATATCAGCAGCATCTCTCAACCGATCTAGCAGCACTATACTCAGGACTTTTCCAGGTATTGACATCAGAGTTATTCCTCTCCAATTATTGCAATCTGTCAGGTTCCCTTTTTTAGGCAACTTCACGATGACTCCATTTCTCCAATCTTCGGGGACCTTTTGTTGTTCCCAGCAGCTGTTCAGGAGCTTTGTCATTGATCGTGTTATCCCTTTATTACCGTGTTTCAGGAGCTCAGCTGTTATTTGGTCCTCTCCTGCTGCTTTGTTGTTCTTTAGTTTTTTGATGGCAGTTTCGACTTCCAGTTCACTGATGTTGTCCAATCTTACATCTAGCTGTTGTTGTCCAATTTCATTCTCAAAGTTGAATAATGTTGTTGGGTTTGGCTGGTTGAGAACTTCCTTGAAGTGTTCCACCCATCGTGCGTTTTGCTGTTCTGTTGTTGTGAGAGTCACACCACTTTTGTCTTTGATTGGCACAGCTGGGGTGCCTCCTGTTCCCGTTAGATCTTTAACAATTCTGTAGAGAGTCTTGGTATCATTATGGCTGGCTGCTAACTGTGCTTCTTCACCCTTCTTTTCAAACCATTCGTTCTTGTCCCTCCTGCAACGTCTTTTTACTGCTCTATCTGCCAGTTGGTACTGCTCATTGGCTTGACTCCTGCTTTCTGGTGTTTTTGCTTGGTCTCTCATTTGCTTAGTCTTCTTTCTTTCATCAATTAATTCCCAAGTTTTTTCTTGTATCCACATTTCTTTTCTGTTACCCCTTCTTCTGCCGATCTGTTCATCTGCAACTGCTGTTACTGCTTCTTTGAATATTTTCCACTGTTCTTCAATATCGTTGGCTTGTAGTAGTGGTTCAAATTTGTTGCTAAGTGCCTGTAACATACGCTATAGAAATTCTGTTCCTTTTGATGAGTTCATCAGTGTTAATGGACTCACACGTTTTCCGTTGTTTCTTTCATGGACAATGTTAACTTCTCTTAAAAGTAATATTCTATTATTAACAGGTGGAAGAAAAGTTTAGACGGATCAGAAGTTCACTACAGGATAAACAATACGCTAAACATATACTGAGTGCCTTCTATGCTGTAGATAATAAAGAAGCTAACAGTGAAACGGTAAAGAAATTAATACTAAAAATTCATTAGTGGATTTCTTGGAGAAGTGTGACTTTTCTGCTACTGTATGAGTACAGACATAACTAAATGACTACAAATTACTTATAAATGCTTAAACAAATGACATGATTGGATAGCCTTAGTATAGTCCAGCTTAGCATATCGAGTAGCTTAGCCCAGTGTACACTTGCACAATCGTACACACTTCCTTATCGATTGCCTGCTTGCTGCTGCCCAAGAGAACTGTCTGCTGTACAGAGTTCCGGAAAAAGGAACCAATCAGCCAACGACAAATTAAAGTCATCTCATCTTCTAACAGGATTTTTTCCTTAAAAATAGAGTAGACTTATTGGGCCAAAGTAGAGAGAGAGAGAGACAGAAAAAATAGAGAGAGGTCAGAGTATATCGGAGTGTTGTCTCTGGACTGTGAACAGTTGAAATTTTCTGTGTTAGCCGATTTCAAAGTCGAAAAGTACAAAAATTATTATATATAATGTAATCATTGCTTAGTGAGAGCAGTTTTTCATGAAGCTATGCAAAATGTAGCAAACACATCTTGAAGGAGTTAAGGAACAGCACATACAATGCGCCTTTATTCAAACCATTTAATATACTCTTCTTCAAAACTGAATAGTAAATTAAAAACAAGGTGTTACAAATGTCTAGTCGTGAAGTAATAAGTAAATTTATTAACAGTCAACAAATTTTTGCTCGAAATCGGATGCGACATTTTGAAAACAGCTGCAGTAAACCTGGCCAGTGAAATGTACATTACCAAGACAGCAGCAAGCAGAAAGATTCGGCAACAGTGGCATCAGTGGGGCATGATGATGCGTGATAATGACAACAACAACTTGCACCAACAGTGGGAGGTGTGTGACGACCATAGCAGCTGCTATGGATGACGACGAGCATGCAACATGCAACTCAGCAACAACACAAACGAGTACATAGTAATTGTAGCAACGTCACAAAAGTATCGGCAATAATTGATGACAAGAGATTATTAAATCAATAGAAATTCATTTAATTTTTTTAATCATGATAATTGGTTAGTGTTTGGACTCTACGTGTGCCTGCAGAACTTTCAATAAAAATATGAAGTTTTGTTACAATTCAAGTTTTCTTGCTGAACGTGTTAATACTAATACATTTTCATTCTTTCAGTTTTTTAACCTTAGAAGACACATTGTCGATACAAGTTTTAAGGAACCTTACATGGGGGAACAAACTCCGCTACGCTGGTTAAGATTTGAAAAAGCTGTGTCAAATCTAGTTACACGTGGAGTAAACTATATTTCATTTGCTCAGGTAAAAATAAGTGTAATACAGCTTTGATTCTGAATTGGATTGTTGTCTCAATTTTCTCGAGTCTAGGTCTTTTTTTTATTTCTTTATATTGCTTTTAGTCACTTTCACTCAAATTACAGATTCAGTTTATTCTTTAACTACTTTTCGCAGTTTATCTAATGAAATTAAATTGTTTGTATAAAAATTAAAAAACAACAAATAAAAGAAATAAAACAACAAATAGTTGTTACCTTTATTTTACTTAGATTTAATTATTTATTAATTTATGAACAATTTAATGTTCACAGTGCATAATACTGTAATGGAAAATGCCGTGTGGTCTTAGCATGTGTTTAATGATCAAACTGCCCATGGTTAGTCAGTGAATGACTGCGTCCAATGCTCACTCCAGGAAATTTCGTTTGTTCGTTTCGATTCTGCCTGTTTTCTACATTGAGCAACGATATATTCTGATTCGAATACAACTCACTACGCTTTACGCACATATGGAAACACTTGTACATGTTTAAATACAAACTGATGTATACACATTGTGGATCGTGCATCGCGCATTATGTACACATGGAGTCACATCTTCATTAATCTTTATAATGAGCCACCACAGTACAGTCTGCCATTAAGGGCTGGATACTGGCTTGCAGCACTCCAAATTATGAGTCACCATTTTCTTTGTACAACACTCATTTTGTTTTTCTGTTAATAGTTGAGAGAAATCATAATGGAACAGGGTATCTGTGACAATGATACAATTGGAACGATTCTAAGTTTCTATCACGACGTTGGCTTGATAGTGTACAAAGGCGGCGTTGGTGCTATAGACGAAGCCTTGCAAAATACTGTGATCTTGAAACCACAGTGGTTAGCCGGTGTGTTCCAGAGGGTCGTAACTGTACAAAATTTAGATGAACAGGTGAGTTTGTTTAAACATTTCGTTTCTACGAACTTGTGAATTTTGGTACCTTTTAATAGAAAAAAGATTTTTGGATACCTTGTATTTTCTTCGATTGCATCAAAATACTGGAATTCTTAGGACTGTTTCTACTGTACAACTATTTAAAAGTCACATCTCTTTAGAAATTATTATGATCAATTCCAACTGTTGTAGACTTCAATAACGACCCATTTTTAACTATAATTTCTTTCCAATAAGTGATCAAGTTTGTATGTCTTAGCAAAATTTTTAAACAACTTTTATTAGTGTTTTACTTTCTTAATCGTGCATCTGTAACTATGATGTTTTATGGTACAGCGGCATTGAAAGCAATTTGTTTGAAAGTGCACTTTATAAAATATATTTTATTATTATTTATTAGTCTTTGGCAAAATTGTTTGTGAATAGTTATTAATAATTGTTTGCTTGTCTCCAGTGTTGCTATAATTCAAAATTGAAATTATATATATGTCTTTTTTGTATTGTATGTATTTTTGGCACTAATAAATATGAATATGAATATAAATTATTATGTAAAGTTCGGTTTTTTCCTAGTTTTTCCCTTGGAGCAGTTTGTTTTATGTAAGATTTGATAGATGAAAATTTAATACAAGAAGCCAAAAATTATCTATTTTCTTATGTGTTGTAAGATTAGATGATAGCATGGTGTCCTATCTCCTTGCTAATTTTAGCATATAAAAATCTTGCCTTAACTGTTAATGGTTTAATTATATCAAGTAAGCTTTTTTGCTGTAGCATTTTTATTACTCTCTTGATTAATCTTATTTATTGTGAATAACAGATTTAATAAAATTTGAAAATTTTAAAGAATTTTCATTCTTTTCTTTGCTTTCACTGTTAATTTGACAAAATCTAATAAAAGGTCATTGTTGGTTTTAAATCTTAATTAAATCTTTACACCTAAGCTCATCTGTGTTTTTTGTGTGTCAGATTAAAAGACAGTTGGCAACTTTCTGTGCATAAACTATTAAACAGCGGTGATTAAATAAGAAATTATTTACAAGCTTGTAAAGACAAATTACTAACAAATTGGTAAAAACTAGTTTAATTATTACTAAATTTAACTGTCGTTAAATTGTGGTTACGATGCTGCTGATAACTATGATTACCACCATGATTGTGATTATAACTATGACTATGATTATGATTATAGTTATGACTATGATGATGATGATTATGATTATGATTATGATTACGATTATGATAATGATTGTGATTATGGCTATGACAGTGATGATGGTGATGATGATGATGATGGTGATGATTATTGTGATTATAATTACAACTACGATTATGATTATGATTGTGACTATGATTATGATTAAGATTACAATTATGATTATGATGATGATTGTGATTATGGTCATCACTATGATTATGATTTTGATCATTTGTTTGTGTTGTTTAACAATTTTTTCGTTTCAGTAGTGTATGGTTATGTCGTAGCGTTTTTACTATTATATGTTCCAATACTGCAAGAGTGTTATTTATCTATTTGTTTATAATAAAATATAAGGCATATATATTTTAAAATTTGTGTATTCTTTGAAAGACATGAAACAAAAAAACTTTTCTGGATGTGCTTACCATTTTGTATTTTGTATTTTCAAAAATATTTTAGTTGCCTCACTTGATGGATTCATGGAGTAAACTTGAAAAGGAGGGAATACTTGAACATCGACTATTGCAGCACATCTGGACTGATATTGATGAACAAACTCCTGCTCTAATCAGTTTAATGGAGATGTTTGATTTACTGTGCGAACGTCTACCTCCGCAGAGTGTAAGTAATCAGATTATGGTGTATAATTTAGATTAGATTAGGTGTAACAGTAATCAGATTATGATGTATACTTTAGATTAGATTAGATTTATTGATCACATTAAATTTATTCACTCTGGTAAAAAAAACATAGAAGCTTTATATTAAAAATTTAGTAACAGGAGCTTATAGACCCGTATAACTACAACAGACATGGAAGTTTTTTTATTGCATTATTATCGTTACACAAAGAATTCGTAGTTATTTTTATGCAAAACAAACTTGTAAATTAAATAACTCACCCTTTCTGGCGAATTTCGTGCATGCATTGTCGTCAATATTGCCATGTTTCACGTCTTTGGGGCGAGTGAGCAAGAGTGATGTATGCAGTGCTGAAAGCACCTTTGGTAACCGATCTTTGGTGACCTCGTGACTGTATTCATAACGTCATTTGTCTTGCGCAACAAAAAATGGCAGTTCTTCAAATGTAATACAGGCTACCAACAAAGTGATAAAAAATCAAAAGAAACAAGTTTTACAGTAAGTACATAATAAAATAAATTGAATATTTATAATGAGAGTAGAATTTTAGGTTATGAAAGCTTATATTATAGTGAAGGTATAGTTTGACTTTAACAGTAGGAATTTTTCGTGCCACAATAAGTAGTAAAAATTGAAAATCCACAAAGGCCTCTATTGCAAGTGCTATCTTTTGCTACTTGGCTCATAATATATTCTCTTAATTCACTACAAATACATGTCTGTAGCTAACGGAAGGCGAGAAGAAAGAATTTTCGAAAAGTTACTACGTCCCAGCTCGTCTTCAGAGATGTCCTGATGTCAGCGAGTTGGCTTCCTGTGGCAGAAATGACGTAATATTCTACTTCGATTTCAATGGCTTCTTACCAGGTAATGTATTTTTGTTTCATTTGCTTCTGACGATATGTCTGCCAATGTTTACTGCTTTTATGTCATCTTTACCTTGCTTTTGTGCACTGTAATATACGTAGAAACAATTGTTAAGTATCATTATGTCTGTAAGCGGGTACATTTATCATGCACTGATGTGCTATCACCCACTCATTCACTGCAATTAACTTTGTTCCCTAAGAGTTTGTGGAAGCTCAAATTTTGATGCCTAGCAGTTTCCTTTTGAAGCTGCTGCTGCTTTTCACAGAACGATTAATCAGTTAACTGTTGGTGCTATGCCACAGATGCGTTCTTTGCGAATTTACAAGCGTAAGCATTATAGAACAACTAAAAGCATTGAGTTGATTTTGAAAAATAAAGCATAAGTGAAAAGACCTAACATTTAAAGCTCTTGCAGCATTTGTAATATAGGCTACTAAGCTGAAGAGTGATGACTCATATTTCTGTACTTGTCATGCTACATCTATTGACCATAGATTTAATCCGTTAATTAGGTCAGAACACTTCCATCCCTAAGTGAGTCTATTAAGTGGCGGGCGCCTGCTGTAGTTTAAAGCTCTAAGTCTACATCTTGTCGATAATCAAGAGATTGAGAGCCTGTGGAGGTAGATGCTCTTTCTCAGTGACTTGGATGGTTTTTAACGCTTTTTAGATGGCCTGTTTTATCGACTACTATCGAGAGCCGTTAGGTGGAGTCAGGAAAATGGCGGCAGAGAACCGAAGTTGTACTACAGAATTGCTCGCTTTTATATTGACAGCGAACACGATTTTGTCTTAGAAATGTCTCCTATACGTTACTCACGGATCAAGGTAAATAAAGTTGTTTATTTTTTTAATTTTTATTGTGCTCTTCTTTGTTTTCTTTATACTTTTAGAACTAGTGTACAGAAATAAAAACATTAACTCTAAGCTAGTACATGCAATAAACACTTGCTCGTAGTGGGATCGTTTAAGGCAAAAAATTCTTTTGTATCTGCTGATATGATACTCTAGTCGGACACGTATTACAGAAAGTAGGAGCTGGTCTCAAACTCAAAAACAAATATGAGAAAAAACACACAAAAGTGGCATATAGTTAAATACAAATTACTTCACTTTAATTTCTTGCTAACGCGTTTCAGCGTTCAAGTACCAGTTAGATGTTCTGCATGTGTAAACAATCACGTAACCCTAACTTAACTCCCCATTTTCGAATGCTCACCCGGGCCTGAAAGTCAACCGGCCCTTGAAAATTTTCCCCAAGGCTAATTCGTGGAGGACATTTTTCTGGAATACTACGTAATGTACTGATTCAGAAAAAAAAAGCATTTTTGTTGCAATTAATGCCAGTTTGTAAAGAAGGTTATTTAACAAGATTTCTGGCATTGCTTACAATAGCTTTAATGTGTTGTGCATAAATTTGCTTTATTTTCATATATTCACTGTGTAATTCCCCAAAAATCTTTTCCCCATTCAGGCTAATATTTCACTTAGTCCAGAAATTTTCCCAGAACAAATCGTAAATTTACTGCTTCTTATTTTTTAAGGTGCTAGTTATGAGAGTAACTGTTGCTGATGATGATGATGGTGTGGAGGACATAGTACAGGAAGCAGATGGCAGTACTGTGCTTCCAGCACCATCTATTCATGCCTGTGCCAAGGTATCTTAAGAATACTCATATTTAAAGCGTAGTAACAATTATTTTGAGCTTAGTGCAGTAAAATTTATGGGTTGATGTTAAATGTTTTTCTTTCGGGTGAAAATATTTATTTTTTGTGCTTACTACTGTATAAAATACAGCAAAGTTTTATAGTGAATTATAACAAAACCTGTCTGCCATTTTAGAAAGTGGTTAGCAAAATGAAAAAATTATTAGAAACATGTTCACAATTACACGTTGTCGTAGTTCTGAGACTTTGCCTGCCATTTTCCAAATATTGTCAGTTTTTGGTGTTATGCACGAAGACGTAAATATTTCAATAGTTTACATTAACGAATAAAGCATAATCCAAATTATGGAACAACTTTAGGTCAGCTGTTTGTGTTTTTTTAAATTAAACCAAACTGTAGAAATAATTGCTTTAAGTTTTACTACACCGAGTATATGTAACAGTGTTCTCTATCTCTATATTAGTGATAGCACTGTTCTAATTGTGAGAGAACCATACAAAATAGTTCTAATGACACATCCACATTTCCTTTAAGTGCATTGCTAACCATGGATCCAGCACTAAGTGACACGGTCTACTTGATGCTGATAATTAGGACTCTATCATAACCGACTAATTATCAAAACTAACCCTCCATGGTGAATTACTCAGTCGGCAGAGTTGCTTTAGCCTGATTACATCCTCTCTGAAACAGGCAAGCAGCCAGTATCAGTATGGGGAAGGAAGCTTCCCAGAGCGAGTATTGAACCCAGTAATCGTCCATCAATTCACTGACCAATCTTGATGCTACTTAACTTTCATCATTACACGCACTTTGTACACAACTGGTAACATTCAGTTCTTTCCCTCTCTCGAAATATGTAGGCTATGGAGGCCTACATGTTGCATTAAAATTTTGCTATTTTCTTTTATGTTCACATGATTGTCACATTTATGAGTCCTCATTTGTCCCAAATGATATTCTACATAATTTTTGAATACTCTGTCTAAAGTAGGTAAATTTTTTCAGGAAGAATTTTCTGCATTTTTGCAGGTGAGAAACTTTTTAGAATCGGCTCTGCAGGATCTTCGCGGAATGTGGATGAAAAGAGTGAGTTATAGAACAGTGCTACAATGTACGTGTAACAGAGAGTGTGAAATGCACAACAAACCCTGCTGTATGGAGGAATCATGCATGCACTTCCTTCTTCTCGATGAATGTCTTTCAAATAAGGTAAGAACATTTGATTTTAAATCTTCTAGAGTGGCTTCTTTTTCACTGTGACAACATTTGGTATAGTTCTTAAGTGAGATTTTAATGCTAACTCAGTTTTATCATTCAGTAAGTGAAACTCCATGTGGGGTTGGGCGAGGGAGGGAGGCAATGCTGTGGTGTCATACTTCGTATCTGTCCAGCTGTGACTGATTGCTTAGCAAAGTGGCTAATATATTGTTCCTTGTTTTCACAGCATTTGCTCATCTAATGTCTAGTTAGTGTATTGAAAATCATTATGTATTGCAGTACAGTAACAGCAGCAGCAGCAACAATGAGATTTGTTGTTAACATCAAATTCAGGCTTGAAGAATGATTAAATGCATATAACATAAATTGTTAAAACTACAGACTTTTTGTACTTACTGTTTCATTCATTCATTCGTTCGTTCATTTGTTTATTTATTTGCTTGTTTGTTTGTTCAGTCATTTATTCGTTCATTTGTTTGGTAATCTGATTCATTTGCTATGTTATTATTTAACTGCCCTCCTCATCTCAGATTTCATTTTCTTACTGTTATATTTAGTTTGTTATTGCTAGATAACTTCCTGTTAATCACTTTAATTCATTTCAGGTTGTAAGTTGTGATTATAGAAGAATCAAAACGGCACCATACAGGAAATTGTTTCCAACACCGACATTTCAGCGTAAGCCAAATAAGTTTTTCTAATCATTATCTATTGGTTTTTGTAGCATCTTGTTTTGTTCCTGATTACAGTTTTGCATTTTACAGTACCTTAATCTTATTAGAAAGCAGCAGTTATATTATTAGTCTGACTGCTGGATTGTAATGATGATAGTTGGTGCATAAGCAATGGTGCTTATTGAGGTTGTATGTCCAGTTTTGCAATGAAAGTTTCAAAAATGTTGTAGGGGCTGCAGTTACAGGCCTTATGTGCTTTATGCATCAAAACTATGGTAATACTTGCATGACTAAATAAAATCTTGGTTAAATCAATAGGCAATAGGTGTGTAGAAAATTTATTCTTTCATTGTCCAGTTATTGTCTGTCCAGGGGACAACTGTAGGAGAACACTGTTGGCTGTTTATTAGTTGTGCGAAAATCGAAACCGTAACTGATTAATAATTCATCGTTCTTCGTTTCTTGTTCGCGGGATATCATATTTCCTCATAGGCCTCATCAACTGAAAACAAAGCAGGCAGTTGAAAAACAAAATTACTGAAATATTGGATATGAATGACAAGACGGTGTACCATGGCTCCATGTGTCGTAACTGCATTCTGCTGGGCTACTGAGACATGCACGAGCTGCTTGATTACTGAGGCATGCACGAGCTGCTTGATTACTGAGACATGCACGAGCTGCTTGATTACTGAGACATGCACGAGCTGCTTGATTACTGAGACGTGCACGAGCTGCTTGATTACTGAGACATGCACGAGCTGCTTGATTACTGAGACATGCACGAGCTGCTTGATTACTGAGACATGCACGAGCTGCTTGATTACTGAGACAGGCACGAGCTGCTTGATTACTGAGACAGGCACGGGCGGCTTGATTACTGAGACAGGCAAGGGCGGCTTGGCTACGTCTGTGATTCATTCCCCCAACCTCTGTAAGAAGCCATGAGTAGAGTACTTATTACTTTTGTTTTTATCTGGGTGAAAATCTTGTATTAAGCTTCTTACGTTGATAACAGTTAGCAATGTTTTTGCAGTTAAAGATGGCCCAATCATCGACAACATTAGTAAAGCAGTGATGGCACAGCAGATGCACAATACAGAGTCAATAGAGTCAGATTTGCCACATTGGGTTAAATGTGCTGCTAAGATGCTTAACGCTGCTCCACCAGGATCTGATTGGTCTGCGCTAGCAAAAAAATTAGGTAAGATCTTGCTTTGTTAAGCCTAAATTAATTTTTTCTCGTCAGAAAACTAATATTGATCGATTCATTGATCAATCACCATTTTTAAGCTTCTAGTGTTAAAGAGATTAGTTATATATATTAAGGTTTTTATTGTCACAAAACCAATATTGATCGATTTATTGATTAATCACCATTTTTGAACTTCCAGTGTTAAAGAGATAAGTTATATATATATATATTAAAGCTTTTGGAGTGTTTATTATCACTGTCATAGCTCTTCTTCAAGTTCGCATTTGTATTTATCCAGTTACTTTGCATTAATTAGCATATCGCAAAGAAAAAATCAAAGAATTTGAAGATGATGTCAATCCAGGAATGGCTGTCTTGATCGATTGGGTTCATCGGGGCGGGAACAACGCTGCATGCATTGATAACATGGTACAATGTTTAGAGCAGATCGCTCGTGATGATATTGCTGATGTCGTACAAAAAGGCAGAGGTATTTGATTTTGTTGTGTTTTTATTATCTACTAGTTTCACATGTATGATCTCACACGTATGAGTAGGACACAAAAACGTAATCTCCATGCGGCTGCATATAGTGCAATTACAAGTTTCATTGTTGTGTCTGATCAACTTACTGGCCATTGAGAAATTTCACTGCAATATTCGTTAATTTTATTACAATGAGTATTTGCAGGTAAAAATAGCCAACAGATCTATTAAGTTTTCATTATTATTTTGAAGTTTTTATTATTATCAAGTAAATTCGGGGGATTAAGAGGGATTCTTACGCTTTGTAATGATCACATTTTTGTGCTAAAATGATTTTTTGGTTTTGTGCATTTTCGGTAAATTTATTAAGCATTTTGTACTGTTTTGTTCAGTAAATGAAACATTTTTCATGGGGTACCAATAGATGTTTCTCAACTAGCTAAGTTATTTTCCTACTTGAACAAAAACAGCCAATATTTTCAAATAGCTAATGAAATATCCAACCAGAATATGTTATTTATGCAAATGCAGGACATAAACTTCTTGTGCGCTAATGATATTTGTAAAAAATTGTGTAAATTTCGTGCAGCAGCATGCCATAGCTTAGCTGGAACAATAGATTGCTATGGTGATTGTGACACGCAGCTGCTATGTTCATTGTCCTGCTGTAGCTTCTAACATCACACTGTGCTATGGTGACCGAGCAATTTTTCGTCTGTCATCTAGGGGCAAGTTAAACCAATTCAAGTGTGTAATTACACTACTTGCAGTCGTATACTTTTTAAAATGCTTTAGAGATCAGAATTTTTATCTAATTTGATATAAATTCAACAGGAAAAATAGAAATAAT
Organism: Tubiluchus corallicola; assembly: GCA_030141605.1. NCBI lineage: Eukaryota > Metazoa > Priapulida > Priapulimorpha > Priapulimorphida > Tubiluchidae > Tubiluchus > Tubiluchus corallicola. The sequence continues at coordinate 372,832 of JAQGDQ010000193.1, forward strand.
ATGGTACTTACCTACTGATTTTTGCTAAGAAGGTCCAAAAAGTAAATGTTTTGTGCATGATATTGTCATCAAGCCCACAAAAATTTGAAAAGAAAATAGATATTAGCTTGACTGTATTGTCTTTATGAATGCATTAATTTTATTTTTATTCATCTGCTAGTTTATTTTATTTCATTTTTGAAAATTCTAAATTAAAAAAATAAACCTATGCAACTTTTAGAAAAAGACAAAATAATTAGCAAGCCGTACAGGATTGGCAAAGGATGTGACGCAAAAAGACTGATGAGGGTAATTTCCCAATAAGAAATGGTCAAGACTGGGTGTTGATAAATTACTAAGAAAGACTTATGTCACTGGGACACATGAGAGAGGAAAGGAATTTACAAATCTGAAAAGAATAAAATAAAAAATAAATGACTAAGTTAAAGAAATAAAGTTAACATGTCCGTAAAGACAGCACAATTGTACTAATATCTAGTTTTTTCTTTAAATCAAAGACAATATCAAGCAAAAAATGTTGCCTTTTTGGACTTTCATAGGAAAATTGGTGGATAAATGCAAATATGTTCGTATTCTGTATAATACCAAAGTTTTAAATTTGCATTCAAATTGGATAAAGCTTCCCCATTCTATGTTATTTTACGAAAGGCTTACTTTTCTTGTCCACCCTGTATTTTAATGTTTGTGCTTACAGAATCTGATGTTCAACCAGCTCAGGTTTTCCTCAGTTACTCGTGGGATGTCCAGGACGAAGTCATGGCACTCAGAACACGCATTGAACAATCTGGCTACACTTGCTGGATGGACATTGGTCAAATGGGCGGCGGTGATTATCTCTATGAGAAAGTTGAGGCAGGCATACGCAATGCAAAGGTGTGCAGCTTAACTACGTTTTGTACGAGCTTGCATCTGTGATGTGAATTTTTTCTGATTCAAAAAATGTAATTTTGAATGGTTTCAAACTTTCCTGTCATCTTTTGAATTTTAACAGTATATCAAGGGTTGTATGGTTGGACTGTTCACTCTTCAATTGTGTAGTCACTGTAGTATGAGCCGAGCAGGCGAAGCTAAGCAGCCTGTACCTCATAAGTATATGGATAGGTGACAGGGTGAAAATTACATTTGAACGGTTTCATCTACCATTTTGCTTTTGATGATTTATCATCTTTTTAAAGTAGGGTCGGATGTTCGTTCCAGCAAAATTAAAGCACCTCTGTCAGTTCTGTATTTCAAGATAAAAATGGAGTGTTTCACCCCTGTTAAAGAGGAATGTTAAAATGCAGACATAACAATAGCTTACATTACAAAATTTGCTTAAAAAATGTAATGTTGTCATTACCATACTTAAATTATATGGAATTGTTTAACAGTCATTACATTATCTACTTACTGAAACTTATTCAAGTGTGTATGTTGACTTTGTCGACCGACTTTAGGTTGTTATTTGCTGCATGACACCAAGATATGTTAGCTCATATCTGTGCGTGAAAGAAGCCAGCTTAGCAGACATCTTGCGTAAACCTGTGATACCAGTTATGTTCAAGCCAACTCAATGGCCACCACCTAATGGACTTGCTCTAGTGTTTCCTCAATTAGTGTACGTTGACCTTCACGGTGAGTAGTGTGAGCACAACGTTTTCGTAGTTGTTAACAATTTACTGTAGTTGTTGTTGCTTTTTTTGTGCAAAATAATGCTGACAGGTTGAAAAAGAAAGAATTAAAAATGGGACAGATGAAAAACGAACTGGACTAATCTTTGACCGCTGCAAGAGATTCTTCAAAAATTTGTTGATTGGCAACAGACATACAATTTAAAAACTAGTGCATTGTGTTGTACATTTTGTGATACACTTTTGCTCATGTTTGATATAATAGGTTAATGATTAACTAATAATTATAAGGTACCGGTGGACATGGAGGTTCTGGCGTGCATGCCGACTTGGAGGCAAGAATGCTGGAGGTTGTCCACCAGGTGTCACTCTACTGCAAACCAGTTCTGCCCGGAAAACCGCTCCCCGTGTTTTCCAACTGGTTCAACAGGATTGACACGGCACGTATGTTTCCATTTGGTGGGAGTTCTGCGGAGCGTGGAGCAGGTGAGAGTTGATTTTGGTTGCATCATTTTTACATGGTTGTTGGTTTTTATTTAGATTTCAGTTTATTCTCACCTTTTGCGCATTTATTTTGCTGTCGGGATAGAGTTGAAGATGATAAAATAGAGTGAAGTGAATAGCCGAATGGTAACCGAATGCTTAACGACCAAATCGAGCAATACCTGGCCGGTTCAGTAAACATATCATGGATTGCCAAGAACACTGCATCTCGACATTTTGCTTGTTATTAGTTTTTGCTATGCGAAGATAAATGAAGGTTTACTACACTTTGTCATAAATGTCCAAAAATGTCTGTATACATTGAAGTGTGGATGACAAATCTCTTATTCTCGCCCCAAATGTATTCAAACATTACCAACTTTACTCTTATTTCCCTCGAAACTTAATTTATTACAAATTTCAATGTTTAAAATCACAGTTATAAAGCACCGCTCTCTGTTTCGCAAGAGTTTTAAATTCCTGACATTCTTCTGTGCTTTTGAGCAATGATTTTGCTAGTAAACTGTGAGTTTAATCTTTTCTTCTTCCGTTTTCTTTATTTTGCAAAGCTTTCACTTCACTCTTTTTTTATGTTTTTTATCTTTATCTTTGTTTTCACTTTTATAAATTGTGCTAATTTTGTACTGTATGCATGTATTGTACCCATCTCCTATGAATGTTGTGTAATAGTAACTTAATTCAGTGATGTTGATCATGTCGTTTCTATGTTGTTGTAGTGCTGAAGTATGTTCAAATTTTTCCAATGTTTTTAACTAAATTAATACTGCTGTTACTAACTTGCTAACTAATTGGCTTGCTTACTTTAACCTACTTACTTGTTGAATTACGTAATTTTCAGCTGGTCTACAGCAGTCTTCAGTGCTAAGTGCATTACACAGGAGTAGCGATTTCCGTACAACTCTTACACAGCCAAACATGGCGCCCATAGCTAATGTGCGACGCTGCACAATATGCAGCATCTTGTAGTCTGGTCACATCTCTTCGCACAACCATACTGAGAGCACATGGACATTTTCGAAGACGTCATACTCTGCGTTGTGATATGTTGTTTGTAAAATATTGTAAAAATTAAAATTTTCGTGTGCTTTTTTTGTATTACTCTTATTTATTAAGTGGGAAACAAATTGGGTGAAATTGTGAGTTTCCAAATTCCATGTTGACAGAGAATTAGAAAAAATTTATATTGATTTTTTTGTAAACTTAATTATAGTGAGAACTACTGCTCTTTTGTAATGCACTGGTGAAAATATTATGTGATTGTAAACTTAATAATATGGGGAATTGTTGCATTGCTGCTGGCTAGCACAAAGACAATGTTTACGTATTTCAGACATGTTTGATAATGATGTAAGAATGCAGTTTTGTAGTTAAAAACAAAAGTTAAAAGTTAAAAATTAAAAATTTTAATAAAGTTGTGTTGTTTTTAATCGTATTATCCTATAGGTTACTATAGGCTGCAGTCTAGAATACTCAACTTTGGAGGACCCTCAAGCTTTGATAACATTTGGTAAAACATCTGTTTTTTTACTTGTGTTGAAATATGTGCTAATTTGGTGAGGCACTATGAAGAATATTTTTATTTGCAAACGTAAGATAGCTATTCCAGTGTAACTAAACAATTTGCAACAAGTTTACTTCAAGCTTTGTAAATGTCTCTGAAATATATGACGAGTAAAAATATTCAAGATGACTGCCGGAAAGTTGGAGGGTTGGCTCCATCTGAGGGAGCTCATATTTCGTTAGCCTAGTGGCCATGATTAAGACTCTTCATTGAAATGGAATGGATAATCATGACTTAATGAACATAAAATGGCACATTTGGTAGGATAATTTATTGAAATTGCAGTGAATAGTTCTGGCATACTTCCCTCTTCATTTAAAAAATAAGAGCCATTGTTTAGACATGATATATATATACCTTCTTAAAAGTTAGTCCCCAAACAATGTTTGATGAAAATGAAGTACATTTAAATTATTGGCAGTGAAATTGATAAATTGGTACACTGATATTTATGTTGTCTTTGCTTGTGGTGTCTTATCACAATCGAAGAAAACTTGGTGAAAACTTTGTATTATTTTGTTGTTCTGCTGTTACTAGGAGATTATTGGTGATTAGCTATAATTACTGTGTTTTTTGTGATGTCAGTTTTGCTCTTGCATCTTGTTATCCTAACATTCATGATTATTATCAATGAATCAGTTAGATTCACTTAGGATTTAGGGTTCCCAACTCCTCAATTGCCGATTCCTGGACTGGTGAATGGATTTGGGTACAGGGGGATTATGGGAGACTTGCAAAGGTGTAAAGGACTCTTTATGCAGTGCTCACAGGCGTGACTCATTTTAGAGACTTGCATAGAAAGTGCATTTTTTGAAGTAACATTATATTTTGAGTTGTGTTTGAATCATGACTGGTGCTTTCATGAAAAACTAGCAAATGTTGACAATTGAAGAAAATAATCCGTTATTAAAGAGGATTGGACTGGCTACATGATAGGAGTATGTATTTTTACCCTATGTTTTGTCAAAACTATTAAATGCTGTGACACTTTGTGTTCAAGGCATTGTTTATATTTCTCATTGGCTTAACTCCCAATTTCTGTTTAGTCCTGTTCAACGCTAAACGTTGTAGAACCATTTGATTAAAAAGTCTGATTAAAATTTATTAATAAGGGTATTTTTTTGAAGAACTAATGCTTTTTTCTATCTAGTCTTATCTTACTAGTCAGCATTGTACTTATTAATATTATTTTAAATTTATTTTTACAAGGAACATTAAAATCAGTTGTGATCTATATGTCTACCTGTCATGTTGTGTTTTTGTTGCTTTGTTCATCATACATACAGACATTGTAAACAATGTTTAAAGTTGTTGGTTTAATGAATAAACAAATAAATAGTACTTGGGTTGTCTTGAGAATTGTCTGTCTATATTAGTGCATGTGGGGGTCTGAACAATTGCTGAAAAGATGCTAACACATTTCTGTCGGATCAGTATCTGATGTTGGGGTATTATTCTTGGTAGTGAGTTGGGTTCCAGTCCTGCTGTTGAATACTGAGTTTTTGCTTGTGGTATGCTGAATTATATCAGGAAGCATCAGACAAAATCTTTTTAAATTGGCAAAAATTGAAAATCTTGTTATGAACAAGTTGTCAATCAATCAGTGTGATTCTTCTTTGTTGGTCAGAAGGTGTTGGTAGATCTTAATTTCTGTTATTTTGGTTCAGCATAAAAAGTAATGAATTAAATGTGTTTTCTCAAAATTTTGTAATCTAGAAACGTTATTTTCCCTTTCTTGATTGTTTCTCTGCTAAATGTTGTTCTTTCCTTCTTTACCATTTCAGATTGTTCAACACTAGAAACAACAAAAGTGAGTTTAAGGTCTTTTATCAAATTACGTAAATTAACTTCTTCTGATTTCGCTTCATTGTATACACATTTGTCTTAGTAAGCAACAACACCCTAGGGTAGTTCAATGGAAGAGTCGCAGGGATTTAAGAGGCACAATAAGAAGGTGGTCTCAGAGTTATAGGAAGATTCCAGGATGGTGTCTTAGTTTGATCCAAAGATGATTACAGCTTGCAGATGAAGCAGGGTTCCTAGTAAGTTCTGGAAGCTCTGATGCTTTACTTTACACAGTCAACACAATTAAGACTAATAGGCCATGGCCACTATTGTGCTCTTACACTACAATTCTTTATTTTTCATTTTCGAATGTCGTTGCAAAAATGAAAACAATAGAAGCAATGGTGAAGTGAAGTTATAGAACAAATGATAAATAGAACAAATTAAAAAATGGAACAGAAAACTAAGATAATCTTAAAAGAACAATGTGTTGTACCTGTAAAAATTACAGTAAAACTATATCAATATGGTTCAACAATGTAAATAATCGACCTGTTTAGTTAAATGGGCATTGTACATTAATTTTTTTAGCCCTGGAAATGTTCTGCCTCATTGTGTTTTTGCTGTTAGCAGCTGTTCTTTCAGAGGATATATGCCCTTCTTTTATCCAAGAGGGGCACCGTAGAGAATGCGAAACATCCACAGAAACAGAAAGTGAATGTGTAAAACAAGGATGTGTCTGGTGTGATTCTTCACACGGTAAGTCCTGTTCATGATATTTATTCCGCAATTGATTTGTGCTACAATTAAATGAGACATTTCATTTGACAGGAAGAGAATAAGTGTTCTTTATTCTTAGGACCAAAGATTAAAAGAGTTCCTAATCTGGAACTCAATTGCTGTCATTTGCAGTTAGTCTCTTGTTGAAATGTGTTCTATTCGCATGAGTTGTATTTATTAACAGTTCTTATTGTTGATAATTGGCGCAAAAACAACACGGACTACAAACTACTGGCAACACAAAGATGATAGTCTAGTCTTCTGAACTGGGTCTCTAGTGCCTGTTCAAAACTTTGTCTACACCTTCCATTTCAGATATAAAAAAGGTGATTTACGAGAACAACTCAAAAAAGTTCTCATATTCTCCCAGAAAACAACACAAGAGAACGAGTTTCCTTCCAATAAGTTTCCACATAATCTTCTGTAACTTCAGTTGGCTCACTTTCACTTGATCCGCCAATGTTTAACTCTATTGTACCTTTGCGGAACAAGGTCACGTCTTAAGCCTCTAAATACTCCTCAGAGGAGTCTATGACTTCATCGTCACTCTGGAAAGGGCAATCGCACAAATGGAGTAATTGGGATTTAAATTTAGAAAAATACGTTGAAGTCACTCGGTGCCAGATGAGGTGAATTAGGTGCATGGGTCAACAGTTTAAGCTACATTTGGCTGCTCCTGCCACTGCCACCTATGCTGTGTGAATGGGAGCACAATTTCCTGGAGCAACTATACACCAGCTCGAAGATTGACTCTCTCTTTTCTCTTGTTTGCTCCCTTGCAACAGCCATTTTGTGGGTTGTAATATCAGGTGCTATAAAGCTGTACTTCAAAATGGTAATAGCGTTTCTTGTCTCACACTTTCGTAAGAAATTTCGTAAGAATTTATTTGTTTTCTTAAATATTAGGTTTTTAAAATATTTTTGCTGTGTTTTCTTACTGAACTGTGAACTGCTGCAAGTTGCAGGTGTTTTTTCAGGTGTTCCCTCGTGTTTTCATGACAAGGCTCTAACAGGTTGTAAAACAGAAATTCTTACTTCTCAGAGAGTAAATTGCCTTCCCGAACATCATGCCAAGTTTACAAACAAAACTCGTGGCCTTTGCTATGAGAAGGGTTGCTCTTACTGTGCTACAGACAATCCCGATGTTCCCCAGTGTTTCTACAGGTATTGTTTCATTATAACTTTATAATTCAAAGTTTCCACAGATGGTCAGGGAGCATACTAACATTAGGAAGGACCCATTTTTCCCTAACTGGTGGATGGTGTTTCCTTCTTGGCTAAAATTCTTGATATCTTTAATTAATTAGCAGTTGGGTTAATAGTTGTGAAGAGTATGGTCTATTCTGCTCTGTTACACCTCAACCTATTCTGCTATGTTCAGTAAAAAGCTCAAACAGAAGAGCGCGTGATCTGTAATTGCTAGGTTCAGGATCGAATCCTGGTTGTTTTACAATTTCTCCTAGCTTTTTTTAATTAATTAATTGTCTCTACATAATTTACCTTAACCGGTAATAAAGTCACAGGAAAAATGTCACAATTTAGGCTAGGAAAAACAGTCATAGGCAAAAAGGCCAATTAATTTTGGCTAGTTTTAGGGTTATGGGAAGTTAGGGTTATTTCTTTTTTCCTAAGCGATTTTTCTGTGACTTTTTCTGGAGATTTTTTTACAAGTGACTTTTTGTACCTGGATTTGCTGTACCAAATAGAAATAATCCTTGGAGAATATTTTTAGCTAGTAATTATTTTGATTTTCTTGTCTTAAGTGTACAATGTTCGTCAGTCGAAAAAGCAGTTTTCTAGAAATGTTACGTGAAATGAAAGACATTTTTGCCATGTCAGGAATACCACTGCTACCAATAATAGTAGCAACACAAGAGTTACAAAAATGTAGAAACAAAACATTTATTTGAAATAACGTTTGAAAAAAATAATTGAACTTTCCTTTATCACATCCGCTGTGAACTTTTGACTAGCCAAATCTATTGCTGACACTTTTATACTGTCTTTTAAGGTTTCCCGCTCTGGATTGTCCTTTCCAAGGTGATGACGGTAAGACGGATTGTCTTTCCGGTGAGGCTGCTCCTACAAGGGAGGCTTGTATAGCACGTGGTTGCTACTGGTGCCCTTCGCAGTCTCCTCAAGCACCTTTTTGCGTATATGGCATACACGAATTCGATCCAAATCTAAGGTACATTTTACACAGAATTATCTCTGTATAATAACAGTAATTTATGTGTTAGCGTCCGCACAGTTTGATGTAACCAACAGTTGTAGTGTATTGGAAGGTAATAAACAGTTGTATTTGGCTTATAATTTTTAAAATATGAATTTTGTCTAAAACTGTAGATTGTGTATTTTTAATTGGCAAAAATGTCACGGTTACCAATCATAACATTACGTTACCAACCATTTTATATTTATACGTAATTGTTATTGTACGGACCTATAATGGATAGTCATTGTGGACATGCATTAAATGGAATTTACCCGGCATCCAGAATGCATTATCCACCTGCGGAATAGCTGCATATAAAAAATCATAGGAAATAGCTGCAGAAAAAATAATGCATAACTCAGATCTGATAAATGGATGCCTTGAAACCAATACAAACTGATTTTATCTATTCCGTATCCGCACAATACATGCGCATTCCGGATGTTTGGTAAATGCCGCTTTACTTGTTTAAAGCAAAAACTCACGAAGAGAAACTATTTTTGATTTTAGTGCAAAACTGTGCAGCCATTTTTCTCACTATATTACTTTTTAACATGTGTATTTCACTATGTGTTTTTTAATTACAGTATTATTTTACGGCGAGTTCAGACTAGCATGTTTTCTCGCCTAGTAACTCGCAAGTGTGTTCACACTAGAGAGCAAAATGTGCCGCAATTTACTTTCTTCTCTATTCATTGCGAGAAGTATGAAGAGTAACTCGTCAAGGCCTTCAGATTAGACAGTAGCTCACAGGAAATCAACATGCAGCAACCATCAGAGAGTTTGCAAACAAACTTGCCAACATATTCGCAAGACTTGCAAGCTTGCCGTCAGAGAAAAAACTCACTAGTCTGATCTGATAGAATAAGCCTTTTCACAGTTTCGCTTATGCACACGCAGTTGCTTTACATGAAAGGTTAAGTGAACCCCAGCAACACGTCTTAACTAAACTCGCCACATGATGCGTGAGTAAAGCAAAGCCCCTGCCGCATCAGTTCAGTAACTTCAGTTGTTTTACGTGGATGCATTGGTCTGTGCGTAGAGTGATTTACTAACAGGATCTTGCTTGGGAACAAAAAAATGAACTAGGTAAGGTTCTAGTTAGCTGTTGAAGTTGCTACTTTTACAATAGCATGGGCTATGAGGCGATGTCAAGTGTACACAAATGTGTTGTCTGGTTCACTTAACCTTTGACCTTTTCATGATCATCATCAATTGCTGGAACTGCGAAAAGGCTCATTAGATGGAAAATACTAATTTGTAATATAATTAACACTGATGATAAATGTTTGACTAGTTTGTAGGCTTAATGTTTTTCTGCAGGGTAAACTGCTTACCTGAGAATTTACTATCTTATACTGAATGCATCCAGAGAGACTGCAAGTGGAGTCCAACATTTGTTCCTGGTGCACCCTGGTGTTATTTTCCTAAAGATTATGGATATGCTATGATAGGAAAGCCAGCAGTCACTAACAATGGCAAGTAATTTCGTCATCGTTATTTTTTGCTTCTGCAGTTGGTTTTTTGGTAAATGTTCTCAATGTAAACAAACAGCATTTTACATTATAGGTTTCAAAGTTGACCTGGAAAGGAGTAGTACTGTTAGTTTATATGGCGGCGACATTCAGTTTGTCAAATTAGAAGTGGAGTTTCAGACTCGGGAACGCCTTAGAATGAAGGTATGGGATGGTACATGTATATGCTTCTGTTTTTTGTGTAAATTTTAACTGTCATGCTTTTGCTTCATTTATTTGTATTTTAATGACATGCTGTGCAGCTTTTCGCACTGTTATACTTTTATTTTTGAATTAGTTTACAGATACTTCGCATTCTCGATTTGAAGTTCCTCTGCGTATAAATGGTAGCGACTTTAAAGCGAAGAACACTCTTTATGACGTAGAGTTTCTTAACGATCCTGTTTTTTCATTTCGTGTTTTCCGGAATCAAACTCGTACTGTAATGTAAGTACCATTGGAAGTCTGATTCGCAGTTTTATTTTAGGGTAACTTTCTGATTGATGCTTTTGTTCTTCTTGTATTTACCTTTTCTTGTGTTCATTTTTCCCATGTAAGAACTGGCAAAGTTTTACATAATTTTGATACAGTATGCATGCAGCAGTTAATTACTAAACATGTTTGCCATGATTTCATGAAATTGTTTATGTCTTACTGACAATTTAAGATTTTCCAGATATTAGTCCACAATATGTCAATATCCTAAACTGTGTAAAGACAACTTTTGTGTAATATGATTTCAAAATCAGTGCTTTCACACAAATGTGTCTTCCACGGTATAAACATTTTAGCCTAAATTTCATATTCTGGTGTTCAAAGATAGTTTATTAAAATGATAAAATAAATAGTGCTAAATGTTGTACAGCATTAAGATTTTTTGTGCCATTTAAAACAGTTGTTTATGTTTCATTTGATACTTTTGTTTATTGTTTTATAGTTTTGATTCTTCTATTGGTGGTTTTACATTTGCTGATCAGTTTTTACAAATAGCTACGAAGCTTGACACGAATAAGTTGTACGGCTTCGGTGAGCATCAACATGATACGTTTCAGCATGATATGAACTGGAGGAGATGGGGAATGTGGACTCGCGATCATCCTCCAGCTGTGAGTTTTATACATGGTGTACCAAAAGAAACAGTATACAATGGAATATGATATGCTTACTAATATAACATCATACAAAGTCCAATAAGTGCAATCATACTAGGCGGTTAACTACACTTCACACAGTATTTGTAATATGATTTCTTACTACACATAATTTAATAGTGACTGGTAATAAAGTCACAAGAAAAAATTGACGAAAATGGTTAAGGTTAGGGTTAGGACTGGGCTATTTCTTTTTTTGAGTTCCTTTTTTCCTGTGACTGTTTTCCATGTCTTTTTTTACCTATGACTATTTTACTTAGACTTGGTTTATCACTCATCTGTATTTCTTTGTAATTTCGTTACCACATTTCAAAAGTGCAAATAAATGTATACATATGATATACCACACACATATGATAAAACACAAACATTATGTTTGGTACATAAATATATTTCTACCACATCTTTTCATTGGAACACTTTATAAAGAAGTCTGCTTTTTACAGGCTTACTGCCCTATTTTTGCAACACAGTATTCAGTCTGATACCATTTGGTTGTTGCATTGATGATGCATTACAACTTTTTATCTAACAAAAATTGTAGCTGTGAAAACCAAAAATTGGCGCACATTTTTACGCATTTTGATTGACATTTTGGTTGATTTTAGTTGAAAGTGTACCAGCAGCTACATATTCAACTACCAGTTGTTAACCGAATGTTGATAACCAAATTGTGCTTATCTTCTTTGTTTCTAAATAGCCCTTTTTCTTACTGATGGGTATTTTCGATGGTGTTATTAATGCAGTCGTAATTGCTTGCTTTTTAAACTAAGTTACTGGTTGTAAACTGTAGTTAAAATTGATTTCTATGAAAGGCTGGAAAATATTTTTTGCATTTTTGGTGGTACCTGCTAAGAAATAAATAATATTCAGCTTAGCTAACGTTTTGAGATATTACTGTTATTTAAAATTATGAACATGATATTATTTTTTGTAGTATAATGTAAACATGTATGGAGTCCACCCATTTTATGTGCAGTTAGAAAAAGATAACAGCGCACATGCTGTTCTCTTCCTCAATGCAAATGCTCAAGGTACTGTAACAGTGTACACATTTTTTATTCAAAACACAGTAACGTTTTCTATGTTATTTACTCAATGTACAACAGTATTTTTAAGACTCTTTACTCACAGTATAGTACCATTTTACATATTTTTACTCAAGATACAGTAGCATGTTATATGTTCTTTACTCAAGGTACAGTAGCATGTTATATACTCTTTTTCTCAAGGTACAGTAGCATGTTATATGTTCTTTACTCAAGGTACAGTGGCATTTTATATGTTCTTTACTCAATATACAGTAGCATTTTACATCTTCCTTTTGGAAGTTACAACAGCATTTTATTATATGGTCTTTTTCTTTGAAGTACAGTACTCTTACATATGTTTAATTTAAGGTACAGTACCTTTTTACTTTTTTGATAATTTGAGGTGGATTCATAGTTCTTTACTCAAGGTGCAGTAGCATTTTATATGTTCTTTTTCTCAAGGTACAGTAGCATTTTATATGTCCTTTATGTAAGGTACAGTAGCATTTTATATGTTCTTTACTTAAGGTACAGTAGCATTTTATATGTCCTTTATGTAAGGTACAGTAGCATTTTATATGTTCTTTACTTAAGGTACAGTAGCATTTTATATGTCCTTTATGTAAGGTACAGTAGCATTTTATACATTCTTTAATACCATTTTACGTATTATTGTCTCAAGTATAGTACCATTTTACATGTTTTTCACTCAATATACAGTAGCTTTATACATCTTCCCGACCACAACAGCATTTTATATGGTCTTTTCTTTGAGGTACAGTACTCTTACATATGTGTAATTTAAGATACAGTACTTTTTTACATTTTTGGTAATTTGAGGTGGATTCATAGTTCATGTGCATGTGCTTCTTATCAATGGCTTTGACCATCTAGTGCTGATACTCATTCGAGGTGGGGTACTAATGCATTTTGAACGTGTTTCAATCAACATATTGAAACAAAGCTATCAAAAAATTGAAGACTAGGAAATATTATAATATTATTTTGATGTTATTCTAGTTGTACTGTTTATAATTTTTACAGAAGTGGTGTTATCTCCTGCACCTGCTCTTACTTACAGGACAACTGGAGGTATTTTAGACATTTACTTTTTCCTTGGCCCATCACCTGATGAAGTGGTACAGCAATATACTGAGGTATCCAACCCAACTTCAACATTTGTATTTCACGCATAAAACCCGCAGTTCCTACTTCAGTAATGTTTCATTTATTTCACTTATTTTGTTTATGTTAAGTATATTTTTTGTAGACATTTGCGAACCTGATATGTCCAAAATAATTTAATATCGTAGGTTTATATAAAAATTAATATAGTACAAAACATCTTAGTGTAAACATGTTTTGTGTGTCAATTTAGTATACCTCTAACCATATTTCACGGTGATAATTAGAGAAATCATAATTAGGTTAAAAAACAAATCAAACGAGTATGATGTATGTACAGTATTTCATACAAAAAAGGACACATTTGATTTACAAATTCTAAAACATTTGAGGCATTGCAGATGTTGAAGATCATTATGTACTATCTGGGCATCCTAAAATAAAAAAGCCACACAGTAAAAATCAACATTAACAGCTTTTATTTAGCTCGGTAGAAAACTTCAACAACAGTGTGAAGGAAACTGCACATCCAAAGTTATGAAAAAGGCATGGTTGCTGTTATTTCAGGCCGTTGGTCGTCCGTTTCTGCCTCCATACTGGTCGCTCGGATTCCAGATTTGCCGGTGGGGTTACGATAATTTGGACAATATGAAAGCAGCCGTGAACAGAACTCTTCATTATCGCATTCCTCTGGTGATTCCTTTATCAACATTGTGTACTGTCTTTATTTCTAATACAGTATTGCTGTGTAGTGTACTCATGGTAAACCCATGTTATTTATCATAGCTCGCAATACGTAATTTATTTGAATGATACTACGAGCAGCTCGTGTGTCAATATCACTTTTTTGTGTGCCAAATGGCTTTGCTTAAGGGCGCGAAGAGATTTGTCGACTGGTCGCGATGTGCGCACGGCTACAAAGTTAAGCAGTACTAGGCTGTGTTTCTAAATGGACTGGTGACTACCAGAAAGCTGCTTCTAGGCAGTTTTGTCACCCAGGCTACATTTCATTGAGAAGGATGTATGCACACAGCTGAGTACAGCCAAGTAACTTTTGTCAGGTCTTTCTCATTTTAGAGTAATATCGTTGATCATGAACTACGTTCTCGTCCTTCCATGGTGGTTGTGGTAGAGTACAAACCGTGGGCCACATATGCTTGTTTGAGAATTATTAATTCTGATGTTCGACCCACGGTAGTATAACTCTGTCCTTCATAGCCATGCAAAAACTTTGTGCTTATACTGTTCATAGCTGAAGCATCTGCCTGTTACTGTTAGGTGTGATTTGCTGCCCAATTTTCTATTTACATATTATTAGTGATTGGCAATTAACACCCTTCTAACTGTTGTTTATATGCCTATTAGGATGTTCAAGTTGGTGACATTGATTATTTTGACAGACTGCTAGACTTTACTTATGATCACAAAAATTTCGCAGGATTACCGGAGTACGTGGATCATTTAAAAGAAGAAGGAATAAAGTTCATTACAATTTTAGTGAGTATCGAACAGTTGTCAATACGCAAGTACGTATATTCACTAATTACGAAGTAAACGTTTGTTAGTGAATAATTAGATTTTTAGAAGTGTTCATTGTTTTGTAATGTGTGATGTCGTGTTAACAATGCCACCCAGAACAAGAACCAATACATAATGGTAATAATTAGCACTTATAATCCATAAATCTATGGGCGCCGCCAGAGGTTAAAAAATTGGACGCGCAAGCAGCTAAAGGTTAGGGGTCCGGGAACATTTTCGAGGCCTCAAACGAGATCTAAATTCTGATACATAGACTTCCTCAAACGTGAAAGGTTCTGCTTTAATGAATGTATTTTACCTACATTTAAACTAGGTAATATTCATTGTAGTCTATTGTAGTAGTCATATACCTAAAAAGCAAGTTCATAATACACCGCAATGTCCCATTACTTAAGCTTAATTTATTTAGTGTCAAGATTATCTGTCCAGCAAAATGTGGATAGTCAAGCATAAAACTGATTTGATACTGTTAAGTTTTAAGCCCACCCACTGTTCATACAAAATTCAATATGTTTCCGTGAGTGCTAATTTTTCCCACTGGACACAGCTAAATGCAATTTTACTGCATTATACACCATTTTGCGGTCGCTAGAAACTACTTTCTCAAGCAAGTTCACCTCAAACTCGTGACTCTTAATTTCACTACTATTGTGAAAGGGGGGCCCAGGCTCCTTGGGTCTGCCCCCTAAATGCAGAAGTGCAGTTATAGTTAGCTGAATATTGTTTAGACAACGGAAATCGACAAGAGAATCGACTCTTTGTAAGTGACATACATACACATAACTTCACTATGGAAATCAGCTATGAACTTCAATATGGAGACAAGGGGTTGGTGTGTTTCTTGGTTTACTACTAAAAACTTTATTTAGCCATAAAAAATTTTCTTAAGTTCTGTGAATGCACATGCTCACATAAGTAGCACATTGCAGGACCTTGTTACTTTACATTTCAATGAAAGCATGACTAGAGCATATTATTTACGCACCAATTGATTCACCATCATCATAAAATAACTTGCCCTGAGCTGTCCCATTATCATCCAAAGCCACTATTAGTCCGAGAGGCTGCTTGCGACTGTAAAAAAATCTCACAATTTAACCAAAAAACATATACCTCCTAAAGGGACAACATTTAACAGCACCCCTATCATATGCTGTTGCTACTTGTTCACTATTTTTGTGTGCTCTGTCCTAAATACATTTTACCACTGAAATGCTGCCTTTTAATCATCAATGTTAAATGTTATACTTTTGGAATACAACATTACAAGCATCTTATGCTGTCTTTTTTGAAGTAGTTTTGAAAAATTGCAAGCATGTACTTAGGTTAATTGATCACAAGGAACATTATATCTGATGCCGCCACATTTCGCTTCATAAACAATGTGTGAAGTGCAAAGATAAAGGATTTTCTTTGCTACGAATTTAAAATTGTACATAGAGAATATTTCTTTCTGTGAGTATAAATGTAATAGTCCTGCAGTGCAGTTCAGTTTTTGAAAAAGTTCTTATTGGTCCATTTCCTACTGCATAGTTTCTTACAGTCATGTTTTCCGGCTTCGGTTTTTCCCATTGCCAATAGCAGCATTTTCTGTTTGTCCGCCAACTTTTCTATTTACAGCCAAGTTTTTTAGTCTCCACTTTCTTGACCAACAAACTTGCTCGCTACTCCTTTACTCATCATACAGTTTTTCCACTGACCAACTTTACGAGAATTCTTTACGAGAGCACTACCTTACCTAAGCACAGTATTTTTTGCTGGATTTTGCGTTGGAAGAATGAATCCGCCTCGCACATGAATTGGCAAGAAATCCATAGGCGCTTTTAGATCTACTGTCTCCCCTCTGACAGATACTTCCACACCTGCAAAAATTTAATACTTTCCTTAGTTGCTTATTATGTTTATACAGCAGCATGCATATAATGACCCCTGTCCCAATGGCACTTATAAAAGCTTGTAACATGTCACTAATTATTACTCACCTGTATGGTAACAGAAAAACCGTGCCTTGGGAATGTATGCTTTAATGCTCATGGCACCTTGCTCTATGACTGGTGATATCAGCAGGGCTCTACCCCAGAAAAACTGTTTGTCAATACCATGTGTGTTGCTGTCGTGAACAAACCTGAAATGAACTGTACTGAAGCAGGTAGGAAACTGATGAAAACTAGACAGCTCTGACGATAAGTTTATAGGCCTTCGTGAAAGTATAAGCAAGGTGTTTCAATAGATACGAAATGTGGCAAGACAGACTCTGTTAACTTGTTAAAAAATCAAATGCAAATGCAATATTATCTGCTAATATTATTGTGGATTTATACGTTATGACTAGTTTTTTTTTCATAAAACGTCTGTAATGCCTTTTGTGAAATGCTATTTTTGAATACCTGGATAAAGTTGCAATAATAACTCTATCATTGTGTCGCATTTTTTGTTATTTTTTATAAATCAATAATTAAATTATAATTAATACTTATTAAAAAGTTATTTACTAATAATAAACTTATTTACAAATTATCACTGCCATAAATAATTGATGTAAAGCTAAATGAACTATTGCCTACTCTTCTCATCATCTGTTAAGATGTTAAGGCAAACTGCCATGCCAAATTCACAAAAAATTTAAAACTTAATTAGTAGTAAATTTATAACGATTTTGTACCAAAAGGGAAAAATGGGTTTAGTACCTACTCGTGCCATAGAGCTCTAACAACAGTGTTGCCATGCATGTGAGCTTCGTAAAAGAGAGTATAAAGATAAGGTAACAGTGAGTATCTGATTTGAAGAGATTCCCTTGTTACTCTGGCTACTTCTTCTCCAAAGAATCCTGGATCCTGATACTAAAATAAAAAACAAATAATGGTAGTAAAAATACGAAAACTGTATAGCTACAGAAATGCCACTAACTTTAAAATGTGAACCTACATAAGAGACAGTGGACAAACTATGGGGACATCATTAACAAACACAGGCAGTTGCCCGAATATCAGCAGACGTGCCATTACATGGAAACCACCTTTACACCAAACATATTACAAAAATTTTCTACATTCAGGAAAATTGTAACATGCAGGGCTGTTGGAACGCATAGATGCTAGAACAGAAAAATCTTCTTGCTGAATATTGGAAAGAAAGCCGCCACACTATTCAAGTATAAGTGTAAATACTTCTTTACTGCATATCAGCTGCGAAGAAATTACATGACGGTGACTGGTATAAAACTGTTTCCAGGTTGCACAGTTACTGGGAGCATTTATAAGCAGACAGTACATTGGTTTAAAGCAGCAGACTTCTTCTATATGTGTCTTTCATTTTGAACATTTCTGTCTGCATTACAGGCTAAACATCTTACTACGTGGCATAGCCCTTCCACGGTCCGTAATCATCACTTCTTAAAAGGACAGTGAATTAAGCTGTGAATCCTTTCAGTGAAGCTGTAAAACGTGTCACAAACAACTTGACAAAACCTTCAGGTTGACATTGTTAACAAGAACTGACTGTTTCAATCCTTTACAATTACAATTCTGTCACCATTGACAGACTGTTTCCACTGTTTTCCTTCTACTAACTCTTCTACTAGCTCTTCTTTATTCTCTTCTTCACTTATCATCTCTATTCTTCATTCTTTATTTCACATTTCATGATTTCATGGTGGCTTAACAAGGTCTCCCTTACAGCTACCATGCAGCAAACTTCAACACTTTAATATAGTGTGTTTAAGGAGTCAAAAATTATTTTTTTTTGTTTTTAAATTATACAAAAAAAAGTTGTACATGTATAAGTTGTATTATTGTACTTTTCCTGTTTGCTGGTGAAATAAACTGAATTTGAATTTGAAAAAAATTAAAGGGTACAATATTTCCATAAACGAGATAAGCTTCTTTGTGTGGGGAAAGGAGAATAATTTGCATTTTAGAAAGCTGTGGCAACGAGGCAGGAATTTGATGGGCACGAATTTCTTGTCAACTTACTTCATTTTTTACACTATTATGATTTCTTGTAAAAGGATAAAATGCTCCGAGTTGCTGCCATCTTTGACACAATTCTTCTTCGCTGTTTCCGATAAACCCACAAATATCTGCGCCGACTAAAGGTATTCCAAACAGATTGAACTCGAGCATACCTACAAAGTCAACAAACACCTTGTATGTGTCATGTAAGTGAAAACGTTTGCTTAAGACCTATTTCACAGTGAGGATGCAAAAAACATGACACATAAAATCACCTTGGAAAAAAAATTGGAAATTTTTTTTGAAAATTTCCAATTTTTGTCGAATTAATTCCTACACTAACCCTCTAAGTTTATAATTTGATATTTTATGTATCTTGTCTAAATTAAGCTACAGTTGTTGCATTCCTGATATACACAGTAGAATTAACAACGTTAGTCAATTGAATGTCAGACTATTTTATTTTGTTCTGTGAGTGAAGTTCCACTAACCACTTCAAAATCTAAAAATGTACGTATATAAAATAAATACATGCTGGTGTTATAACCATTACTCTTGCATTAATAAAAATAAAACATAAAATCATCTTGGAAGAAGAGATTAAAAATTTATAATTTTATGCCGAATTGCGTTAATTATTGTTCATTAGTAGTTAAATTTTAATGTGAGCCCCGCGAGGAATCTTCACGAAAATAGAACAGTATTTCTACCAAGCAGCAAATTTCCTCCTGAGGAGGATGCATTATCACGCATAGTTTCTAGCTGGTGGGAGAATTCCACACAACGAATTACACGAGGAAAATTTCTCAAGAAGCATCTGTGTGAAATGTGCCACACAAAACAAGGTGTCAATGTGTTCCATTTTCATGAGGAATGAAGCAAGGTATTTCTACTTGAAAAGTTTTGCACTGTACATGTATATTTGATGATAATAAGACAAATCTACTCATGTTTATTCTTCTGTCGTTTCAGTTAATGACTGATATATTAATACACTGTTGACATATAAATATGATGTGCTAACACTGTAACGCTAGTGTTAAGATGATGTTAAGAGATAAGATGAAATTAAACCAACCTATTATCGAGTGATGTAGATTACTCCAATGACTGAAGTTATCACCTAACCAATGTGCAGTCTTGTTGCCAGAACCGGGAAATGTAGATCTGGATAGAACCAGGCTTCTTTTGCCAGTTGCAGATTGAGAAGCACTACAAAATCAGAATTTTTTAAGAAAAATAATGAAAACAATTTTTACTGCAGCACATGACAAAAAACATAAAATCGAAAATGCACAAACGTGTGAAAATAACAGCTGCAAAAACAGTTAGTATACGGTTTTAATGTGTTGTATATGTATATACATTCAGTGGCTCATCAGCCACAATTTGCTGTTAGTGATTGAAGTTGAGCAGTGCCAAGCTTAGGCAGCAAATGGGTGGTGACCCTTCAGGAAAACCTGTCTGCCGTACTGTGCCTGGCTACTTATGTTACTGAGAAAGGATGCACAGGAACCTGTTAAGCCTTCTGCCAACCCAGTAAAGTTAGAGATAGAGTTACGTCTTACAGTCAGAGGATAATATAAGATAATAAACTGAGTTCTGGTACTGCCACAACATTGGTGCTGTATCCTGGCTTGCAAAGTGTCAAGCTGCGTAGAAAAACTAAAATAGCTGTTATTACAGAATTGCTGATATCTTGTAGTTCAAACTGTCTCGTGATTTGAAGCCATACTGACAGTAGAGATTTTTTTACAAATACATTACATTCAGTTTTTAAATCAGATGACAATTAAAATATTGCCTAATGACAAACTGACACAATTTAACAGAAAGACAATGTTAGAAACATGAACCAATAAAAAAACACAGAACAATAAACAATGAAACAGATTAAACTGCAGAAAGACAAATTTAGGCCTGAGACTGCTCTTCATTGCAACATATCAAGATCAGTTATTACAGAATTCTTTTTTTTCTGCTATGCTGTTTTTTGCACCAGCTCTTACAGAATAATCAAAGAATACCCACGTGTACGTGTGCTGAGTCTGCATCCAACCGTATAAACTATGCAAATCATAATGGTTTCCACCGTGATGTTTAAAGTCGCCACACAAAGTATTATTGTAAAGGGTTCTTCCTTTAATCGATCCTGAAAACATGAATGGATGATTTATTTTGTCATTTTACGAACTTTGTCAAGATGCTGTAGAGTAACGCTTCCTAATTTTGAGGACTCATTGAATTGACGAGCATTTCATTTAACAGTTCTGGAAAAATATTAACGCTTCTTTGATGACTAAGCCTAATATCCCAGAATCTCAAAAATTAAGCACAGTTAACAATGATTTCCCAGATTTCCCAGCTGATTACTGTCTGGTCATTCAGGAATGATAGCACTGACAGCTGGAAAGCCAGCAGCAAATAGCAACTTTCCTGCGAATGAAATGAAAACAGACAATACACTCTTGCCAGAGTTTACAGTAGAGTTTCAAATCCCATGCTTTTGGCACTGCATCCAATTGTTCATAAAGATTTGTATTGTAGTAGCCCTTTAACAGAGGGTGACATATGAAAAATACAGTGGAGGAAGTCCTCCCACAGAGTGCAGTGTAAAAAAAAACTAAATAAATAAAAATATTTAAACACAACCAAAATGATTAAAATGAGCTTCAAGTTTTTCAGGCAATAATAAACTACTTACTTGGTTTAAAGGGAGGATAATTAATGCTGTTCACAGCACATCCATGTGGATCTCCCTCTACAAAGTTTGCCGGTTCATTCATATCAATCCATATACCGTCATATTCCACCTGCTTGTGAAACTCCACACACTGTTCAACCCACCAATTAGCTGTCGAGTGAGGATTTGAGAAATCCGGAAAGTAACACGGATCTATAGGCCATACCTAAAATAGAAGCATGTTTGTTATCGCACGTATTATGATGTGATAAAAAAGTGCACTGGGTTTGCTAATGTATGTTTTTTCTTACAGAGCACGTTTCTTTGTAATACTAACGCTACGACTCCATGTGTATGCAATGCGTGATCCGTAACACACAATGTGTGGTGCATATTGATTGTCTAGATGTGTTCGTGAATGCTGTGCATATTAATAGTGCTCTTTCTGCAATTTTTGATTACATTTTCGAGAAAATTGGAAGTAATAATTTTTGAAAGCCATGAGTCAGTGTGATAATTACAGCGATGGCATTAGCATATTGTTGTACTAATACATGGCAAAGAAAGTACATGCTTTAGGTACACATTTGTGTGCTTGCATAGCAAAATCGTCTATAAGTTGGCAATTAAGTTTTTCTAGTTATTCACATATCTTAAATCTCCATTTCATGAGGATCATTTTGATATCAAGTTCATCACTCTATGTTATTTCTAAGCTAAGATAATCCATGTTAAAAGAGAGGTGCAGGCTACGCACTGAAAAACGTAATCTTGAGAAAAACTCTGTTAAAATCAGCTTTATTTTTTGTCGTGTCTCTACAAAATATTTAGCAGCCGTGCAAACTTTGGTTGCTAAGGACTTCGCAAAAACACATTGAAGTTATGCTTAAATCTAGTAGATGGTTCTTCCCGATGAAGATCTGGGCTTGGCAACAGCAAAATGACAGCTTCCACGAGCCACAATCGAGTTCGAAAATAAGAGTTTTTCTACAATTGCGTTACTAGTTTCTAGACAGAAAAGTGGGTATTGAGTTATAAAATAAAGTTTTTAGTGTTTTTAACACTTTTTTGATAATTTGATGGTAGAATATAAAAGTCCAATATATTTAGCATTGGTTTTTACAAAATACGAAAAATTGACATTTGACCAAATTCTTGGGTTATTCTACTTTGAAGCATCATAACGCAGTTTTAACTATGCCGACTTATAAATGGTTTTGGTATGCAAGCATACATTTTACATTGGGAAGAACAATATGGCATGTATCATCATTTAGTGAAAGAACAGCAACTTGATGCATAATTCTACGCTTCTTCCAGCTCTCAAAAACTCATACAGAAGAAATATTACTGTATGTATGTCCCGAAGTCACCAAAACTCGCCTAACCAGAATTTCCAATCAGCAAAAATCATCATCGGAAACTTGAAAACTCACTAAATCACCTAGGTAATGACAGTTTCCCGTCTGCATATTGCTGCGTGATGCCATATATTCAGATGATAGCCATCACGTTCGAGTAAATATGCATCACACATTACGTACACACATGGAGTCATACCGTAACATGATTACGAATAGCAAAATTATGGTTAAAAATTTTATTGCAAAGTTTCATACATTTCACCATGAGTGAAAGAATATAAACTTAAAACAAAAATGAAAATGTTTAAAGGAAATCATGGCAGGTTCAAAACAACTGAAAACTATTGCGATTGCTTTTATAAAAATCAATAATGCATTTCTTCACGGAGCTTACACAATGTTCACGACTTTAAACATGCACGGTTTATGTAATAATGAAACCATGATGCATTTGTTTGAAAACATTTAATATTTTTGTTGTTTACATTAGAAATTTGTTGTGATTTTCGTTATTTTCAAAAACCTTAAATTTGTGAATTTTAGACTGCTTTTGTAAAGCATAAGTGAAAAATCGTAGAAATTTTATCATATCTAGAAAAAGATTAACAATCCCTTATGACTCAGGAAGTGAAATAGTGGCAGAGCCGCTTATTCTTTATTGTACGGTACCGTTATGGCATGGAATTTATGTTACAAATGAAAGCAGTAACCATCATATAAAAATACAGGTGAATGATAGTCAACCCAAGCTCACCTCTGTAGACTATATGCAACTAGAATATTTCATTGGTTATCTTTTCATTATCATTTTACAACTAAACTGCCAAAGTGAAAAAATTAAATACACTGATTTTGAGTTTGAAAATAAAACGTTATTTTACTCAAATAATGGTTTAAAAACAACAAGTTTTTATTCATTTATTTTTTTGAAAAATCTAATGACTTCCTGAAATGCTAGTGAATTTACATTCCATCTTGCCTACAATTAAATATCAATCAATTTTCTTCAAATGTTCTACATTGCCCTGACCTCCCCAGAAGAAGTAAATCCTGGTAACGTATACTACAAACGACATACTTTTGCGCTAGCAGGCGTTACTCCATCAGACATGTTTACCCAAATTCCCTTGCCGTCATCAAAAGGTGAATAGGAACCAGCAGGTTCTCTAGTGCTAATACACGGATCCTGCAACATACCAATGAAAACGTCATTCTAAAGTCAAGTATGCCAACTTGTGATAAGCAAATAAGCATTTTTGCAGTTTCGTTGTGCGCACGTGCTATGTGTGTTGCTCTGCACACAGACTTTGCTACCCAGATGATTAAAATAGATCTTTAAGGAGCAATTTGGACACCAGCAAAAATTTCCTAAATGAAACACTTGAAAGAAACAGAGTACATACCTTGTAGTAAATTATAATTGAAGTTAATAAATAAGAATTGTTCAGGTTTATGCATGGGCACTGGCTGGCGGACGCACTGACGCATGTGCATGCACAGAACTTAAGAAAATTTTTTATGGCTAAATAAAGTTTTTAGTAGTAAACCAAGAAACACACCAACCCCTTGTCTCCATATTGAAGTTCATAGCTGATTTCCATAGTGAAGTTATGTGTATGTATGTTACTTACAAAGAGTCGATTCTCTTGTCGATTTCCGTTGTCCAATATTCAACTAACTATAACTGCACTTCTGCATTTAGGGGGCAGACCCAAGGAGCCTGGGCCCCCCTTTCACAATAGTAGTGAAATTAAGAGTCACGAGTTTGAGGTGAACTTGCCTGAGGAAATAGTTTCTAGCAACTGCAAAATGGTCTATAATGCAGTAAAATTGCATTTAGCTGTGTCCAGTGGGAAAAATTAGCATGCATGCAAACACATTAAATTTTGTATGAACAGTGGGTGGGCTTAAAACTTAACAGTATCAAATCAGTTTTATGCTTGACTATCCACATTTTGCTGGACAGATAATCTTGACACTAAATAAATTGAGCTTAAGTAATGGGACATTGCGGTGTATTATGAACTTGCTTTTTAGGTATATGACTACTACAATGAATATTACCTAGTTTAAATGTAGGTAGAAGACATTCATTAAAGCAGAACCTTTCACGTTTGAGGAAGTCTATGTATCAGAATTTAGATCTCGTTTGAGGCCTCGAAAATGTTCCCGGACCCCAAACTCTCTAGCTGCTTATGCATCCAATTTTTTAACCTCTGGCGGCGCCCATAGATTTATGGATTATAAGTACTAATTATTACCGTCGTGTATTGGTTCTTGTTCTGGGTGGCATTGTTAACACGACATCACACATTACAAGACAATGAACACTTCTAAAAATCTAATTATTCACTAACAAACGTTTACTTCGTAATTAGTGAATATACGTACTTGCGTATTGACAACTGTTCGATACTCACTAAAATTGTAATGAACTTTATTCCTTCTTCTTTTAAATGATCCACGTACTCCGGTAATCCTGCGAAATTTTTGTGATCGTAAGTAAAGTCTAGCAGTCTGTCAAAATAATCAATGTCACCAACTTGAACATCCTAATAGGCATATAAACAACAGTTAGAAGGGTGTTAAATGCCAATCACTAATAATACGTCATCAGAAAATTGGGCAGCAAATCACACATAACAGATAAACAGGCAGATGCTTCAGCTATAAACAGCATAAGCACAAAGTTTTTGCATGGCTATGAAGGACAGAGTTGTACTACCGTGGGTCGAACATCAGAGTTAATAATTCTCAAACAAGCATATGTGGCCCACGGCTTATGCTCTGCCACAACCACTATGGAAGGACAAGAACGTAGTTCATGATCAACGATATTAATCTAAAATGAGAAAGACCTGACAAAAGTTACTTGGCTGTACTCAGCTGCATGCGTACATCCTTCTCAATGAAATGTAGCCTAGGTGACAAAACTGCCCAGAAGCAGCTTTCTGGTAGTCACCAGTCCATTTACAAACACAGCCTAGTACTGCTTAACTTTGTCGCCGTGCGCACATCGCGACCAGTCGACAAATCTCTTCGTACCCTTAAGCAAAGCCATTTGGCACACAAAAAAGTGATATTGACACACGAGCTGCTCGTAGTATCATTCAAATAAATTACGTATTGCGAGCTATGATAAATAACATGGGTTTACCATGAGTACATTACATAGCAATACTGTATTTAGAAATAAAGACAGTACACAATGTTGATAAAGGAATCACCAGAGGAATGCGATAATGAAGAGTTCTGTTCACGGCTGCTTTCATATTGTCCAAATTATCATAACCCCACCGGCAAATCTGGAATCCGAGCGACCAGTATGGAGGCAGAAACGGACGACCAACGGCCTGAAATAACAGCAACCATGCCTTTTTCATAACTTTGGATGTGCAGTTTCCTTCACACTGTTGTTGAAGTTTTCTACCGAGTTAAATAAAAGCTGTTAATGTCGATTTTTACTGTTATTTTATGATGCCCAGATAGTACATAATGATCTTCAACATCTGCAATGCCTCAAATGTTTTAGAATTCGTAAATCGAATGTGTCCATCTTTTTTGTATGAAATACTGTACGTACATCATTACTCGTTTGATTTGTTTTTTAACCTAATTATGATTTATCTAATTATCACCGTGAAATATGGTTTGGGGTATACTAATTTAAAACGCAAAACATGTTTACACTAAGATGTTTTGTACTATATTAATTTTTATATAAACCTGCGACATTAAATCATTTTGGACATATCAGGTTTGCAAATGTCTACAAAAAACATACTTAAATTAAACAAAATAAGTGAAATAATCGGGCAAATATTGCATTTAATAGCTGGGGGCTTTATGCGCGAAATACAAATGTTGTAGTTGAGTTGGATACCTCAGTATATTGCTGCAAAACTTCATCAGGTGATGGGCCAAGGAAAAAGTAAATGTCTAAAATACCTCCAGTTGTCCTGTAAGTAAGAGCAGGTGCAGGAGATAACACCACTTCTGTAAAAATTATAAACACAGAGGCATAACAATGGTTGAAAATAAGTACAATGTTGTAATAACTAGAATAACATAAAAATAATATTGTAATATTTCCTAGTCTTCAATTTTTTGATAGCTTTGTTGATTGAAACATGTTCGAAATGCACTAGTACCCCACCTCTAATGAGTATCAGCACTAGATGGTAAAAGCCATTGATAAGAAGTACATGCACATGAACTATGAATCCACCTCAAATTATCAAAAATGTAAAAAAGTACTGTACCTTAAATTAAACATATGTAAGAGTACTGTACCTCAAAGAAAAAGACCATATAAAATGCTGTTGTAACTTCCGAAAGGAAGATGTAAAAAGCTACTGTATATTGAGTGAAGAACATGTAAAATGGTACTATACTTGAGACAACAATATGTAAACTGGTACTAAAGAATGTATAAAATGCTACTGTACCTTAAGTAAAGAGCATATAAAATGCTATTGTACCTTAAGTAAAGAACATATAAAATGCTATTGTACCTTAAGTAAAGAACATATAAATTGCTACTGTACCTTAAGTAAAGAATATATAATAAAATGCTACTGTACCTTAAGTAAAGAACATAAATTGCTACTGTACCTTAAGTAAAAAACATATAAAATGTTACTGTACCTTAAGTAAAGAACATATAAATTGCTATTGTACCTTAAGTAAAGAACATATAAAATGCTACTGTACTTTAAGTAAAGACATATAAATTGCTACTGTACCTTAAGTAAAGAACATATAAAATGCTACTGTACCTTAAGCAAAGAACATGTAAATTGCTACTGTACCTTAAGTAAAGACCATATAAAATGCCACTGTACCTTGAGAGAATATAAAATACCACTGTACCTTAAGTAAAGAACATATAAAATGCTACTCTACCTTAAGTAAAGAACATATATATTGCTACTGTACCTTAAATAAAGAACATATAAAATGCCACTGTACCTTA
The DNA here is from genome assembly GCA_030141605.1 of Tubiluchus corallicola. Lineage (NCBI taxonomy): Eukaryota > Metazoa > Priapulida > Priapulimorpha > Priapulimorphida > Tubiluchidae > Tubiluchus > Tubiluchus corallicola. The sequence continues at coordinate 400,619 of JAQGDQ010000193.1, forward strand.
AGTAAAGAACATATAAATTGCTATGTACTTAGTAGACATATAAAATGCTATGTATAAGGTGTTTTGTGTTTGGGGTTTGTGTTTGGTAAAGAACATATAACATGCTACTGTACCTTGAGAAAAAGAGTATATAACATGCTACTGTACCTTGAGTAAAGAACATATAACATGCTACTGTATCTTGAGTAAAAAATATGTAAAATGGTACTATACTTTGAGTAAAGAGTGTTAAAAATACTGCTGTACATTGAGTAAAGAACATAGAAAAACGTTACTGTGCTTTGAACAAAAAATGTGTACACTGTTACAGTACCTTGAGCATTTGCATTGAGGAAGAGAACAGCATGTGCACTGTTATCTTTTTCTAACTGCACGTAAAATGGGTGGACTCCATACATGTTTACATTATACTACAAAAAATAATATCATGTTCATAATTTTAAATAACAGTAATATCTCAAAACGTTAGCTAAGCTGAATATTATTTATTTCTTAGCAGGTACCACCAAAAATGCAAAAAATATTTTCCAGCCTTTCATAGAAATCAATTTTAACTACAGTTTACAACCAGTAACTTAGTTTAAAAAGCAAGCAATTACGACTGCGTTAATAACACCCTCGAAAATACCAATCAGTAAGAAAAAGGGCTATTTAGAAACAAAGAAGATGAGCACAATTTGGTTAACAACATTCGGTTAACAACTGGTAGTTGAATATGTAGCTGCTGGTACACTTTCAACTAAAATCAACCAAAATGTCAATCAAAATGCGTAAAAATGTGCGCCAATTTTTGGTTTTCACAGCTACAATTTTTGTTAGATAAAAAGTTGTAATGCATCATCAATGCAACAACCAAATGGTATCAGACTGAATACTGTGTTGCAAAAATAGGGCAGTAAGCCTGTAAAGCAGACTTTTCTTTATAAAGTGTTCCAATGAAAAGGTGTGGTAGAAATATATTTATGTACCAAACATGTGTGTGGTATATCATATGTATACATTTATTTGCACTTTTGAAATGTGGTAACGAAATTACAAAGAAATACAGATGAGTGATAAACCAAGTCTAAGTAAAATAGTCATAGGTAAAAAAAGACATGGAAAACAGTCACAGGAAAAAAGGAACTCAAAAAAAGAAATAGCCCAGTCCTAACCCTAACCTTAACCATTTTCGTCAATTTTTTCTTGTGACTTTATTACCAGTCACTATTAAATTATGTGTAGTAAGAAATCATATTACAAATACTGTGTGAAGTGTAGTTAACCGCCTAGTATGATTGCACTTATTGGACTTTGTATGATGTTATATTAGTAAGCATATCATATTCCATTGTATACTGTTTCTTTTGGTACACCATGTATAAAACTCACAGCTGGAGGATGATCGCGAGTCCACATTCCCCATCTCCTCCAGTTCATATCATGCTGAAACGTATCATGTTGATGCTCACCGAAGCCGTACAACTTATTCGTGTCAAGCTTCGTAGCTATTTGTAAAAACTGATCAGCAAATGTAAAACCACCAATAGAAGAATCAAAACTATAAAACAATAAACAAAAGTATCAAATGAAACATAAACAACTGTTTTAAATGGCACAAAAAATCTTAATGCTGTACAACATTTAGCACTATTTATTTTATCATTTTAATAAACTATCTTTGAACACCAGAATATGAAATTTAGGCTAAAATGTTTATACCGTGGAAGACACATTTGTGTGAAAGCACTGATTTTGAAATCATATTACACAAAAGTTGTCTTTACACAGTTTAGGATATTGACATATTGTGGACTAATATCTGGAAAATCTTAAATTGTCAGTAAGACATAAACAATTTCATGAAATCATGGCAAACATGTTTAGTAATTAACTGCTGCATGCATACTGTATCAAAATTATGTAAAACTTTGCCAGTTCTTACATGGGAAAAATGAACACAAGAAAAGGTAAATACAAGAAGAACAAAAGCATCAATCAGAAAGTTACCCTAAAATAAAACTGCGAATCAGACTTCCAATGGTACTTACATTACAGTACGAGTTTGATTCCGGAAAACACGAAATGAAAAAACAGGATCGTTAAGAAACTCTACGTCATAAAGAGTGTTCTTCGCTTTAAAGTCGCTACCATTTATACGCAGAGGAACTTCAAATCGAGAATGCGAAGTATCTGTAAACTAATTCAAAAATAAAAGTATAACAGTGCGAAAAGCTGCACAGCATGTCATTAAAATACAAATAAATGAAGCAAAAGCATGACAGTTAAAATTTACACAAAAAACAGAAGCATATACATGTACCATCCCATACCTTCATTCTAAGGCGTTCCCGAGTCTGAAACTCCACTTCTAATTTGACAAACTGAATGTCGCCGCCATATAAACTAACAGTACTACTCCTTTCCAGGTCAACTTTGAAACCTATAATGTAAAATGCTGTTTGTTTACATTGAGAACATTTACCAAAAAACCAACTGCAGAAGCAAAAAATAACGATGACGAAATTACTTGCCATTGTTAGTGACTGCTGGCTTTCCTATCATAGCATATCCATAATCTTTAGGAAAATAACACCAGGGTGCACCAGGAACAAATGTTGGACTCCACTTGCAGTCTCTCTGGATGCATTCAGTATAAGATAGTAAATTCTCAGGTAAGCAGTTTACCCTGCAGAAAAACATTAAGCCTACAAACTAGTCAAACATTTATCATCAGTGTTAATTATATTACAAATTAGTATTTTCCATCTAATGAGCCTTTTCACAGTTCCAGCAATGCATGATGATCATGAAAAGGTCAAAGGTTAAGTGAACCAGACAACACATTTGTGTACACTTGACATCGCCTCATAGCCCATGCTATTGTAAAAGTAGCAACTTCAACAGCTAACTAGAACCTTACCTAGTTCATTTTTTTGTTCCCAAGCAAGATCCTGTTAGTAAATCACTCTACGCACAGACCAATGCATCCACGTAAAACAACTGAAGTTACTGAACTGATGCGGCAGGGGCTTTGCTTTACTCACGCATCATGTGGCGAGTTTAGTTAAGACGTGTTGCTGGGGTTCACTTAACCTTTCATGTAAAGCAACTGCGTGTGCATAAGCGAAACTGTGAAAAGGCTTATTCTATCAGATCAGACTAGTGAGTTTTTTCTCTGACGGCAAGCTTGCAAGTCTTGCGAATATGTTGGCAAGTTTGTTTGCAAACTCTCTGATGGTTGCTGCATGTTGATTTCCTGTGAGCTACTGTCTAATCTGAAGGCCTTGACGAGTTACTCTTCATACTTCTCGCAATGAATAGAGAAGAAAGTAAATTGCGGCACATTTTGCTCTCTAGTGTGAACACACTTGCGAGTTACTAGGCGAGAAAACATGCTAGTCTGAACTCGCCGTAAAATAATACTGTAATTAAAAAACACATAGTGAAATACACATGTTAAAAAGTAATATAGTGAGAAAAATGGCTGCACAGTTTTGCACTAAAATCAAAAATAGTTTCTCTTCGTGAGTTTTTGCTTTAAACAAGTAAAGCGGCATTTACCAAACATCCGGAATGCGCATGTATTGTGCGGATACGGAATAGATAAAATCAGTTTGTATTGGTTTCAAGGCATCCATTTATCAGATCTGAGTTATGCATTATTTTTTCTGCAGCTATTTCCTATGATTTTTTATATGCAGCTATTCCGCAGGTGGATAATGCATTCTGGATGCCGGGTAAATTCCATTTAATGCATGTCCACAATGACTATCCATTATAGGTCCGTACAATAACAATTACGTATAAATATAAAATGGTTGGTAACGTAATGTTATGATTGGTAACCGTGACATTTTTGCCAATTAAAAATACACAATCTACAGTTTTAGACAAAATTCATATTTTAAAAATTATAAGCCAAATACAACTGTTTATTACCTTCCAATACACTACAACTGTTGGTTACATCAAACTGTGCGGACGCTAACACATAAATTACTGTTATTATACAGAGATAATTCTGTGTAAAATGTACCTTAGATTTGGATCGAATTCGTGTATGCCATATACGCAAAAAGGTGCTTGAGGAGACTGCGAAGGGCACCAGTAGCAACCACGTGCTATACAAGCCTCCCTTGTAGGAGCAGCCTCACCGGAAAGACAATCCGTCTTACCGTCATCACCTTGGAAAGGACAATCCAGAGCGGGAAACCTTAAAAGACAGTATAAAAGTGTCAGCAATAGATTTGGCTAGTCAAAAGTTCACAGCGGATGTGATAAAGGAAAGTTCAATTATTTTTTTCAAACGTTATTTCAAATAAATGTTTTGTTTCTACATTTTTGTAACTCTTGTGTTGCTACTATTATTGGTAGCAGTGGTATTCCTGACATGGCAAAAATGTCTTTCATTTCACGTAACATTTCTAGAAAACTGCTTTTTCGACTGACGAACATTGTACACTTAAGACAAGAAAATCAAAATAATTACTAGCTAAAAATATTCTCCAAGGATTATTTCTATTTGGTACAGCAAATCCAGGTACAAAAAGTCACTTGTAAAAAAATCTCCAGAAAAAGTCACAGAAAAATCGCTTAGGAAAAAAGAAATAACCCTAACTTCCCATAACCCTAAAACTAGCCAAAATTAATTGGCCTTTTTGCCTATGACTGTTTTTCCTAGCCTAAATTGTGACATTTTTCCTGTGACTTTATTACCGGTTAAGGTAAATTATGTAGAGACAATTAATTAATTAAAAAAAGCTAGGAGAAATTGTAAAACAACCAGGATTCGATCCTGAACCTAGCAATTACAGATCACGCGCTCTTCTGTTTGAGCTTTTTACTGAACATAGCAGAATAGGTTGAGGTGTAACAGAGCAGAATAGACCATACTCTTCACAACTATTAACCCAACTGCTAATTAATTAAAGATATCAAGAATTTTAGCCAAGAAGGAAACACCATCCACCAGTTAGGGAAAAATGGGTCCTTCCTAATGTTAGTATGCTCCCTGACCATCTGTGGAAACTTTGAATTATAAAGTTATAATGAAACAATACCTGTAGAAACACTGGGGAACATCGGGATTGTCTGTAGCACAGTAAGAGCAACCCTTCTCATAGCAAAGGCCACGAGTTTTGTTTGTAAACTTGGCATGATGTTCGGGAAGGCAATTTACTCTCTGAGAAGTAAGAATTTCTGTTTTACAACCTGTTAGAGCCTTGTCATGAAAACACGAGGGAACACCTGAAAAAACACCTGCAACTTGCAGCAGTTCACAGTTCAGTAAGAAAACACAGCAAAAATATTTTAAAAACCTAATATTTAAGAAAACAAATAAATTCTTACGAAATTTCTTACGAAAGTGTGAGACAAGAAACGCTATTACCATTTTGAAGTACAGCTTTATAGCACCTGATATTACAACCCACAAAATGGCTGTTGCAAGGGAGCAAACAAGAGAAAAGAGAGAGTCAATCTTCGAGCTGGTGTATAGTTGCTCCAGGAAATTGTGCTCCCATTCACACAGCATAGGTGGCAGTGGCAGGAGCAGCCAAATGTGGCTTAAACTGTTGACCCATGCACCTAATTCACCTCATCTGGCACCGAGTGACTTCAACGTATTTTTCTAAATTTAAATCCCAATTACTCCATTTGTGCGATTGCCCTTTCCAGAGTGACGATGAAGTCATAGACTCCTCTGAGGAGTATTTAGAGGCTTAAGACGTGACCTTGTTCCGCAAAGGTACAATAGAGTTAAACATTGGCGGATCAAGTGAAAGTGAGCCAACTGAAGTTACAGAAGATTATGTGGAAACTTATTGGAAGGAAACTCGTTCTCTTGTGTTGTTTTCTGGGAGAATATGAGAACTTTTTTGAGTTGTTCTCGTAAATCACCTTTTTTATATCTGAAATGGAAGGTGTAGACAAAGTTTTGAACAGGCACTAGAGACCCAGTTCAGAAGACTAGACTATCATCTTTGTGTTGCCAGTAGTTTGTAGTCCGTATTGTTTTTGCGCCAATTATCAACAAATAAGAACTGTTAATAAATACAACTCACACGAATAGAACACATTTCAACAAGAGACTAACTGCAAATGACAGCAATTGAGTTCCAGATTAGGAACCCTTTTAATCTTTGGTCCTACGAATAAAGAGCACTTATTCTCTTCCAGTCAAATAAAATGTCTCATTTAATTGTAGCACAAATCAATTGCGGAATAAATATCATGAACAGGACTTACCGTGTGAAGAATCACACCAGACACATCCTTGTTTTACACATTCACTTTCTGTTTCTGTGGATGTTTCGCATTCTCTACGGTGCCCCTCTTGGATAAAAGAAGGGCATATATCCTCTGAAAGAACAGCTGCTAACAGCAAAAACACAATGAGGCAGAACATTTCAAGGGCTAAAAAAATTAATGTACAATGCCCATTTAACTAAACAGGTCGATTATTTACATTGTTGAACCATATTGATATAGTTTTACTGTAATTTTTACAGGTACAACACATTGTTCTTTTAAGATTATCTTAGTTTTCTGTTCCATTTTTTAAATTGTTCTATTTATCATTTGTTCTATAACTTCACTTCACCATTGCTTCTATTGTCTTCATTTTTGTAGCGACATTTGAAAATGAAAAATTGTAGTGTACAAACACTATAGTGGTCACGAAAATATCTGAACTAGTGATTTGATGTTTTTTAATACTTTTGCTTCACGTGCTAGCTCAATACTTCACTTTGTTTACAAATAATAATATTTTAGTTTCCTTTTGAATCTGTTTATTGATTTTACTCCAATCAGATATTTAGGTGGTTTCATCTACAGTTTTGATAGTGAAAGATGGAATGTCGGTTCAAACTGTTTTGTAACAGAGTCTGTAACAAGACGTAATGGCGCCACCTACCTGTCTGTAACAAGACATAATTGCGTCACCTACCTGTCTGTAACATTAGTCATAATTATGTTGACTGTGTAAAGTAAAGCATCAGAGCTTCCAGAACTTACTAGCAACCCTGCCTCATCTGCAAGCTGTAATCATCTTTGGATCAAACTAAGACACCATCCTGGAATCTTCCTATAACTCTGAGACCACCTTCTTATTGTGCCTCTTAAAACCCTGGGACCCTTCCATTGAACTACCCTAGGGTGTTGTTGCTTTGTTGCTTACTAAGACAAATGTGTTTACAACGAAGCAAAATCAGAAGAAGCTAATTTACGTAATTTGATAAAAGGACTTAAACTCACTTATGTTGTTTCTAGTGTTGAACAATCTGAAATGGGAAAGAAGGAAAGAACAACATTTAGCAGAGAAATAATCAAGAAAAGGAAAATAATGTTTCTAGATTACAAAATTTTGAGAAAACACATTTAATTCATTACTTTTTATGCTGAACCAAAATAACAGAAATTAAGACCTATATATGCAACGATGCCTCTTCTGACCAACAAAGAAGAATCACACTGATTGATTGACAACTTGTTCGCAACAAGACTTTCAATTTTTGCCAATTTAATAAGATTTTGTCTGACGTTTCCAGATATAATTCGGCATACTGCAAGCAAAAACTCAGTATTCAACAGCAGGATTGGAACCCAACTCAGTACCAAGAATAATACCCCAACATCAGATACTGATCCGACAGAAATGTGTTAGCATCTTTTCAGCAATTGTTTGGACCCCCACATGCACTAATATAGACAGACAATTCTCAAGACAACCCAAGTAATATTTATTTGTTTATTCATTAAACCAACAACTTTAAAACATTGTTTACAATGTCTGTATGTATGATGAACAAAGCAACAAAAACACAACATGACAGGTAAACATATAGATCACAACTGATTTTAATGTTCCTTGTAAAAATAAATTTAAAATAATAATAATAAGTACAATGCTGACTAGTAAGATAAGACTAGATAGAAAAAAACATTAGTTCTTCAAAAAAATACTCTTACTAATAAATTTTAATCAGACTTTTTAATCAAATGGTTCTACAACGTTTAGCGCTGAACAGGACTAAACAGAAATTGGGAGTTAAGCCAATGAGAAATCTAAACAATGCCTTGAGCACAAAGTGTCACAGCATTTAATAGTTTTGACGAAACATATGGTAAAAATACATACTCCTATCATATAGTCAGTCCAATCCTCCTTAATAACAGATTATTTTCTTCAATTGTCAATATTTGCTAGTTTTTCATGAAAGCACCAGTCATGATTCAAACACAACTCAAAATATAATGTTACCCTCAAAAAATGCACTTTCTATGCAAGTCTCTAAAATGCGTCATGCCTGTGCACTGCATAAAGAGTCATTTACACCACCGCAAGTCTCCCATAATCCCCCTGTACCCAAATCCATTCACCAGTCCAGGAATCAGCAATTGAGGAGTTGGGAACCCTAAATCCTAAGTGAATCTAAGTGATTCATTGATAATAATCATGAATGTTACGATAACAAGATGCAAGAGCAAAACTGACATCACAAAAACACAGTAATTATAGCTAATCACCAATAATCTCCTAGTAACAGCAGAACGACAAAATAATACAAAAACGTTTTCTTCGATTGTGATAAGACACCACAAGCAAAGACAACATAAATATCAGTGAAACAATTTATCAATTTCACTGCCAATAATTTAAATGTACTTCATTTTCATCAAACATTGTTTGGGGACTAACTTTTAAGAAGGTATATATATATCATGTCTAAACAATGGCTCTTATTCTTTAAACGAAGAGGGAAGCATGCCAGAATTATTCACTGCAGTTTCAATAAATTATCCTACCAAATGTGCCATTTTATGTTTATTAAGTTATGATTATCCATTCCATTTCAATGAAGAGTCTTAATCATGGCCATTAGGCTAACGAAATATGAGCTCCCTCAGATGGAGCCAACCCTCCAACTTTCCGGCAGTCATCTTGAATATTTTTACTCGTCATATATTTCAGAGACATTTACAAAGCTTGAAGTAAACTTGTTGCAAATTGTTTAGTTACACTGGAATAGCTATCTTACGTTTGCAAATAAAAATATTCTTCATAGTTCCTCACCAAATTAGCACATATTTCAACACAAGTAAAAAAACAGATGTTTTACCAAATGTTATCAAAGCTTGAGGGTCCTCCAAAGTTGAGTATTCTAGATTGCAGCCTATAGTAACCTATAGGATAATACGATTAAAAACAACACAACTTTATTAAAATTTTTAATTTTTAACTTTTAACTTTTGTTTTTAACTACAAAACTGCATTCTTACATCATTATCAAACATGTCTGAAATACGTAAACATTGTCTTTGTGCTAGCCAGCAGCAATGCAACAATTCCCCATATTATTAAGTTTACAATCACATAATATTTTCACCAGTGCATTACGAAAGAGCAGTAGTTCTCACTATAATTAAGTTTACAAAAAAAAATCAATATTAATTTTTTCTAATTCTCTGTCAACATGGAATTTGGAAACTCACAATTTCACCCAATTTCTTTCCCACTTGATAAATAAGAGTAATACAAAAAAAAGCACACGAAAATTTTAATTTTTACAATATTTTACAAACAACATATCACAACGCAGAGTATGACGTCTTCGAAAATGTCCGTGTGCTCTCAGTATAGCTGTGCGAAGAGATGTGACCAGACTACAAGATGCTGCATATTGTGCAGCGTCGCACATTAGCTATGGGCGCCATGTTTGGCTGTGTAAGAGTTGTACGGAAATCGCTACTCCTGTGTAATGCACTTAGCACTGAAGACTGCTGTAGACCAGCTGAAAATTACGTAATTCAACAAGTAAGTAGGTTAGTAAGCAAGCCAATTAGTTAGCAAGTTAGTAACAGCAGTATTAATTTAGTTAAAAACATAGGAAAAAATTTGAACATACTTCAGCACTACAACAACATAGAAACGACATGATCAACATCACTGAATTAAGTTACTATTACACAACATTCATAGGAGATGGGTACAATACATGCATACAGTACAAAATTAGCACAATTTATAAAAGTGAAAACAAAGATAAAGATAAAAAACATAAAAAAAGAGTGAAGTGAAAGCTTTGCAAAATAAAGAAAACGGAAGAAGAAAAGATTAAACTCACAGTTTACTCAGCAAAATCATTGCTCAAAAGCACAGAAGAATGTCAGGAATTTAAAACTCTTGCGAAACAGAGAGCGGTGCTTTATAACTGTGATTTTAAACATTGAAATTTGTAATAAATTAAGTTTCGAGGGAAATAAGAGTAAAGTTGGTAATGTTTGAATACATTTGGGGCGAGAATAAGAGATTTGTCATCCACACTTCAATGTATACAGACATTTTTGGACATTTATGACAAAGTGTAGTAAACCTTCATTTATTTTCGCATAGCAAAAACTAATAACAAGCAAAATGTCGAGATGCAGTGTTCTTGGCAATCCATGATATGTTTACTGAACCGGCCAGGTATTGCTCGATTTGGTCGTTAAGCATTCGGTTACCATTCGGCTATTCACTTCACTCTATTTTATCATCTTCAACTCTATCCCGACAGCAAAATAAATGCGCAAAAGGTAAGAATAAACTGAAATCTAAATAAAAACCAACAACCACGCAAAAATGATGCAACCAAAATCAACTCTCACCTGCTCCAC
>JAQGDQ010000959.1:0-75910 GCA_030141605.1 Tubiluchus corallicola
AAAACATATTAAAGATCAGCCATCAAGCATTTGGCATCATCACATTTGCTAGTTCAGTGTCTTTTCTTATGTCTAGTCCTTTGAAACAACGACATTCAAACTCTGTCCATATGATCAATCTTTGCTAATAGCTACTTTGTGCATAATTGTTACATTAAAAGCACATTCTCTCCATTTCTGAAGTACAGTCAACCTCGGATATAAGGGACACCCCAGGACCGGAAGAAACTGTCCCTTATACCCGATGTCCCTTATAGCCGAAGTTGAGTTAGACCGAGGGTGTATCTAGACCTGTACTTTTCTGCACTTTTACCCATATTTTTATGGATTATTGCTACACATTCAGTGCAAACGGTATGCAGGAACCTTCTACAGTGATGTGAGACGTATGTGACCGTGGAAACCGAGCTGTTCGAAGGCCGAGTTTGCGAAAAATTGAGGTAAAAATCGATCAATTTCACTTTGATCATAAGGTCCCTTATAAGGTAATTTACTTGAGTTTCTATTACATGGGACCTGAAGATATCGTCCCTTACAACCAGAAGTCCCTTATATACGAAGATTATTACACAGGAAAAACGTTACAAAAAATCGGGACCGGTGTTGGTGGTCGCTTATAAGCGAATACCTTATACAAGAGGTTGACTGTAACATCAAAATGGTTTGTATTAAAGCAAGCTTTGCTTTACCATGTACTACCAAGGGAAAATGAAATCAAAGCAAAAAACTTAGTGTACATAAACACTTTTAAAACAACTAAATAAAAGAGGAAGATATTATTAGATATTTCAGGATGCGAGCTATCAAAAACAAGGTACTTTTTAATTCATATTTGGATTACAACAAACATGTTCAATAATTTACTGGACAAATTTTCACCTCTGGTGCAGAAGAAAGCACCAGGTGTCAAGGCACCATATCTTTAGCTTTTGCACCTTGGTTGCTGCAGTACAAATGCAAGTAAATCCACTGCAGCTTTTCACGTGTAAGTCTATAAAACCTACTATAAATTTCCTACTCCTATCTCCACTTTTAAACAGTTATTCACAAAATTTCTGCACTTACCGTATATACTTATGTACAAGTCGAATTTTTGGGAGGCGATTTTAAGGTGAAATTTTTGAGGTTGACTTACACTTACGATATGTTTTTAGGAGATGTCACTAAAGAGTCGTCTACAATACGAATATGTAAAGACACTGAACTAGCAAATGTGATGATGACAAATGCTTGATGGCTGATCTTTAATATGTTTTGCAGGTAAAAACTCCTAATGTTAATGTGATACCTGGTCAGGACAATTCTCTGAGACTGGAATTGCCAGCAGTTATGCAGTTTGAAACAATGGAAATACCTTTGTCCATATTAGGTGATATGAGTTCCAGCAGAAAGCAAAAGGTGAGAAATTTTGGTTTTTCTGGGATGGCTGTTAGCTAAGGCAGTTATATACATGCTGGTACAGTTATATACATGGTGGTACAGTTATATACATGCTGGTACAGTTATATACATGGTGGTACAGTTATATACATGGTGGTACAGTTATATACATGCTGGTACAGTTATATACATGGTGGTACAGTTATATACATGGTGGTACAGTTATATACATGCTGGTACAGTTATATACATGGTGGTACAGTTATATACATGCTGGTACAGTTATATACATGGTGGTACAGTTATATACATGCTGGTACAGTTATATACATGCTGGTACAGTTATATACATGGTGGTACAGTTATATACATGCTGGTACAGTTATATACATGGTGGTACAGTTATATACATGGTGGTACAGTTATATACATGGTGGTACAGTTATATACATGGTGGTACAGTTATATACATGGTGGTACAGTTATATACATGGTGGTACAGTTATATACATGGTGGTACAGTTATATACATGGTGGTACAGTTATATACATGGTGGTACAGTTACATTGATTTCTTTCTTTTTGAAGTTTATCCTCAACTATTTATTAGTTATTAGCTGAAAAATCAGCCCTGCAGAGTTTAAAAGAAAGCAGCGAGATTTGTCTTGTCCTACCCGATTATGAAGTACAGTAAAAAGTATACATCTTAAGACTATAATAATACTGCAAAACTGTTGCTGATAATTAAATAATAGATTAAAAACTTAATTAACGGTGAGCAAACCCGACTGTTGATCACATCACAAACTAACATAATTTTCGACAACACAAAGATGCTATGAAATCGAAAATGGCAGTACAGTGCTACTGTAAGAGATTCAATATGTTGTACTAAAATCGGCAAGTTTTAAGATAAAAATTCAAATTTCAGACTTACCGCTGTGCTCACATGAGCACACGCATGAGCTCCTGACATGTGCAGTATTTCACAAATGAACATCTGTGAACTGATAGGTACTGCACTTGAAATGCAGGCGCTAGTGCCCATCTAACTAAAGAGTGGCGAAGTGCATGTACAGCTAAGAACTAGCCGCGCGAGTACGAAATTGCGTTTGTGTGGTAATGATTCTTTCACGAAAGTCATTCTTGAAAAAATTCTCTGCTCCCATCCAGTATTTTGTGGAGTAGATTGTTTTGAGCTGCAGTTTAAGATTGGATCAGGTTTTCATTTAAGAAACACGCTTGTCTTTTAAAACTGTTGTAATTTATGTAAGGGTGACGAGTTTTCATCGGCTAGAATAATTGCATTAGTCTATGTAGAACTGATGTAAGTTTGCATGGTTTAAATTCAAGTTAGTTGAATAGCATGTAGTACAGGGGTGTGCAAATTATCTGACTAGCCGGGCCACATTAAACATTCCCGCAATTCCTGTGGGCCACATGCAGTTTGGTCAAGGAGCCAAGTACAGTAGGACCTAATAACGATTTTTTTGCATCCGATTTGCGCACATCATTACTATTGCACAACTACACTCAAGAAACTATTTTAGAAGTTATTAAAATTTATATTAAAAACCATATATTTCATCATGTCCGACAGTAACATTAAGTGACAACGGTCTTGTAAGGGTTAATGGCATCCGATTTAGAGGAAAAAACTACCCGCACTATCTTTGCGATATTGGCGCAGACTTCAGCTGGATCGCGTGGGCCGCACTTTCATTACGTTGACAAACCTCTTCGCGGGCCGCACAAGATCTCTCGGCGGGCCACAGTTTGCACACCCCTGATGTAGTGTGTGGCAGCAGTGTAATTGCGCAGCCTATTCACATTGTTCTAACATCATTTTACATGCAAATTAGCGATGCAGCATTCATAGTTTTACATTTTTCTGCTTTCTTGTTTACGATATCATACGGAGTTTCACTCACAGTCAATTTAAAATCGCTTGAAAATTTTGTCCTGAAATATTTGATAAAATTAACCCAACGTCAAAACGCATTGTCAATGTAGTTACCAGATATCGTTCCTAAGATTTCACTTGTTTGGTTGAGTAAATAGTATACAGAATTAAAGCTTTGATTTTAACATATTAAAAATGTCGCACGGTTTGATATAATGTTTAATGACACGAAATGTCTTTGATGCCAGAAATTTAATTATAAATAAATTTTAAAGCAAAGATGTACAATTTGAAATTTGTGCCACTCCTCCTATAAGTGTTAGTACATTAAGCAAGTTCTTTCTTGTACTGTTCCATTAGTGTCGTGTGACATTAACTAGTTGGGCTTGTATGTCGTGTGACATGAACTACTTGTGCTTGTATGTCTGGGTGTTTGAGGTAAATTCAGTTTAATGTTTTAAACCCATCTGCAAACATGAGAAAAGTAAACATAATAACATCTTGCAGATACTTCGGCTTTGAATGGTGTTTATTTAAAATGTTTATAAGTTGGATTTGTGACTATAATCAAGTATTTTACGTGATTTTAGCGACACTAAGAGATCTACTAAAATCTTTTTAAATAACTAATGTCTGAATGTATTACATACATTACAGGTCATGTTTTTCTGTGCTTGGAGCGATGTGCCATATGAATTAAGCATTAGCTTGCGATCACCGTTTACAGTTTCACATTCTCTACAAACTGCAGGAAAAAGGTTGTCGGCCATTTTATCATTTCTTGTTTGATGTACGATTATGATACTGTTAACATTACATTATTTTTGTGAACAATACCGCCATACCTCCGTTGTCGAACGTCCTCGTACTCGTACAAATCGGGTTTTCGACCACAAGATTCGAGCTGAAATTGTCTCCGTTCTCGACCAGAATTTCAGTACTCGACCAACCGCCAAACACGTGATGAAAGCATGCGCGGCCAGCCGAGTAGAGCCGAGCGTAACCGACCACGCCCGAGAGTAGTCACGCACAAGATTTAAATCGCCTAATATCGCTAAGTGCTTTCTACGCTTATTTTTCTTCGCTTTTTCTGTGTAGGAACAATTACGATTTTCTTTCTATGTAATTCTATTATCTTTTGTTTTTCTTATCAATTATATCGTATCTACTGTTTGAATAAATATTTTTGCATGATTATATTTACTTTTAGTAATACTTTACAGTTCATTTGGTGCATGAGAACAGATTATTTGCTTTTATATTATTTCTTATGGGAATAAATGATTCGGTTCTCAACCGAATCGGTTTTCAAACACTTTTTAGGAATGAATTATGGTCGAGAACAGAGGTACTACAGTATTATATTTAACAGTTACATCAACCATTTGTATTAATCAATTTTTGTAAGATGATTCCATTCCAGACTTTGCAGTCTTTTTATCTTTTTCTCTTAGTTGTTGCCTCAACTGTGTCTCACACGCAAATTCTGATTTTTGCAATAATTTTGTGATATATGCTCTAATAATCATTCTCTTGGCATCATTTTCCCTAAAAGTTAATAGTAACTCTGCAACATGAGTTATGTGACATCTGTGCTTGAGCAGCATTTGTCTCAAATGTAACATAGCTTTATTCTTTGCAAGCAGAGTACAAAAATCCTATTGGTAGGATTCGCTAATAAATTAAATGATTATGGTTGCTCTTGTCATAAGTACCCTTAAAGGAAAACCGGATGATTGTGTAAACACGAGTTCAGGATAAAGAATGCTTTAAAATATTGAAAACTACAATAGCTTATTTTAAATCAAAGCTTAGATTAAATAATAATTACCGCGGATATTCAAATTTCGTTAAACTTTCAAAGCTACGTGCGGCTCAGTGAATCTACTAAGAGTGGCAACGGCGCCTTTTTGTCACATTCGAGTGGCCGACAAATAGAAGGCAGTACCATGATAACCATGATCATGAACTGCTGTGTTAGTTTCTGACGTCATATGTTCAGTTCAGTTGCCGTTAATTAACTTTCTAAGCTAATTATTCAAATGTAAGGAACAATTGTTAACTTTTATAGGCAAGAAAATGTATATTTTGGAGAGTAAATTAAAATGAGGTTGTGTCTAAACAATCGTCCGGTCTTCCTTTAAGAGATTTATGTTTGTCAAGTTTCTTTTCAACTCTGGACCTAACAGGATGCACTGAACCTTTGAAAGATTTTTTTGTGTTGCAAATTTTTTCTGCTTTTAACACGTGTCCATGTTTTTGCTTTTTTGCAGTAAGTTTGTTCAAGTTTTGTTACACGGTGAAACCAGTGAAATGTTTCGCTTTTTGTCGCCAACGCTAGAAGTTCTCTATCCGAATTTTATATCAGTAAAATCATTAAACAGTCCTGCGCATGACGGGGTAAGTATTTCATATTTTAACCGAATTTTTCACAGCTTATTTTATGCTTTCCTTGAACTCTGGCATCTTGCTGTTAATTAGTTACTGAGAATTGCATTTTTATTGCTGACAACTAGAATCATTCTCTTGCTGGACTTCATTGATCATTTCTTGCCTGTTGTTGTTTGCACCGGTGCTATAGACTAGAGAATTCAATGAAGTTAGTGGTGTCGTGGGAAGTGAGAGAGTGTTGATATTCACATGTCTGCCTCTTAAAGCACAAGAAAAGGCCTAGTTATAAAGCAAGTCTCAGAAAATGTTCATCAAAGAATTATAACGGTTAGAGGCAATCTTAAGCATCTATCATACTCATGTTAAAAGAATTTCCTGTTTGTTTTCATTTTAAATACTCCCGCGAGACTGTCACGGTGGCGCCATATTAGATGGCGTCACAGAACCATAACACAAATCTTTATAGTACACGTGCTCAGAACTCACTGCGACTGTGTTCTTGTGATGTCATGCCACGTGATCAGTTACATGCTGGCTTTTCAATTGGCGGACTTAGGTGATATAATTTTTTATTGCGAATTTTCTGACGCTTACTTTGGTTGGCCATTTTCTTGTTCTCTAAAGGAAAGTATATGTTCATTTAGCATTTTGTGTTTATTTTACTGCTATTAAACTTAGAAAAATATAACAAAGAAAAAAAGCAAAAAATGGCTGTAGAACTTACAGTTGATTTATATTTCTGCTGTACCGAAATTGACAAGAGCGGTGGTTGCCGCCATTCACTTGAAAACTTGAAAATCCTGACGTAACTCATGGCTTCTTTACTTTCTGTAAGCGCACCATAATTTTTTGAAAACGGGGGTCGCTTAAATAATTCAAACCACTGCAGCTTATCTAGTATTCATACAGAAATATCGCAAAATTAGCTGTCTGATTTTTGTAAAACGTTCGTACACCTTTGACTCATTGACAGTGCGTTTAGCATTGCATTGTACTTTAACGCTGCATTTCTTTAACTGACGATGACATCAGCGGTGGAAAAATGGGCGTTCAAACGGAAGCACCCAAGTGTGAAATGATTGAGACTCTCGTAAAGTGATTTTACTAATTACACAAGCCACCTATCCATGCTTTTAATACTAAATCTTTCTAACATTTTTGACGAACATTGAAATAAACTTAAAGGCTTGACTTGTCCTTTAAGTCCGCCTCTCATCGTTAACAAACATCTTTTTTTATTTATTTGCAGGTTGTAACTAAAGAACAGAATTTTTCTTACATTTGGAAGTTGGAAATGAATTCTGATCAAATGTCTGACACTCTAGACCTGAATTTCAAAGTCGAGTATTCGTGGTTGGGATCAGAATCTTTTAAACACAGACCCTATAATTACTCTTTTTCGTTGCTTAACTTTAATGTAAGTACAAATGCTTTTACAGACTGATATATACTGCTGTTAAGAGTCAGTCAAAGGAGAGACTCTTTTGAAAATAAGCAGGTGGATTAAACCATTAGTTTGTCGAGTTTTTGTTTTATTTTTCTGTAATATTATTCTTGATAAAGTCAAAATGCTACAAAACCGTAAATGATCTCATTTAACAACTGAAAATTAACCCTTTCCCTATGTTGTTGCTTTGTAACTTGGCCAGATTGACTTGCACATTTGACAATAACTTCTTGTGGTGTGTTACTAAAGCAGAATCTTGTAAATACACAAATAGTTGTCTGTTATTGAGCAATAATATTAAATATTAATTTTATTTCTACACATGCGAGCACACACAGACGCGCACGCACACACACACACAACACACACACATGTGCACACCGTCATAAATAAGCTGGTACTTATATTTAGTAACCATTTATCACAAAAGACACAATACTAATCCATAATATGCAATCATTTTATAAGAATGCATAACAATCAACTAATTAACATAAGTTTCATCAACGAACTACAAGTGATTTTGTGTGTGAACATACCACACAGTACAGTATTGTAGAATGCATCTGGCTTCAGACACTGATTGGCTGGTTAGCGTTACTTGTTGCGAAGCATCCCCAATCCCACGGCTGTTAAACTTTTCTACGTTTCTGCAATGGGTGACTGCGCTTAGTGCTGAGCTTGGGCGCCAGTCTACCGCATTCTGTCCCTTGCATGAAACACATAGGCAGCTGTGTGCCACCTTCCGTATTGAAAGGGTTAAGACTTTTGTGAATTTGCAAGTGCAGTAAGTATTGGTAACAGATGTTGTTGTACATTTACAATGAAAATAAGCTTTTCTTTTTTCAGACATTGTATTTTGTGAAATCTCAAGTGGAGCCCTCTTCTGGCGGGACATTTTGTCGGGCGGGACACATGTGCCGACTCAATATTCAGATTGAAATGGTCGCAAAGTCTGTGGAAGAATCGCTGATGTATGAAGTGCTTGCTGACCAAACTCAGTGGGCTGTTTGTGGGAGAACGGCAGGTGATTACTGTTTGCTATTAGTTCCGTAGCAACAGTGCTGAGTACCAGCAGCACTACGAGTAGCGCCTCTGCGTAGCGGTACTGCTTTTACCAGTAGCACTTTACAGAAATGTAGTGCTTGCTGTACTACGGCCAAATCACATTGAAAACACCGGTTCTCGTCTGATCACCGAAGTTAAGCAACGTGGAGCCTGGTTAGTGCTTGGATGGGTGACCACCTAGGAATACCATGTGCTGTAGGCTTGCGGGATGCCCACACTGTATCTCGACACTAGGCGGAGGAGCTGCACGAGCAGCCAACGGCTAGAGGGCGGAAGAGGTCAAGTGACCCAACGGCCATGTGTAGAGGAGTAAACCTTCCAAATCAGGAGTGGAGCCCTGAAGGCGGACCAGTGCAGCATGCTCACTGACTCCGGCAGCTCCTGCGGCCAACCTGGTGCCAAACGCATCGCTCTGCTTTCCTTTGGACTGCACTAGCGAGGAAGAAAGGGGGTTCCTGTTGTCTGGGCAACTCATGATCTCCATACATGTTGCCCAAGCGTGCGCACTGGAGACGTTCAAGGATCGCACTGCTCAGCCACAGTCGACGCTGCAACTCCATCAATGTGATCAATAACTGACTCTCTTGGCGCGCACTCCATTGTCTTCCGAGACAGAAGAATGCCAACCATAAGTGGGCATTAGGATTATGTGTTAATTTATCAAAACTCCTTCAATTAAAACTATGTAATGGAATACATGAATAAAACGTAGAACTTTCTAACAGTTAAAATATAGTACTGAGTGCAATTTTTTGAGTACAAAAATGTACAGCATCCTTGCTGTGAATGTCTTAACACGAACTATAAACAGCTGGTACGCCAGTCATGTGTGTTTAGGATAGTTTAGACCAGACGGTTTAGTCTAGTGGTAATGCGTCTGCTTTCCGTCTGGGAGGACGTGAGTTCGAACCAGTGGCCTGGTCGTACCAGAGACTTTAAAAATGGTGCCTGCTGTTGCCCTGCCTGACGCGTGGTATTTAGGGTAAAACTGGGGTAATAATAGTCTCTGTTATGTAGTTGTAGGTTGTTATTTACAGTCCGCGATAATAGCTCTTTGAGCTAATGTTAATTGTTGACCCAAAAGAAGACTTTAAATAAAGATTGTTTTTATTATTATTATTATTATTATTATTATTATTATTATTATTATTGTTATTATTATTATTATTATTATTATTATTATTATTATTATTACATAGGAAACTGGCATAATAAAGAGGTAACACAACAGAATGATCATTTCTAAGTTTATGTGTCTCATTTTCAACTGCATGTTGTGAATGTGAGCTACATATAATGGAAAAATTACTGGTCTTACCTCATTTTTGATGCGCTTTTGATCTGAGCAATGTCAAACAATTATCAATTTTCCTGAATTGTGCAGCTAAGCATTGAAAGTCTTTGTGTGTCCAACTGTCCATACACAGGTATTAGAACTGTCAGTTTAAACTAGCTTAGAATGATGTTCAGTGACAAGCCTAGTTTGTGAGTTTACTAGATTTTGCCGGTTCTGCCAATTAATTGCAATTATTCTTGCGAAGTTGTTTATTTTTTCAGGTATCCTCCTAGTAAGTGGCAATCATGCTCACCAGGTGTCACTAGACGTAATGCCTTTAATAAGCGGGTATTTGTCAATGCCGGAAGTGAAGGTATCAAAATACGTAAAAGAAAGTAAGTGAAATTGCGTAAGCTTGATTGCATTGCAGGGAGTCTTAATTTATCATAAAATGAATAAAATGTAAATATAGTAAACTGTATCATGTATAACTCAAACTGTATCATGTATAACTCAAACTGTATCATGTAAAACTCGAGGACCGGAGAAGTACGCGATATACTCGAACACCACGGGTATGTGACGGTACGAGTTGGACAATGTTCGTAAGAAAACAAGATTGAGTCGCTCTTCAACATCAGGTAACACACTATAGCTTGTGGAAATGATAAACTGAGCCTTTAATCAAATATCAGACAACAAGTTTTTATGAATAATCAAAAAAATGACTGGTCCATCTCTATTGTAGTATGAGTAGCATTGTTAATAGAATTCGGCAATAATAATATTCTGATCTAGTTATTAAACTTCGTTCGTTAAGACATGTGGTGTTTGACATTCTGCTAAGGTAATACAAGAAATCTTAGCATTTTGCTGAAACTAGCAATTAAAATCGTAATGAGGTGCGCACTTTTACATAGGATTTC
This sequence comes from Tubiluchus corallicola, assembly GCA_030141605.1. Classification (NCBI taxonomy): domain Eukaryota; kingdom Metazoa; phylum Priapulida; class Priapulimorpha; order Priapulimorphida; family Tubiluchidae; genus Tubiluchus; species Tubiluchus corallicola. The sequence goes on from JAQGDQ010000959.1 coordinate 10,392, forward strand.
TTGCTTGGGAGAACTGTTCAAGATAAGCAGCGTAATTTCAGTTAGATTCTTATAAATTCGGTTTGAGTTACGCGATAATTCGAGTTATGCGATGATAATTCGAGTTATGGCCGTGAAATAGAAGCATGATCATGAAGTGCAGTGTTAGTTTCTGATGTCATGTGACATAGAGCCCATTTTTCGTGACATCGCATGTTTAAGCAGTACTGTAACACTTATGCAAATGTGCTTGACGCGCAGTGGAAGACGCCTGTCATTGCACGAACTGAGGTTAGTTTCTGACGTAACCAATAGCTGTGTTCAGTTGCTGTTAATTAACTTTCTAAGCTAATTATTCAAATATAAGGAACAATTGTTAACTTTTATAGACAAGAAAATGTATATTTTGGACAGTAAATTAAAACGAGTCTAAACAATCGTCCGGTTTTCCTTTAACTGTTCCCTGGATTTTGACCGAGTTGTGCAGTATTCCTTTCTGCACATTACTGAATTATTCGGAGATTATCATAATGAGAATTTGGATGCCAAGTATGTCTTAATGTCTGTTTATTAAGATGTAAATGAATGCCTCGTTTGTCTCACAGGGAAAGTGTCACCGGAAGCAGAGAAGAAGAATTCATTGCCAGTAGAAATCACCCCAGATAAGACTGCTGTAAAGAGGTCACCCAGTCCACGCTTGCAGTCACCTGCTGTTTCTCCTGTACATGTACCTCTACCTACAATTGAAAGTTTTGCAAGAGGGCAGGTGAATTTAACTGCACTGTGAAATGATTTAAATTTTAGCAAGAGCTGTTTTTCAAGCAAATTTATAGGTTTTACACGTCAAATGTAGACACACGAAAGTTCAAATGTGACTTGGGTAAGTCAAATGTAGACATAGGAAAGTTCAAATGTGACTTAGGTAGCTCAAATGTGAGTTATTAATAAATTAGTTTCTCTAATAGTTCCAATGGTATGTAAAGTTTGCAGAATATTAGTGAACCTATAACGTTGTTATATTAATTTAAGAGCAATTAATAAATTGAAATTAAAGGAGATTAAATTTAACATCCTTAAACTTTACCACCTATCCACATTTAGGATACCAATGTCACATTTGACTTGACATGTGTCTACATTTGACTTACCAAAAACGCTTAAGATTTCTTGAAAACCATTGTTAACACATTTGAATTACCTAAATCTACATTTGAGTTAACGCAGGTCTACATTTGACATGTAAAACCTATAAAGTAGAAACATCATCGTTCTCTGACAGTCGTGATTTGAAATTATTTATATGTGTGGAGTTGACATTAGCTGCTGCTGTGCATGCCCGGCCATGGGAATGTCCCTTTACAAAATAGCAGCAGTTTATTAACCTATATTACGGAGAATCATTAAGAACAAATTAACACTTTATTTGATAATTACCCTAACAAACTGCAGAGTGTAAATGATTACTCTTTCCTTCATGTACTAGATCAGTATTTAAACTAGCTGTGTGCAATCAAATACGTATTTTAAATTCAAGTTAGTGTCAGTGCAATTAAACAAGTTTCCTATGTTTTCAAAGTCAAGGCCGAGATTTCTATTATTATACAGTAGGCGCCGTTTAATAGACTCACTTTAGGACCGACGTATTTTGACCCAATTAGCTGACTGAACCTATTAACTGATGAGTGTAGTATTACTGGTATAGAAGTATATGTCAAAGGTTTTTAATGAATTTTAGAAACAAAGTAATGTTTAAATTCCTTTTGTGCAGTTAAAAATTAGAAAAAATATTTTAAAATATTAATTTATTTATATAGGTGAATTAGCAATAAATTAAAATGCATATAAATACCCTAACACAAAAGGGAAGTAAAGATGACATAAAAGTAGAAAAGGCTGTTTGGGCACACACAAATGTCTTATTTTAAGTAGGTGAAGGAAAAATATTGAGTCAATTAAGCAAAGTTATTTGAGTCAATTACCGGTAGTTTTTATGTATATTTGAATAGAAGCAGCCCGTTCCAGGCGTTTTTGAGTCAATTAATTGATTGAGTATATTAACCGTGAGTCTATTAAGCGACGCCTACTGTATATTTGAATAGAAGTGGCCTGTTCCAGGCATTTTTGAGTCAATTAAGTGATGGAGTCTATTAACCGTGAGTCTATTAAGCGGCGCCTACTGTAGTTCATTCTGTGACCCTCACTAATTTTACATTAATAAAAAACATGTTACTCATTTGTACACTTTCTCTACATTGGCACAGCTCATCTTGTCAGTTTTACATGGACAAACAGGGAGAAGCTTTGTGTTATTTGTTTATCAAAATGACGCAACAGGACGGATGATGTTACAATCAGTTTTACATTCGCAGGTTTACAGTCATTCGCAAGGTTTACAAGTTCATGTTCTGCCGGCGAGCAACATCAGCAGCCTAGAAGTTGCTACATGAAAACTATTTATAGTGATTCTTGCATCCGATCAAGCTTGTACAGTTTGCACGAAAGTACATTGCTCCAGATATCAGTGATTCTTGCATCCAGCTTGTACTGTTTGCATGAAAGGACATTACTCCAGCAATCAGTGATTCTTGCATCCGATCAAGCTTGTACAGTTTGCATGAAAGGACATTACTACAGCAATCAGTGATTCTTGCATCCGATCAAGCTTGTACAGTTTGCACGAAAGGACATTACTACAGCAATCAGCGATTCTTGCATCCGACCAAGCTTGTACAGTTTGCATGAAAGGACATTACTCCAGCAATCAGTGATTCTTGCATCCGATCAAGATTGTACAGTTTGCATGAAAAGACATTCCAGCAATCAGTGATTCCTGCATCCGATCAAGCTTGCACAGTTTGCATGAAAGGACATTACTCCAGCAATCAGTGATTCTTGCATCCGATCAAGATTGTACAGTTTGCATGAAAGGACATTACTCTAGCAATCAGTGATTCTTGCATCCGATCAAGCTTGTACAGTTTGCATGAAAGGACATTACTCCAGCAATCAGTGATTCCTGCATCTGATCAAGCTTGTACAGTTTGCATGAAAGGACGTTACTCCAGATATCAGTGATTCTTTCATCCGATCAAGCTTGTACAGTTTGCATGAAAGGACATTACTACAGCAATCAGTGATTCTTGCATCCGATCAAGCTTGTACAGTTTGCACGAAAGGACATTACTACAGCAATCAGCGATTCTTGCATCCGACCAAGCTTGTACAGTTTGCATGAAAGGACATTACTCCAGCAATCAGTGATTCTTGCATCCGATCAAGATTGTACAGTTTGCATGAAAAGACATTCCAGCAATCAGTGATTCCTGCATCCGATCAAGCTTGTACAGTTTGCATGAAAGGACATTACTCCAGCAATCAGTGATTCTTGCATCCGATCAAGCTTGTACAGTTTGCATGAAAGGACATTACTCCTGATATCAGTGATTCTTGCATCCAATCAAGCTTGTACAGTTTGCATGAAAGGACATTACTACAGCAATCAGTGATTCTTGCATCTGATCAAGCTTGTACAGTTTGCATGAAAGGACATTACTCCAGCAATCAGTGATTCTTGCATCCAATCAAGCTTTTACAGTTTGCATGAAAGGACATGACTACAGAAATCAGTGATTCTTACATCCGATCAAGCTTGTACAGTTTGCATGAAAGGACATCCCTACAGCAATCAGTGATCTCGCTAACACAGAAAAGTGATCACAGTTTTTCTGTTTTTCTTCTGTAAGGATATAAATGCAATATGTCCCATTTGCATTTTGGGATAGAATGTTAATCGTTTTTCGGCTGCAAAAAGGAAAAGCTTGACATGTTGTTCAATGTTTGTAACCTATTTGCTAGGTCACACTGTTTAATTTATAAACTAAAACAGTGTTGCTGTTTAGAAAAAGTTGTAGTTGGCAATTTAACAGTGTGTAACCATTTTGGCAAAATTTAATAATCAGTTATAAAATAACAGTAGTACAAATAACAGCTTCAGATCCCAAATAAGTGATATTGCGTTAATTCCTAAATTTTACGTAATTATATGTAGTTGGTAACATTCTCAAATCAAGTTTGTTTCACTTTATAGAAAATTCATGCATTTCACTTGTGAAATATCTCTAATAGCGACTTCATCATGTTGGCAATTGTATTTCCGATATCAGATGAACGTAATGTAAAATATGTACTCACTGTGCATAGTGTATATAATAAATTATCATCTTTTTTTTAAATTATCTGTTTATTTTGTATTATTTTACTTTGCTTATGCGAAATACTTGCTTTCCTTTACGAGCAATAACGAAATTTTGCTTTCCTAAGTGTGTTGCACTACAACTTCTTGCTAGAAATTATTTGTTTAATATTAAACAATTTATCTAAACGCACCACTGTTGGTATGTCCTTCTTTAATGAATTCGGTATAATAATTCTCGAAGACTTAGTTATATATCACTTGTCTATTTATATGTACAAGACATACTACAACTTGTTTCCCACTCCCTTTACAAGGTTCAACGAATATCATGTTCCTTACCGTCGTACTAATAGTGCCAGGCACTTTATTAAATTCACAGCCCCCAACAACTGGAATAAAATAAGTGCGCAAGTAAAAATACACAAAACTATTTATAGTTTCAAAAAGTACTTGAAAAGGACTATTTTTGATTCATACTTATAATACATTTTTAATGCTTCCATGTCTCATGCAGTCGCAATATATGACCTCCAATCAATTATAATGCTATTTTAATATACCTCTATGTAAATTAAACATACACTGTGGTCGTTTCTTCTCCTCTTTTCCTTCTTCCTATCTCTAATCTTACTATTTTTTCCATTCCATCATTTCTTCTAACCCTAACCATTCTTTCATTCACTCATTTGTGCCACCTTAACAAGTCAAGCTTTCAAGGTGTCATACAGCAACTCTTATTTGGTTAATTTGACTTCATCAACATTTTTCTTACCTATACTGTTTGTTTTTGTTTCAATAATATTGTATGTTGATGTATTGTATATATGTATTCCTGGAGTAAAATAAATTGATTGATTGATTGTAGGAACACATTCTGGTTTGTTATGCACGGAATTATCTCCTGTTTTCCTAAAATCTGCAAGAAAGTCAAATTTTGTGAGAATTTTTGTTACTAGAGCGCGCCACCGCTTAACTATAGTTTGAGGCATGTGTAAGGGTGAGGTCTACTTTGCGTACTTCTGGTTGAGCGCACAGAATTGTGGGCATGATTCGGATTTTGCGAACAGGACTATGGTTACGCGCGAAATTCAACCAAGAACAGAAAATGGCTGCTGCATACAAGACTGTTGTAGTATCCAATGTGAATGATTGCATTCGAGTGATCAAACAACATGAATTGGATACTACAACTCATTATGTAGTTGAGTCGCAGCAGAAGCGATGACGTCGGTAAGTGTCTATAGTCTTGGAGTACAATAGTGTCATATCCAAGTGAGTTGTGGCACATGGCAGGCGTTTGCAAATTATATGTTAATTAATTAGTAAAATATTTTAAAAAGAAAGGCAGTGTTGGCCTAAATTGCTTTAAGCTTAAAAGATATAAAGAATCTGTCTGAGATGAAAGATATTCTGAATTACAGAGAATCGAATTATGCAGAGTCTTTTGAGTTTTGTTGTCTGAATTCTGTTATAATAGTATACTATATTAATAGTCATTCAGGGGCCTATATTCATAAACACTGCATACGATAGGAAAAACTACTATGACATGATATGAAAAATAAGTGCTAACCCGGTGTTGAAAGTTTTGTGAACTAAAATACTGTACGTTGGAGTCTGATTTACATTTCAGATGTATCAAATGGTATGAAAATTCATTGGCAACTTTCGTCTCGGAAAGCAAATGGTTTGCCAATTGAATTTGATGGCATTCCTTTTGTCTTCTTGGGCAAGAAGATACTCTTGCCATCTCTGCCATGAGTCCTGAGGACTGTCAGTGAAGAAGAAATGGAAAGAAGATAAGGATCGGCATATGGTGAGGCCCACATTTTTCTTTCCTATTCCTAAGTGTGCTTTAAACTAAATGAGATCTCATCACAAGTGGGAACATACAATTAAACTACATATCTGTTTAATTTAAGCAATTCTTAGCCTGTTAATAAAAGTGTTAATACTATTTTAAGCCATGAGGGAACCACCAACAGATATTAGTGGGACAAATTCCAAAAGAAAATTAGTAATGAATAAAGAAATTTATTGCACATGGAATGGCTCAGGATTTTGCAGAATGGATTTTTATAATTTTTACGTTTTTTATACGTTTACACTAAAGTAGTTTTCAAGTATAAAAAAAAGTGGCATAATAAGTACTTATGTCAAGTGATTGACATTTTGATGTATTCTGGTCTTGTTTATCTGTATTATTGCTGGTAGCCTATAGAATATTTTATAATGGATCGCACACATTTTATAATAACTGCTGCCAATACTTATGTAGCTGGAATGCTAATGCATGTTTGCTATGCATGTGGAATCATTAGTGAGTTACTTAGGCTATTGCAGTTTGTGAGTTGTTAGTTTTTAGTTGTGAGTTGTTCTAAATATGCTTGTTGTCACTGCTATTCTGAAATATAAAAGGTGCAAACAACGTCGAATTGACTGTTGCTTAACTTATGTATATATATATATTGATATATGCTTGGAAACACAAACATTTTAAACTAGGTTTTGCACACATGTTGACATGTAAATCAGGGGAGCCAAATTTCAAATCCTTATGAAGATTTTAGTTAATACTGCTATTGTATGTCACAGTGTTTGATTTATGCATATAATTGGACAAGCATTTACAATACGAACAGCTAAAGCAGACTTCATATTACACATGTTAAAATTGCAACCGTATCAGTTTGCCACAACAGTAACACAGCTCTTGAATTACAATAATGCTAAGTCGATGCTTGCAGCTTGTCAGTGTCTACTTAGGTTTTATATACAGTAAAAAGTAAATTTCCTCTCTCAACACACTTCAGCTTCAAAGTTGTCCTATTTTGTCAAAGGATATTCCTGTTGGCAACATGTGCACTATTTCATGCTGTTCTGTAAAATTAAATGACTGATGCCACCCAAGCTATGTGAGTGTACCACTTAGTATATTACTTTTTTTCCTGAAAAAGTTACTACTATAGTTAGTACTAATCTGTATATATTTACAATAAACAAAGCTAATAAAAATGAACCCAATATAGCAAATTAAAAAAATACTTTGCACTTTCACCAAAAAGATGGACAGTACCATATTTAGCTTTTTAGTCACTAGAAACTTCTGGTAACTTGAAGGCATCTATAGTATTAATTATGCAAAACTAAATTAACGAATGCATCACTTATGCATTTTAGTTTACTGAATAGCGTTCCAAATTGAAATTTGCAAAACTCAGTTTCTACTTGTCAGAAAGATTGTCAACTAGTTTACAGCTACAATTTCTTACCATTTTTATTAGTAGCAGCACTCTACACCATTAAAATTGTTGTTGAAACTGACGATAATGTAATTTGCCACGCGGGTTTGTTTACACATCGAATAACATCATTTTACCCATGATCCTGTGCGCTCAACGCGAAGTACGCAAAGTAGACCTCACCATGTGTAAGGGCGTGTGCGTAACTATTGCGATATACACGCGCTATCTGTAGCCGTGAAACTGACATTACGTGCGTTGGATCGAACTTGCCGTGTTGTGTGTGTGCTCACCTGCCTGGCGTAGTGACTGTCATTAATGTAAGGTGAGTTGTTTTTACTGCAAGCTTCGTGTAACCAATAAACCATCAAGGGCTGAACGCAGCTTGTTTATGAAGTATTATATAGCAGCGATCATGTAAATTCTTGGTGGTTTATTGGTAGTTTGGTACTTTGTAGCTTCGTGCAACGAGTAAGGCAGCACAGTTTGAAATACCATGTGCATTTGCACAGTTTTTTAGGCCTTTTTTGAAAGAGAATGTTGTAAATTCGAAAATTAGTTGTTTATACTTTCATGACGAATAGATACGAGTGAATGACAAATTTTCAAACTTTTGCTTTGTCGAAAGTGCATGTATGTAAAAATTTGTGACTATATAAGAGGCGTCTCAATTTTCTATTGAAGCCCAATTCATATAACGATTCTAGTCTAAATATACACCAGACAAAAGCACAGCACATCATAGCTACACATAGTCATAAAACTGCAGACGGTGACGACATGATTATACGTATTTTGACTTGTCCTATTTGAAAGATTCATACAATGTAGTTTATTAACATCTTGAGTGGCTTGTTTACAATTGAGGAGCAAAACTCGTTGGGAAAATCTCTCTAAAAATCCTTTCCGGTAATTTTGAATCAGAATCCCGTGCGTAAAAAAGTGCCCAGCCTTGATTTTTGACGTATAAAGTTGTGCGGTAACTTTAATTTGTTTAATTAATCATAATTGCTGTAAAAAATTATAATTCAACAGACTTTTTTAAGGTGCTTCAGTCTTTGAAATTTTACTCATCAGACCTTGAGTGTAACAAAGCGCTACCATCACGTTTTGTTCATTGTTGTTAAAGCACTTAAGTATATGGAGTTGATGTCTGTCCGAATAAACTGGTTATTCGGCCTGTAATTCGGTTCGGAAGTGATCGTGAGCGACTGTATTGAAAGGTGTTCTATAAAATAAGAATTTGCTCATTTGCCACCCTCCATCCTGTTTTGTGATTTTATAATTGTCCAATCTCTCCATTGCACGGTTCGCACATTGCCTTGCGAAAACGGAATTTCGAATGACGCGTTGTAGTTTTGTTGTCATGAACGTGTTTTAGTGGCAGCTAGTGCATCGAAGTAAGTAATTAAGATTGAGTTGGCTCAGAACTTTATTTGAAATAGTGTTCGTGGAACAAAGTAACGTTAATTACTTCCTCTACCTTCTCTCCTTTTCCTTGTCTTTCTTTACCCCTCCTCTCTAAATTAGATTAGATTAGCGTTTATTTTAGTAGCTAGGTCATATTATACACACAGTAACAGATCCTTCTCTCTGTCACCCCGCTTTCTTGTTTCTTTCTTTCTTTCCTTTCTTTCTTTCTTTCTTTCTTTCTTTCTTTCTTTCTTTCTTTCTTTCCTTCCCTCCCTCCCTCCCTCCCTCCCTCCCTCCCTCCCCCCCTCTCTCTCTCTCTCTCTCTCTCGTTCTCCCTGTTTTCCACTCTCTCTGTGTCACTCTCCCTTTCTCTCTCTCTCTCTCTCTCTCTCTCTCTCTCTCTCTCTCTCTCTCTTTCACCCTCGTTCCTCCCTGTCTTCCCCCCCTCTCCGTCTTAAATCAATATCCTGTTTCTTTTTTCTCCGGGCCATTTGCCATTTTCTTTCCCAGCAACCCTGTGAAAACACGTTTTTCGTATTCACACAATTCTAATGCAAATGATTTTGGTGTATATCCAATCAAGCCGTTCTGCTAAACCGGGTGTTCAGAAACATCTTTATCCGTATCCGCAACCAGTAGCTGCATTTTGCACTGCAACGCTTGCCTATCTGATAACACAGATTGAGGATGTAATAACAGAACACGGCACAAACGCCAGCCTATCAATTTCAATTAAATAATGCATTGACAGGTCACGGGTTGTATGCCAAAAATACAACGAGCTTACACACGTAGCTACTGTACAGATAGCCAGACGCAGATGAAGAGAGTGAGTGAGTGAGAGAGAGAGAGAGAGAGAGAGAGAGAGAGAGAGAGAGAGAGAGAGAGAGAGAGAGAGAGAGAGAGAGAGAGAGAGTGTGAGAGAGTGTGAATGAGAGTGAGAGTGTGAGCGAGAGGACGGGAAAAGACGAGAGCGATTTTTCGTTTGACTCTGTAGTCATGTATAGTAGATGCTTATTGAGCTTGGCTTAGCGGTCTGTAATTTTTCTTTCTCTATAGACCCACGCACGTGGTTTCTACAGGCTTAAAACAGCCATTGTCGTTGTCTCTAGTGACTAGTCGTATGTAATTGAAGTTAAAACATGAACACGTTCTGAAATCCCACTGTACTGATGATATGAGTGCCGCGCAGTCCAGAACCAGTTTTCAACATCGCTAAAAAAATTCACAATTTTGATTTTCGTACGCGCATCCAGCAAGTTGAAGGCAGTTAGTCATTCTTCTCATTGCTAGCAGAGCAAACAAGCGTATTTAAACACCAAAAGTGAGAATGCGCCGTTTTAGCACTATTCACGGGAGAATGAAATTAATGCTGTGATTAGTACTTGGGAAAGATTCGGGATTCGTAAGTTAGGGTGCGGGTTTTGAACTCCAATAGTACTACTTTCACTAAGTGTTGACACACATACCATCAGCAGTGATTAATAGCTTATATATCACATTGGCTGAATTATGAAAACGCTTTTAGCTATGTTCCCAGACAAGAAGCTAGAGTCAATGACTTGTGAGCTGTTACTATTTTCTGCTTTGAAGATCTTTATCTTGTAATACATATCCCTGCAAATGTAGGGGATTTGACATGATCTTCAGTGAAAAACTTGAAAATGTTAAACTAGTTATCCTCCTAGGACGTTAAATCCATGGTGATCAAATCTCCAAAATTGCAAAAAAATACAAATAACATACTTCATTTTGTTGTCGTCGGACGAGTACTTAGTCGGCGCGCCAAGTTTCTGCCTAAAATGTAATTTTGATGCGCTAAACTTCAGAGAAATGATTTTCAGTTTGATGTCATATAAAAAGGAAGGGAAAAGATAAACAAAGATGTCACAAAAAAATAAGAAGGCTTTTCTCGCTTGTAACCGACTGCTTCTGTTTTAAGGAAGTTTGGTTTTCGATAAGTTTTTGTTCAACAATTGTACAGTCGAGTCCTAGTAATGTGCTTAAAGATATGGGATTTTTTGACGTTAACGTAGTAAAAAAATTACTACTAGCGCAGAATAACATTCAGTCATTGGCAAGTTGGCAGCTTTATGGTCTTCTTGCACTGCGTTGGAAGTTTTTCTAACATTTGGTTAAATTTTAATCCATTTTCAGTTGAACGCTGTTCTTGAAAAAGGTAATTTGCAACTTTGTTCCTAACGCTACCTACACGTGGGCTGTGGTTTGTTTGTGAAGGCTGCAGCATCAATACCTCTCAACGCGAATGTTTTTGCGTTCACTTTAGCAATAGCAGTAAAAATGCATGGATTCGGTTACATTTGTCTAAAATAGAACTAGTGGTCTTAACAGTTGCACTAGCCTGGCGTGGATATAGTGACTCAACTGAGGTCTACTAAGTTCTATAGACAAAACATTGAACAGCTATTGTTGAGTGATAATAATATCACAGCAATTTTAAAATTATCTGAACATTTTAAGACTGGGCGTAAATTGAACACTTTATTACAACCGTCGACTAAAACTAGTTTTTACGTTGTTTTTTCTCTGTGTAATTCACCAAGGGATTTTGTTGCCCGTGTTTGCTGTCTTTTGGAAAAAACGAAAAGTCGTTGACTGAAGTCAGAGACTTTTGTATTCGCGCCAGAGGTTATGATTTCTGAAGCGTAATGATGGATTGGGGCGCGTTCTTCTGTGTAAACTGGAAAATATTTTCTATCCACAAAAAATGATAATAGACGGTATGCTGTCCACGCAAGGCCGTAGTTTTGCAAGGGCGTTGCCTACTTAACTCTCTAGGAGGGGGCTGGAAAACAAACTCGAAGACGCCTAGCTGCATTTTTAGTTCAGCCATTTTCAAATCTTGGTTATTTGAGATGCTGTCAGCACAGCATGCTGTACCTGGTCCATATATATCGAACATTAAATCCACGTGAGGCTTATAGACGCACATTTCTTCGCAGAATCGGCTCTAGATGGGCGCAAGAATTGTGCAAATTTTCAAAGCTTGATATCTGAATCATGCTTGACCCACAAACAAATAAACAAAAGGGAAGAAGTCAAATTAAAGACATCCGGAAGTTGAGAAAGTGCCCGTGGGAATCCGTGTGTTCTGCGTGTGTTTCTCTGTTCCACCAGTTTGAAGGCTAACATATTTTGCACGTTGTACAAGGCGTATTTAACATGATGACCGTTGTCTAGAGTGACATTACACGATGACCGATGTCCAGATTGACATTACACGATGACCGATGTCTAGAGTGACATTACACGATGACCGATGTCTAGAGTGACATTACACGATGACCGATGTCTAGAGTGACATTACACGATGACCGATGTCCAGATTGACATTACACGATGACCTATGTCTAGAGTGACATTACACGATGACCGATGTCTAGAGTGACATTACACGATGACCGATGTCTAGAGTGACATTACACGATGACCGATGTCTAGAGTGACATTACACGATGACCGATGTCTAGAGTGACATTACACGATGACCGATGTCTAGAGTGACATTACACGATGACCGATGTCTAGAGTGACATTACACGATGACCGATGTCTAGAGTGACATTACACGATGACCGATGTCTAGAGTGACATTACACGATGACCGATGTCTAGAGTGACATTACACGATGACCGATGTCTAGAGTGACATTACACGATGACCGATGTCTAGAGTGACATTACACGATGACCGATGTCTAGAGTGACATTACACGATGACCGATGTCTAGAGTGACATTACACGATGACCGATGTCTAGAGTGACATTACACGATGACCGATGTCTAGAGTGACATTACACGATGACCGATGTCTAGAGTGACATTACACGATGACCGATGTCTAGAGTGACATTACACGATGACCGATGTCTAGAGTGACATTCCACGATGACCGATGTCTAGAGTGACATTACACGATGACCGATGTCTAGAGTGACATTACACGATGACCGATGTCTAGAGTGACATTACGCGATGACCGATGTCTAGAGCGACATTACACGATGACCGATGTCTAGAGTGACATTACACGATGACCGATGTCTAGTGTGACATTACACGATGACCGATGTCTAGAGTGACATTACGCGATGACCGATGTCTAGAGCGACATTACGCGATGACCTATGTCTAGAGTGACATTACACGATGACCTATGTCTAGAGCGACATTACACGATGACCGATGTCTAGAGTGAAATTACACGATGACCTATGTCTAGAGTGACATTACGCGATGACCGATGTCTAGAGTGACATTACACAAATTTGGTTCAGCTTGGCAGTTTCTATTTGAAGAAGGAACTTTATTAAGTATTAGCATTCCTTGCGGTTTTTATCCAAGGAGAACGTCAATGATTTAGAAAAAATATTCGATTATTTTCCTCCCCTTGTTTTCTCTGTCGCTCTCGCAGTCTCTCTCTGTCTTTCTCCTTCTCTCTCTATCGCTCTCTCCGGGCCCCCCCTCTCTCTCTCTTTCTGTTTCTCCCCCCTCTCTCACTCTCTCTCTCTCTCTTTCTATTTCTCCCCCTTTCTCTTTCTCTTTCGCTCTCTCTCTATCTCTTTGTGTTTCGCTCTCTCTCCCTCTATCTCTCCCACCCTCTCTCTCTCTCTCTCTCTCTCTCTCTCTCTCTCTCTCACTCACTGCTTCACATCATCCAGCTGATATTTAATCTCATTCGTCTTACATGGCACCCAATTTACTAAATTGGCAACCCGATGCATGAAATTTGCTCCACGTGTGACTTAAATCTAAGCATCTTGCTGATTCAGCAAAATGTATCATAGTTAAATACATGGCTCATTGTACTACCTGTCAATAATAAACATGTGAATACTCAGAGTTTCTTATATTGTTTTTTCATTACTGAGTTCTCGCAATATAAAAAGCTCAAAAATAGAATGTACAAAAATGATACCAGATTTAATAAAAGCGTTTAAAATGTGTGATAAACATTTTGGCGATACTGATAAAAGTGATTTTGCATTACGTTTAATACAATCACATACTGTACTGTACGTTCAACTACGTGTGTTTATTTTAGTAATTGGGGCGGCTTCACCACCCCCCCCCCCCATACTCCCTCGCATCAGTTTCCAAGTGAACTAAATCCTTGCTTCTTTGCTGGTATGTAGGTGTTTGTTCTGTTCTCTCCTACTGTACCGTGATATTGTTTGAAGACTATATTTAAGAGTCTATATATATATAATATTGCAGCGTGTAACTGCCCAAGGTTTCGTTTCAACATTTTAGTCTATTGTCCGAGTAGGTTATGAATATTATAGCCTTTACCGAGCGTATGTGCGAGGCATAAGATTTATCAACCCGCTGGAAACTTGGCAAAATTAATGCGACAAGGAATTTTCCGAGTAACTTACCCCCCCCCCCCCCCCCCAACTCAAATTCTGACAGTAAACAGACGAACAGATGAGAATAGATTCCAAAGAGCAGAGTCCGGTGAAAATCGGCAAAGTTGTAAATGTAAAATCCTGACAGTTATGTGGGGGAAATGTTTCACCTTTCTTACCTCTTATACAACCGATAAACAAGTTTGCACAGCTTCAGAGAGCTAGTACAGGAAAAATATGCCCGATTACGATGTTCTTACACTAAATGTACAGCAGGCGTTCACTAATGTAAACAGCAGTTTTCTCGTAAATGTATGTAAATATTTTTGTTATAACGTAATAGCTATTTTTGCTCGACACGCGTTTCTTAATGCACCACGCATTAGATTCGTCAGCTCTCCAAGACTAAAATAGAACAGCATTTGTTGTTTATCGTCTTAGTAAGGCAAAATGGAATTTCCTGTTCCGAGTTGCACAGTTACGATGACTAAAGTTTTATTTTTAGACATAAAACACAAAATTTTGCACGGGCGGAAATTTCGCGAGTTTTTACCTTTGACCCTCTCCAAAAGTGAACAGCTGCAAATTCATGAGCTGTTAAAAACTTTTTACTTGTGCCGATTTTACTAAAAATACGTTTCGCGTGTCATAATTTTAAATTTATCGACGTTTCGTTGCATCTCGTAAAGTTTATGAGTGGTCCTGCTTTGCAAAAATGTTCAAGGAGATGAATTCTTTAAAACTTCTGCGTCGACTTTTTTATTGAAATTTAAACCTTTCGTTAATGGACAATTTATTCATATATTTCGTTTCATAAACGACTCACTATATAATAAATTTGTTACATTTCTATCAGGAAAATCCAGCATAAAAATTAATTATTGTTATTATTATTATTATTATTATTATTATTATTATTATTATTATTATTATTATTATTATTATTATTATTATTATTATTATTATTATTATTATTATTATTATTATTATTATCATTGTTGTTGTTGTTGCTGTTGCTGCTGCTGTTGTTGTTGTTGTTGTTGTTATTGATATATGTTATAAAATTTACAGTTAGAAATGTATGTCCCACTGATTGTGTTTTTCATTTTGTGATGTATTATACGTCATTAGTAAGTCTGGATACAGATTAAGTGCAGTTGGTTGTAAAATTTCCGCTTTTTACTCTTATACTTTTGAAACTGGTGATCTCGAGGCCGAGATGTGTTGTTCCGAAACTTAAAGGACAAGAAAAGGGGCACCTGAAGTAGGTTTCAGAAAAATCGTCTTAAAAAATTATATTACTTTATAGCAATTTTATGCGTTTATCTTATTCGCACTGAAAGGAATTTTAGTTTGTTTTCATTTTAAATCTCCCGCAATACTGTTCCGATGTCGCCGTTACATGACGTCATGCACCAAACGTAAATCACGGGAAGAAAAGGCAATGTTAAATTATATCTCAAAAGACTTTCGTGCAAATCTATGTTACTTAGATTTTTGCTTACCTGCTAGAAAGATTCATGTAACTAGAAAAGAAAATTATTAATTATTTAAAATATTTTCACAAATTGGTAAAATGTCGCTGACTTACCCTACAGGGTGCACCACTCACTAACAAAAAAACGTATTTTTAATCTTATTGACAAGACACAGTAATTTTAAATTTTATTTAGTTAGTGGCTTGTGCGCTACGAATGCTCTGATTATTTTTCAAACTTTACACAATGTTATCTAAACTTGTTTCGAATGACCTGTCGTGAAAATGGCTGCGTTTAACGGTCATCGCGGGAGTTTAAATTTACATGTTTTATACAGCGTGACTGCCGATTGAAGTCCTTCACGGAAAATGCAGCATGTAAGCGATATAAAATTTCAAAACGAATTTTTCAAGCTTTATGTTTATGAAGGGTTTTCTTGTGCTTTAAGTTTGGACGAAATATATGTTGTCTCAATTGCTCTTGTTTTTAGTGGCTTAGAAATTTTATTAAAGAGGAAAAAGGCAATATTAAAGTACGCATGTCCCAAAAAACTTACAAAGTTATATATTACTTTGCATTGCCTTTTCCTGTTTGAGTGACTCAAGTAAATGGTAAAGACAGACCTTAGCAATTTAAAATGTTCGCGCAAGCTGGCAAAACGTCACTGACTTCCCAGTGTGCACCACTGATTCATCAAAAAACACTTTGTCAATCTTATTGATACAGGAAAGTAATTTGAACTTTTTCTTAGTTAGCGAAGTTTGTGCTACGAAAGCTGTGATTATTTTTTCA
This sequence comes from Tubiluchus corallicola, assembly GCA_030141605.1. Classification (NCBI taxonomy): domain Eukaryota; kingdom Metazoa; phylum Priapulida; class Priapulimorpha; order Priapulimorphida; family Tubiluchidae; genus Tubiluchus; species Tubiluchus corallicola. The sequence continues at coordinate 26,862 of JAQGDQ010000959.1, forward strand.
AACTTTGCGCAATGTTGTCTAACTTGTTTCAAACGACGTATCGTTAAAATGGCTTTGCCTAAACGTCATCACGGGCCATTAAATTTAAGTTTTAGACAGCGTTACTGCTAGTGCAAGCTCTGTGCGCAATAAGGCAGTATGCAAGTTATACTAGATTTCAAGACTATATTTTTAGCCTTACGTAAGTTAAGGGTTTTCTGGTCCTTTAAATCTACACGTATATTACTATAATTTACATGCTAGTGAGCCCCTTTTACCTTATAAATAACCTGCTAACAGTAACGTATGGCTGACAGAAATTTGTGTCCTTTCAACGCACGTTTGAGAAATTTCCACTTAATCTTCACGAACTGTGTACTTAATAAGCTCATTATTCTCAGCGTTTAACTGCGGTTTTGCCAAACTTTTTCAGTTGTTTTTTTTTCTAGACGTTCTACTGTTTTACAGACTTTTCTGAGTGAAGTATACAACTAATTAAGCTCTTGATTGTAGACTGACGCCTGAAGTTGCTTCCACATGCTACGCATTAAGGGGTTTTTAGCTGTTGAAGCTGGTGAATTCTGGAATACTTATCAACATTCTCTTCCAGGTGGAGCCCCAAGCGCCACAAAGCGTGCAACTCGTTGAAGAGAAAACGAAAACAAACTCTAAATTGTCCGTTAGACCAGGTTATTATGCATTTTTTATGTTGATTTTTGAATGTCCACATTTAGCGACGTCAACGAGATGTCGTTGTAGGTACTGTTGTGACTGCATTAATGTTCCTTTTTGAAGACTGCAATATTACATTGTTTGTATGGTTTATAGGTCTGATTTGGCGTCACCCTCGCAGACCCTTGTTATCGGAAGTCTGCTGTGACATTATATCTGTTCTTGCTACTTTAAATTTTCTCAGCCCTGAGCCCGTGGACATCTCGTGAATTTCGCGTTGGCTTCAAAACGTTTTCTCGTTCTCTTGCTGCTTTTCAAATTTTTCCCCTGATCTTTCATCCATGCAGAATGCCTGCTTATATTTCCAGGTTTTCCCTCGGGTCGCGTTTGTAATTGTTTTCCTGGTTCACTAGAAGAATCACTTCAAAGGTTCAATTCACAGTGACCGAACGGTCTCGAGAGGCCAGTAAGTTTTGGTGCGGTCGTAAAGAATTGTGCGAAGCCACTTTTAAACCTGACATTTTATAGGTCAGAATGTTGAGAGACCACCAACAATTTGTTAGCTCAAGTCACACTGATCCTATGTAACCTTCAACATGTGTTTTTTCCAGTGGAGCGCGAAAAATTCCTCCAAATCAGCACTTGTGAGGGTTAAACCTGAGCAACTGTTGCAGCTGCTAAGATGGCGGCTGTCAATATATAGACTGTACTCTTCCGAAGCCTGAGCGCCAATTATAAACACGCAGAAGTGTTGATTGGAAAATAACAAACACATTGGCGTTCTACATGACTGAAAATTCTAAGCATCCCTTGCAAAAGTCAAAACAATAAGAAGCGATCTTATAGTAACAGTAGCTGCAGCTGTAGCTGAAAGTAAACACGTGTTATATATCGACCTTAGACTCTTTATACTTTTTCTGTGAGGAAGTAAAACCCTTTTTTCGAATTTGTCTTGATTATGTATACAAGACATCACAGTCTGTTAACTTAAATAAATACGGGAAATCAATTGTTTTTCCAGCTGCAAATTTATCACAGTCGAATTGAGTTCAACTTGAGGGTCACATATTAATATTTTTTCATGCACTTCGCAGTAATTCTCATCTCAGCCGTTGTAGTTTTAATTGCTGACATAACTGAGCTTCATTGTCGACTTACACTAGGTTTATCATTAACGAACTTTATATAAAAAAACCTCAGTGAGTGTTGATAATTATGGTCATTTACGGGATAATTACTGTCATTTCGGTTGAATTATCGAGTATTGATAAATATTGGCTGGCTTCAGTTAATTACAATGTATTGCTAAAGCCACTATTAATTTATTTAAGGGAAAAGATTAAGCATCTTCAAATTGTAAGGTAGATAGGTAGATAGGTACAGGTTGCATGGACTTGGCATTGTCTTACATATTCATGAGATTTCTGGAATTTTTCTACATTATAGTCTCTGCGACTGCACAGGTGACATAAATAATTTTCTACGTACACATCCTTAATTTCGCCTTTTAGTAATTATACATTCGAGCTGTCTGGCACTCAAATGTTGGAGTTAACTAGAAGAGGATCAGTTCCCACACCGGAGCTTTTGTGATACAATTATCAGTGGCGGATTTAGTGGGTGGGCCCTTCATAGTAGCAATTACAGTACACCAAGTGAATTTTCTCTAGATTATAAGCTAGAACGTTTAGTGGTAGCTTTTAATGACTTATATCGAGTTGAAAGTTCTGCATTAATGATTTCAGTGTAAAAACGTTTGTGCCCTTTAAGTGATAATTGAAGTTTTAGGCAAAGATGTCGCTGTGCGCAATTATATGTTACACTAGGGTGTATACTAGTATATTGGTGTGTAATTAAGAGTCAAAAGTTTGAAGTGACATAATGAGTTTTAAAATATTGAATTTACTTTAGGAAATAGTAAGAAGAATGGTCTAAAATGCAGTAAAATGCATCGGCAGCCGGGGTTCCCCAGACCCCCTAGCTAGTTGGACCCACCCTTTTTCCAAAGCCTGTATCCGCCGCTGATTATGGTGACGCAGTCTCTAGAGACAGTCCATTCAAGTTGTCAACATAAGACTCAGGGCGAGTATGGAAGTCTCTGGCAAATTCTGTACGTTAATTGAAAAGTATCGGGTTTTCTGCTGAACTGCTTCAAAAACCTATTTCTACTATGTGAATAATGAATATGATTAATCAATGGCTGATGAATTGAATAAGCTGAGCACTGCATAATTATTAGATTGCAATCGCGAAGCAGATCCAGAGGTGGAACAGTTCACATCTGCTTTCAAATTAAACATTTGTTTGGCACAGGTGCTGTAGTTAATCTCCTACGTATCTAGAGACTGAATAGAGAAAAGTAATTGCCCAAGTTAATTGTAGAATTTCAAGTTTTCCAATTCGCATCCACTAAACATCGCTTAACTGTGTCTTGCTTCAATCCACACCTAGTCACACGTTCTTAGTCACCTAGTCACACGTTCTTTGTCACCTAGTCACACCTAGTCACACGTTCTTAGTCACACCTAGTCACACGTTCTTAGTCACTTAGTCACACCTAGTCACACGTTCTTAGTCACCAACCAAGTCACACCTAGTCACCTAGTCACACGTTCTTAGTCACACCTAGTCACACGTTCGTTTTTATTTCTCCCCTGTAAATACAATGAATGATTACTGATTCTTCTGTGTGTTGGAATTCACTTAATGAACTGCTTAACTCTCTGTACTGCATCATTCATGGCCAGCAGAAAGCGATCAGTATGCAAAACAGTATGTACTACACCCACTTGGGGGTGTGGAATGCCCCACATTGCACCTTTGGGTCCTCATGGTGCTCCGAGACGTTCTGCTGATTAGTCTGCCCCCGTGAATATCTCAGTGAGTTACCAGCTTGCACTTCTTGGATGACCTCAGATTTGGTCATCGCCACACAGTATACGGTATCAGCAGTTAACTGGAGATGACCCGTTTAACACGTTACCTTGCTGCAATGACGAACCACTGTGAACACTCCCTCTGTAACCGACACAGAAATAGCATAAAATGGTGGCGAATACGTAAAAGAGAAACTCGCTCCTCCGATGTCGTCCAAGTTCCACGAATCCAGTGCTCATGGTCACTATTTAGTGTTAAAGGACAACAGCTAGCTAAGCAAAAAAATTTAAACTGCTAATATGAACACGAGAACGAAAATAAACAATTGCAGTAAAAACAAAGTCAGTGGAAGAATCGAAATTCCGACGCCTGTCAAGTCATACTGTCACGGGACAATGATAAGCGGACTTGGAAAAATAGTAGTCATGGTAACAATTGTTCTGATGATCTTCGTCTAATCACGTGACAGAGATGAGACTGATTCCTTGAATTCTTGGAAACGATTCTAATTTTCTAAGTACATCACTACAATACAATACAATGCAATACAATACAATACAATACAATACAATACAATACAATACAATACAATACAATACAATACAAAGAAGAAACTACAGGAACGTTCTAGGAATGAAATGGCCAAAGAATATGTCAAACCAGGATCTGTACAATAAAGTCAAAGCAGAAGAATGGACAGTTAAAATCAAAAGAAGATTAAGATGGATAGGACATGTTATGCGGCTACCAGATGACAGTCCATTAAAAATAGTTTCAAAGAAGCACTGCAGGAAGAAAAGAAACCGCAAGGAGGACAACTGCTGACTTATATCAATTTCATCCAAAAAGATCTTACCAACACACCATTAGATATCAGAAATCAGAGACATGGGAGGTTGCCGGTGACAGGGCAGCATGGAGTAAAGTGATCAGGAGGGTCATGTCAAACGACGTGTGACTCGAGAAACATGGGAGGTTGTGGGTGACAGGGCAGCATGGAGTAAAGTGATCAGGAAGGTCAGGTCAAACGACGTGTGACTCCAGAGACATGGGAGGTTGCGGGTGACAGGGCAGCATGGAGTAAAGTGATCAGGAGGGTCATGTCAAACGACGTGTGACTCCAGAGACATGGGAGGTTGCGGGTGACAGGGCAGCATGGAGTAAAGTGATCAGGAGGGTCATGTCAAACGACGTGTGACTCCAGAGACATGGGAGGTTGTGGGTGACAGGGCAGCATGGAGTAAAGTGATCAGGAGGATCATGTCAAGCGACGTGTGACTCCAGAAACATGGGAGGTTGCCGGTGACAGGGCAGCATGGAGTAAAGTGATCAGGAGGGTCATGTCAAGCGACGTGTAACTCCAGAGATGATGATGATGATGACCTACAATACAATATAGTTAGGAATTAGTGAATGAATGATGATAAGTAGAATGATTAAATTTTCTTTCAATAACAATTAATGCGTTAAAAATAGTAATTCGTCCTCTTAGTATGCCGTAATTATTGCATAATTGGAGAGCACGACGTAACATAACATAACATGAATGACTTCGTAATTTTGTGTTAGTAAAGTTATGAAAAGAAATTACTTCATTTTGTCACCAATAATTTCAGTTCACAGTTCATAAGTAGATTAGACTATAATCTCTCAGATATCAAAATGGCGGCCTGTGTGAATTTTTTACGTTTTTTTCAAATAAAAGTGACGGTTGTAAGTGTGTTTTCTTTTTCTTTTTTTGCAAATGCCTATGTGCACTTTTTTATTTTTTTACCCAGTAATTATTTCGCTTTTTAATTTTTTATTCCTTACATAATTGTTTTTAATTTGTTTTCCTATGTTTTTTGAAAATATTCTTTTTTGTCATGGACATCAGCGTCATCATGGTTTCCACTGTTGTCATCATCATCATCATCATCACCTTCCCATTACTTAAGTCACCGCCCGATGACCACTGTCATGTACATCTTTACTGCTAAATCAGCGCGCCTCATAAAAATGTTCTCTGGAACTTCATTTTTTAACAGTTACCCGTTTTGGAGAACTATTCACCTGAAATAGTGGTTTAGTTGCCTTGACTCGGGACTATCTTACCTGTGTGAAAACTTCACCTAGTTCCATCTGCAGGAACTTACTGGTGATGGAATACATGTGAGGACAACTCACATCCTCTGATGATGTCTCCGAGTTATTCACCTGAAATATTAGTTTTATTTACCTTAACTCGGGACTCTCTTACCTGTGTGAAAACTTCACCTAGACAGCATCTGCAGAAACCTATTGGTGATGGAATACATGTGAGGAACACTCACATCCTCTGATGATGTCTCCGGGTAATTAATGAATAGTCTTGACTAATAAGAAACTGAATATTGGTGTCATTGTTAGTTGCAACATATTTTAAATAGAAGCTGACAGTATGTAAAGACATTCAGTCTTCCTGGCTTGATCTTCATAATGTGACGACATCAATCTGACTACAGACTTTTTGTAAAAAAAACAGATTTCTGTCTACCTTGATCTCTTGAATGAAAGCTCTACGTATGGATACCATTAACGCCTAAGTGTTTCCAGTTTTTAGATCAAACCACAGATTTTTCAAGATAGATTCTGTCTGTTGCTGGTTGTGACGAGCTTTCCCCGAACATCAGCTTATGATAACGCTGTGCTTTCGGCAGCTGCAGCAGTTATGGTGCCCGTTATAAATAGTTTTTAGTTCACTAGATCTCTTTACACTGGTGCATTTAGCTGAGCCATTCCATGTTTAGCACGCCTCGGCAGGCAAACACTTGAAGAATCCCCAAGTTTTAAACCCATAAACATGTCATGGTAGCTGACATTTCAAATCGTCTGCCCTAGATACCGACTCGGCGAGTTTTCTGAAAGAAATCATTCATTGCGTGGGTGTGAGCGTCCGCCACAAAAACAACGTTTGAAACCGGAAAAAGCTGCGATGTTTTTACACTCAATCAGTAGGAGGTCTTGTCCTTCAGCTGAAATGCATACCTTGAAAGTAAGTGCAAGTTAGAACCTTGGTTTCATTCTGTAATACGTGACTACAGATAACGTGCTCTGGATTCTTTGCATGTGTGCTGTGCGGTACTTCTAGAATCTGGCACCAAATCAAACGATTTTTATGAATTTAATACAGTGCAGTTTAGACTATACTGTACATCTACCTGATAGGACATCTCAGATCGAAACGTCGTATGGCTTTTTAATTGCGTTTGTGTCTTTCTGAGATTTTGAAGAATGGATGCAGCTTATAAAAAATTCATACATTAGAAGGTTGTTGTTCTTCTGATCCTCAAAACGGAAATTTTCGCTTCAGAGGTTGTCAATCGTTTAATGAGCATTTGTGTAACTTTTGTCATCGCTTGCGGAAGGAAACAGCCTCATTTTTTACCTGGCAAATTCCCGCTGGTCTTAAAAGAAAACCGGACGATTGTGTAAACATTAGTTCAGAATAAAGAATGGTCTAAAATATTGAAAAGTAGAACAGCTTTTTTTAAATGAAAGCTTAGATTAAATAATAATTACCTCGGATACTCAAATTTCGTTAAACTTTCAAAGTTACGCGCGGCTCAGTGAATCTGCTAAGACTGGCAGTGGCGCCTTTTTGTCACATTCCTGTGGCCGACAAATAGAAGGCGGTACTGTGATAACTGCGTGTTAGTTTCTGACATTAAGTGATGTAGAGTCCATTTTCGTGACATCATGCGTTTAAGCACTAACATACGCAAACGTACTTGACGGGCAAGGGAAGATGCCTGTCATTGCATAAACTATGGTTAGTTTCTGACGTAAGCAATAGCTGTGTTCGGTTCCCGTTAATTAACTTTCTAAACTATTATTAAAATTATTATTAGAAACAATTGCTAACTCTTATATGCAAGAAAATGTATATTTTGAACAGTAAATTAAAACCAGATTGAGTGTAAACAATCGTCCGGTCTTCCTTTAAGTAGTTCAAATTTATTTCAAAATTTAAGGGCTGGAAGAAATTTCCATTGCCCTTCCGGTTCTGTTGTTCTAACCTTGCTTATTATTAGTTTTCATAAGTTCGTTCTGTGTGATATATTTAACTTGCGTGACTGAGTGACTGAAGCCTTCCGCGGCTTTATGCTCTGCTTTGCAATCACGTTACCTATATAATGGCACGCGTGAAGAACGTTTCTATTAAACTTTCTATAATAACTGTAACCATCATAGCCGTTTCACGTGTCTAAGTGGCTGGCATCATCGTAAATTATTAAGCACCATTAGGCGATTGCCAACCACTAAATTCTTATTTAATAAATTAATCTCTTGTTCGGGAGTTGTCGATGCAATTTCCCGGGGGGCTTGTGAAGCTATTCGATTAATTGATGATACTCATTAAGGTTATGAGAATGATGGAGACTTATCACGTATACTCCTAAGCTCCTTGTTATATTGTCCCATAATGATATTAGCGGTGATTATATATGCATGATTTCTTATGCACAATATGCAATATAGACTAAACTTCCGATTAATTGTACCGTATGTTACGGTACATCTTGACTCTTCAGCATTATGACTATGAGTCAGTGAAATGGGAACTTATTATATTATTGTAGTATCCACCCAACTGCTGCCTGTTGATTTAATATCGCATTACATTTCCCTTACTTTTCAAGCAGTTAAAATTACTAGTGAGCAATAGTAAATTGACTAAACTGTATCTGCAGTTACGTCCAAGGTACCTAGTGTAACCTCAACTTCTATACCTATCTACTGTCTGCTAGACATTTACGTATTCCTCTCATATAAAGGAAAAGCCAGGTCTTTTGTGAAGAGAGGCTTATTTCAATGTTAATAGTAAATTGACAAAACTGTATCTGCAGTTACGTCCAAGGTACCTTGTGTAACATCAACTTCTATACCTATCTACAGTCGGCTAGACATTTACGTATTCCTCTCATATAAAGGAAAAGCCAGGTCTTTTGTGAAGAGAGGCTTATTTCAATGTTCGTGAAAAATTTTACTAGTTTTCTGCAGTAAAAATGCGATAAGCACCTGTAACTTTGAAGTTGTGCTCATTTCACGCTTGGGCGCTTCCATTTTGAACGCCCTTTTATCCACCAATGACGTCATTCTTCGACTGAAATTAAGAAACGGACTGTCAATGTCTGTCAGAGGATTACATTCTAGTGTAGAAGCTGCTAGAGTTAACGTATTTCCCTGTGTAGAAGCTGCTAGAGTTAACGTATTTCCCTGTGTAGAAGCTGCTAGAGTTAACGTATTTCCCTGTGTAGAAGCTGCTAGAGTTAACGTATTTCCCTGTGTAGAAGCTGCTAGAGTTAACGTATTTCCCTGTGTAGAAGCTGCTAGAGTTAACGTATTTCCCTGTGTAAAAGCTGCTAGAGTTAACGTATTTCCCTGTGTAGAAGCTGCTAGAGTTAACGTATTTCCCTGTGTAAAAGCTGCTAGAGTTAACGTATTTCCCTGTGTAGAAGCTGCTAGAGTTAACGTATTTCCCTGTGTAAAAGCTGCTAGAGTTAACGTATTTCCCTGTGTAGAAGCTGCTAGAGTTAACGTATTTCCCTGTGTAAAAGCTGCTAGAGTTAACGTATTTCCCTGTGTAGAAGCTGTTAGAGTTAACGTATTTCCCTGTGTGGAAGCTGCTAGAGTTAACGTATTTCCCTGTGTGGAAGCTGCTAGAGTTAACGTATTTCCCTGTGTAAAAGCTGCTAGAGTTAACGTATTTCCCTGTGTAAAAGCTGCTAGAGTTAACGTATTTCCCTGTGTAAAAGCTGCTAGAGTTAACGCATTTCCCTGTGTATAAACTGCTAGAGTTAACGTATTTCCCTGTGTAGAAGCTGCTAGAGTTAACGTATTTCCCTGTGTAGAAGCTGTTAGAGTTAACGTATTTCCCTGTGTAGAAGCTGCTAGAGTTAACGTATTTCCCTGTGTAAAAGCTGCTAGAGTTAACGTGTTTCCCTATGTGGAAGCTGCTAGAGTTAACGTGTTTCCCTGTGTAGAAGCTGCTAGAGTTAACGTATTTCCCTGTGTAGAAGCTGCTAGAGTTAACGTATTTCGCTGTAGAAGGTAAAAAACTACACGTAAGTGTTTTCCGTACCATTAACTTTTCCCAGGAACTGCTTCTATGTAGAACTCCGTGAACTTCTCTTCAATAAACCTGGGCACTTTAAGAGAAACTTCAATATATATATGTATTGTGATATTTGTATGTATAAACGACTAATGAATTCCAGCGCGTGACCACGATGCTCGTGAATGCGTTATTGATACGTCTTAATAATGTGAATATTAGGCTGACCTAGAACAAGGAGTCACGTCATACACGTAACTATTAGTAACCCAGCTTATTAAAAATCGCTTAAGATAATAACAGCAATCAGTTACGTTGACGATATATTTAGTTACTAGGTTACGAATGTGCAGGAAATTGAGTTATCTGCAGCCTGGGCGGAGAAACAGCGGTATATTAGCGAGAAGCCGCGGGAACGAATGCTATTTCAATTTGGCTTCCTTGGCAAATCAATATAGCAAGGCACTTTCTAATCCGATTTTTTCATAAAATCTTCCGTTCTTTGCTTGATCATCAGGCTATCATCAAAGGAGAAAATAGATATTAAAACCTATTATAGTTCTTTGATGAAACTACACTATAATTTTGAGATGTTGCTCAGTCAAATGTCATAATAAAATGATGATGATGATGATGATAATAATAATAATAATAATAATAATAATAATAATAATAATAATAATAATAATATATTGTTAATAATAATATATTGTTAATAATAATATAATAATAATACGGATCACAATAATTAGTTTGTTGAATTTCTTGAAAGGAAACCGGTGGCAAACAAAGCGTACCTCTGTAGTTTGTGAAAAAATTCTCGCAAGCTTAAAGGAAGACTGGACGATTGTTTACACTCAATCTCGTTTTAATTGACAGTCCAAAATATACGTTTTCTTGCCTATAAAAGTTAGTAATTGTTTCTTATATTTTAATAATAGTTTATTAAGTTTTAGAAAGTTAATTAACGGCAACCGAACACAGCTATTGCTTACGTCAGAAACGAACCACATTTTGTGCAATGGCAGGCATCTTCCCTTGCACGTCAAGCACGTTTGCATAAGTGTTACAGTACTGCTTAAACGTAAGATGTCACGAACAATGCGCTCTACTTCATATGACATCGGAAACTAACACAGCAGTTTATGATCATGCTTATCACTGTACCGCCTTCTATCTGTCGGCCACACGAATGTGACAAAAAGCGCCGCTGAAAATCTTAGTAGATTCACTGAGTCGCGCGTAGCTTTGAAAGTTTAACGAAATTTGAGTATCAGAGGTAATTATTATTTAATCTAAGCTTTGATTTTAAAAAGGCTATTATAGTTTTCAATATTTTAGAGCATTCTTTATTCTGAACTAATATTTACACAATCATCCGATTTTCCTTTAAACAATCTCATTCGTTTAATATCGTTAATTTATTTGCATTTAATATTTCATATATTTACTTGTGGATTCCCGCGTTCAGTTGTTCTCTTGGTCATTCGTTTATTCAATCATTCATTTGTTCGCTCATTCGCTTCATACCGTGTGAAGTAGTACAGTAACCACACATTGGCGCATGAGTTCGTATTATTCGTTTAAATGTGCCTGTTCGTTATCTCCCAACAGCGCCACGTTGCGGCAGACAGGCAACACTAAACAGATCCTAGAGATAACAGCACAAAGCAATGGCAAAAAATCCAAAAACTAACATGTAAGATGAAAGTGTGTACGTTTAGATGAATTAATACCGTAAACACGGCGACTGCTCGCCGTTATGCCAGTTTTGGCTTCAGACATGTGGTGTCTTAGCTGCTTAAGTTACTCAACCAAAGATTGAAGCCTTGTAGGCCTAGTGAATGTGAAACTGAAGCACTGCATTAACTGAAACTCGTTTATTTATGGACTCCAGTACAATAGTATCTCAATAAACTATGGGCTATTTACTGCTGTGCATAATTATATTAAAGAAATTAAGCGTTTTAACTTAAGCTAAATCCAATATTTTCAGTTGATAATGTTATGTTTTTTATATTCGTTTGCCTCATACTTACTAGATTACGACTGTCTTTTTTTATTAATTAATACGGTTGTCTAATTGTTCTGTAGATTTTAATTGTGCACTTTATCTTTCTTGTATTGTATTTGTATTATTATTGTAACCAGAGGAGTTTTGTATCAGTTTTATTGCAGTGTCCAAAGGTTGTAAAATAAATTATGTTTAAACTGAGACTGAACTGTACGCGAGAACCAGCACGTTGTCTTTGACATTGGAATTTTTCATTACCTGAGACTGAAGCCTGCGTCATCATTAAAATCGTGTGTTGTGTTTGAGACTGAAACTATTCTTTGTTACTGAGATTGAAGCCATGCATTGTCACTGAGAACAAAGTACTGATTGTCATTGAGATTGAAGCTATGCATTGTCACTGAGAACAAAGTACTGATTGTCATTGAGACTAAAGCCATGCATTGTTCCTGAGAACAAAGTACTGATTGTCATTGAGATTGAAGCCATGCATTGTCACTGAGAACAAAGTACTGATTGTCATTGAGATTGAAGCCATGCATTGTCACTGAGAACAAAGTACTGATTGTCATTGAGATTGAAGCCATGCATTGTCACTGAGAACAAAGTACTGATTGTCATTGAGATTGAAGGCATGCATTGTCACTGAGAACAAAGTACTGATTGCCATTGAGATTGAAGCCATTCATTATCACTGAGAACAAAGTACTGATTGTCATTGAGATTGAAGCCATGCATTGCTACTGAGAAGAAAGTACTGATTGTCATTGAGATTGAAGGCATGCATTGTCACTGAGAACAAAGTACTGATTGCCATTGAGATTGAAGCCATTCATTATCACTGAGAACAAAGTACTGATTGTCATTGAGATTGAAGCCATGCATTGCTACTGAGAAGAAAGTACTGATTGTCATTGAGATTGAAGCCATGCATTGCTGCTGAGAAGAAAGTACTGATTGTCATTGAGATTGAAGCCATGCATTGCTGCTGAGAAGAAAGTACTGATTGTCATTGAGATTGAAGCCATGCATTGCTACTGAGAACAAAGTACTGATTGTCATTGAGATTGAAGGCATGCATTGTCACTGAGAACAAAGTGCTGATTGTCATTGAGATTGAAGCCATGCATTGTCACTGAGAACAAAGTACTGATTGTCATTGAGACTAAAGCCATGCATTGGCACTGAGAACAAGGTACTGATTGTCATTGAGATTGAAGCCATGCATTGTCACTGAGAACAAAGTACTGATTGTTAGTGAGATTGGAGACAACCATTGTCATTGAGATTAATGACATGCATTATGAAGTAAGAATAAAACCAGGCACACTGTAAGCCACAAACCATTCATTCATTATGTCCAAGATGACCGTAGTGCAAACTAAAAGTAGAACTTGTTTTATACATGCACCTGATTTCAAAGTAGACTAGACTTGAAGCCATGCGTAGGAAACAGGTCACATGCAAACGAGTGGGCTGGGTTTGCTTTTAAATATTTTACATTCTTCCGGCTTTTTGGGGTGTCAACACCTAGATATTACCAGCATTTCAGTTCCAAATCAATGAAACTTTAATAAGTGTTTATATTCTTTGCACAAGCTCTCGGATTCTTTGCAAACTGTAGTACTAGCAGCTTAATTTCGTTGGTGCCACTGTGCCAGCGCCAGAAATTCAAACAGGCCAAAGACCATAATTCAGGCTCTCCGTTGGACTGCCTACCAGCCATTTTCCAACTCGCGCATTCCTATGAAGTCATTCATAATCGAAGCAGAATCAGTGATATAAACAGAGAGGAAATCAAGATGCCATTTTAAACAAAAATGGGCTCTAGAATGATATTCGCTAACCTATTTCAAACATACGAGAGACTTTGCTGTAGGCTAACCCATGCAGATCACACAAAAATAAACATTTTTCGGCTTAGAATGCTTCGTCCTTGCCACTAAGTAGCCTTGAACATGATTACTGTCGGAATTTGTAGCGTCTGGATCGCGGCGTGTATCCAGTATGGCGTTTGATTTCCATGAGTCACAGTGATCTCAGATTTTTCCATTTCACTGGCATTTCAAGGTTATGTAGTAAGGCAAATTCTAAACATTGTTTGGCAAACTATAGACTCGATATACGCGAATTTGATGGTTTAGTAATCATTACAGATTTTGGCCACTGTTTCATCTTAAACTGAACTTTTTGCTGTTCAAACTTATGAAATGTTAAGTGGTCAGTCATTTTTGCAAAACTCAGCGATGGCGTAAAACTGTGTCATTCGAACTTTTTATTATTATTATGTCGATATTGTAGACCTGCTTGACTTTCCTGATTGAAGCAGGACGAATTCTCTGCACTAATTTGTTTCAGAAATTTTGCAGACCACCTCAGTCCCTTACTAGAAATTCTACTTTCAGTAATTAGCTAAAAAGAAATACAGGCGCTTGGTAAAATTGGGACGGCTGCTGTCCACTTCTCTGATTTTAGCAGGCGCGTGTTCTACAATGTTCCCTCTTCGTGTAAACAACTTTGAGAAGCGGACTTACAGAACTATGCAGGAAGCCCCAGTTCTTTCACTAATCCGACTCCGCCAAGTATTGGGTGAACAGTTGAAGCCAGCACACGTACACGCCGCATCACAGTTAACTATTGTAAATAAACCAGCTTCGAATATCGCCGGATCTCGGACTCATTAGCCAGGGGATTGATACAATTCAAAGCCAGCATTCTTCACGCCGCGAATGCCCGCCAATTAAGGCCTGTTCCTCGCAGGAGGTCCAGCAATAATAAATATCACCAATTTACACATTCTTCTGCCCCCCGGGCGAAGTGGCAACATGCCACTTTGTACTACACTGGTATTAGTTGAATCTCCAGGTACAGTAGCCTATTAGCACAAGAAGTGCTTTTCGTAAATAAGTTTCTTACCTCTTTCCTAGGTCATGTATCTCTTTGAACTTTTTTGAAGCACATAGTAAGTCATCGTAACGTCATCATCAGCTTATGACAATTTAACAGAAGTATAGAGAACATAGATTAATCGTACTTGTAACATGTTACATGCAAATACATTTTGCAAAAGAACAGTGCAGCTGTTAACGCTTGTCATGGTAACATCTCATGTCATTATTTTGCAAAAAAATCTGAATGAGACACTCCCACAAGGACATAGAGGTCATATATATTGTTTACAACAGCAAATTTGTAATGGCAAACAAACCATGCAGATGACAACACTGTACGAAGACGTTTGCAGTGAGAGACCCGAGAATATCAAATTACTACAGTGACCAATAATTGTCGCCCAGCGTTGGATAAAACAATTCCTGTAAATTGACATAATGTCTTCTAATATGACATTAAAACTTCCTTCTAATAACACAGAAAAAATATCGTTGCTTCTGTTTCGTAGCAATGTCCTTGTAGAAATTCACCTTTACAACTTTAATCAAACCCTACTGAGTGATGGATCTATACTGTTGACGTCACAACAAACACTGACGTCACTGAAATTTTACAGCAAGTATGTAGAGATGGGTGTCACCTGGGTGGAGGAGAAAATTTGGGCGAGGGAATCGCAATGATTTTGGAAAGTGTCCTGCGAAGACTGTCACTTGCAAACATTGGTACTCAGAGTGAATAGAAATCAGTTTTCTCTTGCCATGGTTAAACATGATACCAGGTACGTGAGTCAACAAGGGTTGGTTTTACTGCCGTTCTGCATTGCAGATTTGTTTCCCATTTTATTACATTATAATAATTACGAGGCTGAGCTAGAGAATTAATTAGAAAGGGCTTATCCACTCCATTCCACGCGCCAAAAACGCCATTTTGACTAAACTGAACATGGATGTATGCCTTCGCTGCTTTCCCGATAAAATGCAAAGCCAACAAAAATAGTGCAACTGTTATACTTGGACGATTTGCTTATTCACCCATTAGCTTGCGCCCGTCTCATGTCTTGTCTCAGTTCAGCTTGAATCCTGTCATGCCGTCGAATCAATTACCTTGGCATATTTGCTGAACAAATAAAGGCGGCTTCTTCTATATGCTTGGCAACAAATGCTAAGTTGGTTGGCGTCACTAGTGGCGCTTGTGAAGCAATTTCTGCAGCGATGGCACTTTCACGAAATTTTTAACGATATATTAAGCAACCGATATTAATATACAAAGCATACATAGACTTCAACATTTGATAAGCAGGGCAGAAGACGTTAACTGTATAGGTACACACTACCGACTTTGGTTGTCAAACTTCATTTTGAACCCACAAAACAAAACGGGGCGTCACGGCTGTTCAACGTGACCAACTGCATTTAGTTATCTTAGCTTGTATTTTCTTACAGCTACTTTAGTCGTTGGAATATAGATTAAGACGAAATGTAGGTCTGCATCAAATGTTGTTTGGATATTCTAATGATGTTAGAATTTGTAATCACCGGCGTCAGAACATTAGGTAATTGTGCGAATGAATATGGAGGGTCGATAGTTGTTATGAATAGCACTGAGATTTCGAATCAGTGACAGTGACACGCTGAACATAGACGGTGAATTATAATACGCGTAATTGTTAGTGTCATCGTCGTTCATATGCCGTTGATGGTGGTATTGAATTCATTGTTCAGTTCAATTCAAATTTTTAGATTTGCGTTCTTAAAAGTCTTAAACGTTAGGCAATGTGTAACATGATAAGTTACATAATAGTAGGAAAACTCTCAGAGCAACTTAGTAGAGTTTTTGCTTCATTTCAGATTATTGTGTAAACACGAGTTCAGAATAATGAATGCCATAAAATATTGAAAACTACAATAGCTTTTTTTAAATCAAAGCTTAGATTAAATAATAATTACCTCGGATACTCAAATTTCGTTAAACTTTCAAAGCTGCGCTCGGCTCAGTGAATCCACTAAGATTGGCAGAGATTCCCAAAGACCATATATATTCAGGCTCTCTGTTCGAATCATGAACTGCAATGTAAGTTTCTGACGTCATATGATGTAAGATTCTGATAGTGTCATATGATGTAAAGCCCATTTTTCGTGACATCACGCGTTTGAACAGTACTGTAGCACTTATGCAAATGTGCTTGATGCACAAGGGAAAATGCCTGTCATGGCACAAACTGCGGTTAGTTTCTGACGTAAGCAATAGCTGTGTTCGTTTGCCGTTAATTAACTTTCTAAGCTAATTATTCAAGTATAAGGAACAATTGTTAACTTTTATAGGCAAGAAAATGTATATTTTGGACAGTAAATTAAAATGAGATTGAGTCCGAGCAATTGTCCGGTTTTCCTTTATAAACTGACTGACTGACTTGTAAGAGAATGATTTCGTTTGTCACAAATGTTTTGCGGTGCATAACGCTCCCAGAATCTCCTGTACACTTCCAGCATCTAGGTACCATGACAGGGACTCTCAGACTGGTGAGGTTATCGTCTGTGTTGAGGAAGAGACGGGGACCATGACAGGGACTCTCAGACTGGTGAGGTTGCCTTCTGTGTTAAGGAAGAGGTAGGGACCATGACAGGGCCTATCAGACTGGTGAGCTTCCTCAATGACAGTGGCAAACTTGACTTCAGCACTTTAAGCTGATTTTAGTTTTGGAAACCTGCAACTAAAACTCTGTCGCCTGTTACAAAATCGTAAACGCCGACATTTAAAACGTGCTAAATGCTTTAAGAAATGTGCAAAATGATTCATAGACACGAGCTGCATGATTTACAAAAAGGCCACATTATTTTTCCACAAGCGAACGATTTGATACTCTGGCAAACAGAGCTTTAGGCGCATGGTACCGAATGCTCGGTTGCTCAGTAAAGAGCCTTACTAACGCTTCATCAAACATAATAATTGTTTTCCCTCTTTCTCGTTAGATTTTGCCCCGGATTCCTCCGCTTTGATTGCGCAGGATTTATTACATGGCTTCATCAGTTTTCGTCATAATAACTCATTTAACGTGCGGGAGTAAGTGCCGAACATTTTACAGGTTTATAAGAGCAGATCCTGAACATTTGAAATAAAAAGTGTTTGGCATGTTAGAACCATTGAAGCGTAAACTGTTTTTAGGTCTGACTTAAAGGAAAACCGGGTGATTGTTTAGGCTCAATCTCATTTTAATTTACTGTCCATAATATACGTTTTCTTGCCTATAAATGCTAACAATTGTTCCTTATGTTTGAATAATTAACTTAGAAAGTTAATTAACGGCAACCTAACGCAGCTATTGCTTACGTCAGGAACTAACCACAGTTTGTGCAATGGCAGGCATCTTCCCTTGCACGTCAAGCACGTTTGAGTGAGTGTTACTCTTTAAACGCGTGATATCACGAAAATGTGCTGTACATCATATGACGTCAGAAACTAACACAGCAGTTCATGATCATGGTTATCACGGTACCGCCTTTTAATTGTCGGCCACGCGCATGTGACAAAAAGGCGCCGCTGCCAGTCTTAGTAGATTCACCAATACGTGATGCGTTTTCAGACAATAGCCATCACGATCGAATGAATACGGATCACGCATTGCGCGCACATGGAGTCGTACCTTTAGTCTGGCGTCCGTTCATCATCTATCGTCCGTCCACAATTTGAACTTAAACCAGTTCTGCGTAAACCACACTCTTGGGTTACCTTTGGGACAAGATGATGGTTCATGTAAAACATCATCTGGAAAACAGGTACGAACGTCAATTGTTACACAGTTGTGCGGAGAATTACATTGGCCTGTCACCTGCTGATAACCCAACATGGACATCCCTCCCTTAGGGGCGGATGGAGCAGGATCCAGGATCGTGGGTGTATCCGAGGCAGGTCAATGCCACCAAACATTAACAAATGTAATTTTTTGTTTAGATTTAAAATAATGCATACAGGGTACAGAGGATTCAAACAAATAATTATTCAAACAAATGCTTTGGTTTTAATCCGCACAATATCAGTTGTTGATGTTAGGTGATAGGTGACAACTGGATGGGTGACCGCCAGTGACCCTGTAGTTAAAGACCGAAACCCGAAATATTGCTGAAATGATCCGAGTCAGCTCACTGCCCGTCTCAGCATTTTCACTCTCTCAAGATCTGCTTCGTCAATTCATATCGTTTTGTTATGGTGAAAATGAATAAAATATCAAAGACGTCACCTGCTGACAGTCCAACATGGACAAAAATGCTTCACCTTCTCCCCCAATGAGGGAAGTTCCAGGATACGAACAATGAAACGATCAAACGAAAGTGTTTAAAAACTTGGTACTCAATTAAATAGATTTATTTCGCAATAAACATATACATATGCATAACATGTGCATCGATAATCAGTTTTTGTTAACACAAAATTATGATTCAATTCATAAATTCTGCGCTAGGACCTAAGAAGCCAGCTTATGGTAGGCCACTAGAATTAGTTACGAGAAAAATTACAATATATTGGTAATGGTTAGTGTGAATTACACTGGGCGTTCGTAGTATTAAATTTTCATAATTACGATGTAAACTGATGGTCGGTACAGAGAAATGATAAATAATTTAACACATTCGCTAAGCATTTGTGGAGGAGGCAACACTAAGTCTTGTTTAGACCATACAGAGGTGCAACACTTGTTTAGACTATATGGAGGTGCGCATTGCAGATATATACGGGTGGGAAGTAATAAAAATATTATTAAACTAGAGAGGAAGTTTTTGAAAATGAAAAACAAATCATGATTGGGTGATCAGTTATATGTTTCAAGTCAATTTAATTTATAATTTTTTATATATGGAAAGCGAGTTGGCATTTTTAAGTACAAGGGTCATAAAGGTTATAAGGATGTTGATGCTAGGCGATGGATGAGAACATTGGCGATAGCATACAGTGACCTGGGGAATCCCAGAAATTGCTAATTAAATGTGGCCAAAAACGTCGACATTATTTCGTCGTATGTGATCACTGGGAATTGTATGTGGGAAGGTTTCCGAACGAAATTTGAACGTGAAAAATGTATTACATTGTTTGACCAGGAGGGGCACCTCAGGGGAAATTAGTGCTTTTTGAGTGTCTTTATTGCCTATGAGAATTTGTGAACTAAAGTTGGCCAAAAAGAATGGCTTTGGGTCAAACGATCCTCAAGGTGTCAAACATGAGAATCAGTGGGACTTAAAGGCGTTACTTTATGCACTGTTCGCTCTGTTTTTTAAAAGAAAACCGGATGATTGTGTAAACATTAGTTCAGAATAGAATGCTCTAAAATATTGAAAACTACAAATTTTTTTAGATCAAAGCTTAGATCAAATAATAATTACCTTGAATACTCAAATTTCGTTAAACTTTCAAACCTACTTGCGGCTCAGTGAATCTACTAAGATTGGCAGTGGCGCCTTTTTGTCACATTCGCGTGGCCGAAACATAGAAGGCGGTACCGTGATAAGCATGATCATGAGTTGCAGTGTTAGTTTTTGACGCCATATGACGTAGAGCCCATTTTCGTGATATCATGTGTTTAAGCAGTACTGTAACACTTACGCAAATGTGCTTGACGCACAAGGGAAGATGCCTGCCATTGCACAAACTGTTGTTAGTTTCTGATGTAAGCAGTAGCAGTTCGGTTGCAGTTAATTAACTTTCTAAGCTAATTATTCAAATTTTAAGAGCAATTGCTAACATTTATAGGCAAGAAAATGTATATTTTGGACAGTAAATTAAAATGAGATTAAGTCTAAACAATCGTCCGGTCTTCCTTTAATATGTGTCTGCATAAGGCATACGGGAAATAAAGCAGTACCACTAGACAAGCTTTTTCTATTAAACAGCTTTGAGTATCACAAGAATATAGAGTTAATGTCAAGAATTGTTTAAAGTTAAAGAGCTCTATAATAGTCTATAATGCTTCCTCTTTTGCTAATAAATGTCTGCATAATTGTCGCACAACATAACCTAAAAACTTGGTTACAACAACTACGTCACCTCCTAGTAAAATTTAATTGTTGACATATAGAAAGGTACATACTGTCAGAGTGCCAGTACGTGTAATTCTTATTTTTTACTAAACCTATTTAGCTGTATGAAAGAACAGGAGGCCCTACCTGTCCTACTCCGTGATTACAATTACAGTATTCAATATTTAAGTAAAACTATTGCTGTAAAAGGATATTGGAGAAAATAAATTATTTGTCTATTAAATTAAATTAAATTAATTGTCTGTCTACGTAACTTGTAAGCGTCCTTGTTCAAAAATGACACAAAATCACGACTACCTCATAAGCAGACTGAGCATTTTGTAGCAGAGGTCAAAAATATGACGTGGAATTGAACCCAGAACCAAGATGAATTAAAATTAAGTATTCACATCCACTATACGTAAAACTAGGTGAGCAAGTGCACGTTTTGAGGAACAGTATTAAACGTGCTTATCGTTTCCAAGTTTTTATAATGCACTCTTAGTTTATCTCTATGGACCGGCAAAATCCTTGACATTCTTTGAATTTTTCTGTGACTGTAAGTTCTATAAACAAAAGTATGTTTTGAAAACAGGAAACGTCTTACTAAAATAATGAACAAGATACACAGACCTACGCAGATTCTGCAAACTAACTGAAAGTTTGAGCTTGAAAGCTGCAGTCAGTGTTCTTGTTTTTTCTGTTTTTTTTTTGCTGCGTAGTACTTCTCATGCAGCTATGCAGTCCTCGTGCAGCCATGCAGTCCTCGTGCAGCCATGCAATCCTCGTGCAGCTACGCAGTCCTCGTGCAGCCATACAGTCCTCGTGCAGCTATGCAGTCCTCGTGCAGCCATACAGTCCTCGTGCAGCCATGCAGTCCTCATGCAGCTATGCAGTCCTCGGGTCCTTCAGCCATAAAGTTAGGATTCTGTTATGATGATGATGATGCTTAACCTTACCACGTTGACATTCCTAAAGTGCCACATTTGGTATCAATTCTAGTCTGTCAACATTCTTCAAAAAATAACAATAATAAGGCTAATCGTTGACTGAGATGAGGTTCAACATGTTGAGGGTTTATTACTAACACATGACAGAGCAAATGCTAGAGAATGTATGTCGTGTTTGTAGGCTTTTATAATTGGCTCTCAAACAGGAGAAATTTAAAGGAAAACGGGACGATTTTTCATATCCTAGCCCATTTTGAGACCTATAATAATGCCAATGTATTGGCATTGTGTTGGCATAATGCCATAATTAAATGCATGTCAAAAATATAATTAACAACAGGCGACGAGCCCAACTATTGATGGCATCACAAATGAACATAATTTTCAACAGTGCAGACATTCCACAAGTGTTTTGCACGTATCTGTTTAGCGAAAATTGAAGAACAGCGTTGCTGTACAATATTCAGTGTGATAATCAAAAACTCGGCAAATTTTAAGTTTAAAATTCAAATTTCTAGTTTTCCACTGTGTTCACGCATGAGCTGTTAAAAGTGTGCACTACGTCACAACTGAACACATCCGAACTGAGAGGTACAGGCCTGTTTTCTGTGCAACAAGTTTCTGAAATGCAAACGCTATAGTGTCCATTTAACTAGCAAATGGCGAAATGCACGTAACTGGACAACTAGCTGCGAAATAAAGTTTCTGTGGTAATAATTCTTTGTCATTTTTGAAAAAATAGTACGTTCAATTTCAATATTTTGTAGATTAAATTGTTTTGAACTAAGCTTAAGATCTTCCGGCTTTCCTTTAAGTTTTTGAATTGTGTGAAAGTCCTTGAACACCGGTCTATATGGTTGAAATGATGTAGCACAATACTTTATCAATAAAACCACACGTGTTTCCATTTCAGGTAAAATTTGAACCGAGTCACAACTGTATAGGCCTCTCGATCTGGTGAAATTTACAGCAAGGCTCACTTTGACCAGAGGCCACCATGAACTGTGCAGACTGCAAAAAGTCATTGGCAGGACAACAGTACGTGGAAGTGCAGGCCGAGAAATACTGCCTAAAATGTCATGAAAAGAACTTTGCTAATGTGTGTGCCGAGTGCAAGAAAAAGATTGTGGTGGGGCAGAAAGTAAGTTACATTTATAGTTAATGCGTCCAGCAATGTTGTAGACAGTTATTGTCTCAATTTACGTCTTATTCACCTCCCTGCTTCCTCCATTATATCCATGAGGCTGCAGTTTCAGCAATGGACAAGATTGGACCCATGTATAATGTTCATTCATTCAAACTTCATTTACAAACAACAAAATCGCACGACTTAGCTGATATTTTCATCCAAGCGGGGTGCTGTACACATCTGTTCAGAAAGGAAGCTTGAAAACCATTTTACTGGTAGAAAGTTAAGATACTACTTGGGCGGCTTTACCCAATGTCAAGCATGTTTTAGGAAAAAAATTGGAGATCCATCCACCAGGAATGATCCTCCACAAGACATCACCAGGGACGATCCTCCACAAGACATCACCAGGGACGATCCTCCACAAGACATCACCAGGGATGATCCTCCACAAGACATCACCAGGGATGATCCTCCACAAGACATCACCAGGGATGATCCTCCACAAGACATCACCAGGGATGATCCTCCTCAAGACATCACCAGGGACTATCCTCCACAAGACATCACCAGGGACGATCCTCCACAAGACATCACCAGGGATGATTCTCCACAAGACATCACCAGGGATGATCCTCCACAAGACATCACCAGGGATGATCCTCCACAAGACATCACCAGGGATGATCCTCCACAAGACATCACCAGGGATGATCCTCCTCAAGACATCACCAGGGACTATCCTCCACAAGACATCACCAGGGACGATCCTCCACAAGACATCACCAGGGACGATCCTCCACAAGACATCACCAGGGATGATTCTCCACAAGACATCACCAGGAATGATCCTCCACAAGACATCACCAGGGATGATCCGCCACAAGACATCACCAGGGACGATCCTCCACAAGACATCACCAGGAATGATCCTCCACAAGACATCACCAGGGACGATCCTCCACAAGACATCACCAGGGACGATCCTCCACAAGACATCACCAGGGATGATCCTCCACAAGACATCACCAGGGACGATCCTCCACAAGACATCACCAGGGACGATCCTCCACAAGACACCACCAGGGACGATCCTCCACAAGACATCACCAGGGACGATCCTCCACAAGACACCACCAGGGATGATCCTCCACAAGACATCACCAGGGACGATCCTCCACAAGACATCACCAGGGATGATCCTCCACAAGACACCACCAGGGATGATCCTCCACAAGACATCACCAGGGATGATCCTCCACAAGACATCACCAGGGATGATCCTCCTCAAGACATCACCAGGGACGATCCTCCTCAAGACATCACCAGGGACGATCCTCCACAAGACATCACCAGGGACGATCCTCCACAAGACATATCGTCTTTTTTTGCTAATTCTTGGTCACTTGGCAGATAGTTCTGCTGGTTTTCCAAAAAACAATGATTGATTAAGAACTTGTTGCAAAGGAAGAAATGTAAAGAATAACCTTTCCAATTCCTAATGTCGTTCAATGACAATTACATTAATGTTTAATATCTCACAATAAATACTCCTCATTAAATGTGCAAAAGATGACAAGATTCAAAAAAATTTTGCTGCTTTCAGGATTTGTCTTATGGAGATGAACACTATCACGAGGAATGTTTCGCATGCATGATCTGTAACATCTCGTTAGCAGACACAGAGTTTGAAGTAAAAGATAAGAACCGGTACTGTACTAACTGCTACGTAGAGAAGTTGGGAAAAGAAAACACATGTCCGGGCTGCAAACAAGTCTTACGTACTGGTAAGTAATTGCCACGTGATAAAATTGCTAAGTCCTCATTGACAAGCAACATTCATTTTTAATAGAATTAGAAGTAGGTAAACCTTCAACTCTGCAATATCGGACCAATCTTCAATCGCTAATTCCAAAAGCTTAAAACAGCTAAACTGGAATAGTGGGTGAAGTCAACATGCCCGTGTGTTTATCAAAAAATGTCCACTGAACATAAAAAAAAAACAAAGTACTGGATGAGGTCTTCAATGTGCTTATAAAAATATCTGTAAATTTTACAATCTTCACAAGTGAGTAGGCGGCTTCGTGACTGCTGATGGCATCAAGAATCACTTGCCAGAATGTAACAGGGAAGCCAGTGTTGGAAGTCTGTTCCAAATCCTGACTCTTCAATGGTAAGCGGAGTTTGTGTAAGAGAGGACACTGCACGGGATTTGGACATATTTGTACTGGTAACTTGAACAGCAAAGGTTCTCTGGTCACCACATTGAATTTCATAAAACTTTGCGACTCAGCCGTGCAACCATCTGTTCTATAGAGTCTCATTTCTGTTGCTGAAGCAGTGACATCACAATCCCGTCCTCTCGTCAATGTTCACTTTTAACGAAATGAGTTGCTTGTCGTTTCATTTTCTCAAAGTTGATAGTGTTATGTTGTGTACAAGAAGCCCATGCACAACAAGCATATTCCAGCCTTGGTCTAACTGAGATGAAATAACTATTCTGCTTTACTTCCTCCAAACAATTAGAAACAATAAGCGCAAGGTGTTATTGCTTTTAGATCGAATTTTATCGCAGTGGTCACTCCAGTTGAGATTTCGATCTCGTATAACCCCAAGATTTTGATGTTAGTTAACGTATGTTATTGGCACATCTGCAATTGTGTACTGGGAGCCTAATTTCTTTTTATTGGTAATATTTAGAATGCAACACATAGATGGGTTGAACTGCTTAAACCAGTCCTTGACAACGGATGGAGTTTCTTTAAATCATTTTGCAAATGAATATGGTCTTCCGTACATGTTATCTTGCGGTAGAAAATGCTATTGTTAGAAAAAAATCTGTTAAGATGATATGTTTTTGCTCATGTTGTTGATATACAGAAGGAATAAAACTGGAACCAGGACTGAGCCCTGGGGCACTCCTGATGATACTGATGACCAAGCGGACTTAGTTCCATTGACAGACTAACATATTAGTAATGGATTGTAACATAGAAATGCTGACAGGTTTCTGGCAAAAAATCTGAGATTACTATTATTATTATTATTTGTTATTATTATTATACGTTATATGTACAACAGTCTGCAGTGCATTAATGAAGCCAGCCAGAGCAAGAACCTGCTAAAATCTAGAGTCGTGAGCTCTTAAAGCTTTAAACTTCTGTCACTTTAAATTTCTATTAATTAGAATACCCACTATACAATATTGTATAGTGTATCTATCTCATTATCATCCACATACTCCAATCTGTAGAAGAATAATCTTGTACGCTTCTCGTGTCTCCATCTGTTGTAGGAGAGAAGAAACTAGAATACGGAGGCGACCGATGGCATGAAACGTGTTTCGTTTGCAACATATGCAAGAAACCAATCGGAACGGCATCGTTCTTCAAAAAAGAGGACAAAATCGTTTGCGAAGTCTGCCACGTAGAGAAATTTGCAAAAAATTGTGCAAAGTGCAATTCGGTAAGAATTTTTCCTTGTTAAATGGCAAAAAATGAGATTGCGAATTCATTTGCAATAGTATTATTGCTGTATAAAAGCGATTCTGCATTTTTTTGCAGCCAATAACTGGCTCGGGTGTTACGTTTGAGGACCAGGCATACCATCGGGACTGCTTTTTGTGCGAAGGCTGCAAGGGCCAATTGGCTGGTGTCAGCTTCACAAAAGAACAAGGCAAACCATACTGCCAAGACTGCTATGCTAAGAACTTTGCAAAGAAATGTGCAAGTTGCAGAAAAGTAATATCAGGTGAGAACTGACTTTATGATCTACTTTTAAGAACAGATTTGTTCAAAAGGTTTTCAAGTATTACAAGGCAAACATTTGCATGATACCAGAATATTTGCAGATATTTTTTGTACAGTTGAAACCGTGAATCTCATGCTGTTGATGTCTGTAAATCTTGCAATTGTGACAGTTTTTTCATATTTTTTAGCAAAAGGAACAGCAAGCGGTAAGAAAATCAAGTCAAATATGGGAGCTCTTTCCAAACCTTACCTATCCATCCAGTTGTGCCTTTTTCCAAAAACACTGCACCTTGTCTGGCTTTCTCTTGTGAAGACAAACTAGCACTTATCTTAAAACTTGAAAAAACTTAGTATTATCATATTTAATTATACATTTAATGACACCTGAATGTGTTAACTTTAATTTGCTAATGATAATTGATACAAAAAATATTTCAAAGCCGAAGGAGGTGCTGATGACGGTAAGTTATACCACCAAAACTTCGCATGTGCCATTTCACAAAGCTTGCTAGACATTTAAAAAAATGCATCAGCCAGACATTATAGAAACGAGTTCCACAAATATATGCTGCTGCTAGCAGATGATGTGTGGTAAATCAGTTTATTGGCTGCTAGGCATGAACTAAAATGTAGATGATACAGCACGGAAACGCTGAAGCACTTGGATGAGCAAGATCACGTGATTCAGTGTTCGATTCTAGAAGAGAAATCTGCTGTGTCCAAGGGTAGAGCTTTATTAGCTTGACGTAAGCTCCTCAGGTAACCTTTGTAAGTTCAGCTGACTTTGATAAGGTATTTACTAATCGTGTCGGTTTAAATGCGAAAAACAGGAAGATGTAAACGTGAAATGTGCTCATTACATCTTTCATAATTTTTAGTTCTTTCCAACAGGTATGGTGCTTAGCATCCCAAGAGTTGATTTTACCACAAAATCGTCTGCCGGCATGTTGCTTGGAAAGCGTGTTAAGGCTGTTATGCACAAAAATAAAATTTTACCAGTTTAATTTCTAAGTTAGCTCATCTTCAATTAATTGAGCACTAGTATATCTTGTTTGCATTTGCAAAAACTGAAAACATGGTTCAGTAAATAGCTCTTAGCAATAGACACTATGTTGCATCATTTTTCAATGACAGTAGACAAATGCGTAGTGCATGTTTTTAAGACGTTTCTTTATGACTTGAATTGCTAGCTGTACATCACAAAGAATGCACCAGTCATGACTTGAGTTGCTAGCTGTACATCACAAAGAATGCACCAGTCATGACTTGAGTTCCTAGCTGTACATCATAAAGAATGCACCAGTCATGACTTGAGTTGCTAGCTGTAAAGCACAAAGTATGCACCAGTCATAACTTGAATTGCTAGCCGTACATCACAAAGAATGCACCAGTCATGGCTTGAGGTGCTAGCTGTAAAGCAGAAAGAATGCACCCAGTCATGGCTTGAGGTGCTAGCTGTAAAGCAGAAAGAATGCACCCAGTCATGACTTGAGTTGCTAGCTGTAAAGCAGAAAGAATGCACCAGTCATGACTTGAGTTGCTAGCTGTACATCACAAAGAATGCACCAGTCATGACTCGAGTTGCTATTTGTACATCACAAAGAATGCACCAGTCATGACTCGAGTTGCTAGCTGTACATCATGCAGAATGCACCAGTCATGACTCGAGTTGCTAGCTGTACATCACAAAGAATGCACCAGTCATGACTCGAGTTGCTAGCTGTACATCACAAAGAATGCACCAGTCGTGACTTGAGTTGCTAGCGGTACATCACAAAGTATGCACCAGTCATCTTCACAACTCTAAGGTTAAGGAACTGTTGCAGTTCGAGCTAGCAAATTTTTTACGTGGAATTTTTTCTAATTTTATTTTTCAAAAAAAAGGATTATTCAGAGAATCTAACAAATTCTGCAACTACAAATGAATACAGGAATTGTACAGTTAACCAAATTTTCACTTTTAGTACATCCATTATAAAGCAATAATTACGTCATATTCATCTAAATAATTATTTCATTGCATCAGTAAGGTTAAAAGTGGACTTACTTTATTATATTTCTGAAAAATGTACATAAAAACCGAACATTAAATTGGTTTTTTTCTGCATTCAGTTGAAGTGAGTGAAAAAAATCAGCTGTTATTAAGCAGATAAATACATTTACTAAAATCAAATAGTTTTGCTTAAAATGTTGTGCCACATTTCTTGAAAAAATTGACAAATAACTAGCTAGAAAAGCTGACTCTCAACTTATTTTTGATACTTATAGTTCAACATGATTATTTCAGGTCCCGGGGGTCAGAAGTACGTGACGTTTGAAGACAGAGCCTGGCATAATGACTGCTTCAACTGCACTAAGTGTAAATCATCATTAGTGGGCAAAGGTTTCCATACAGAAGGGTTGAGAGTGTTGTGCCCAAAATGTGCCTAGAAGGAAATTCATATATGTATATGTATGCATACATAAAATTGTTGACGTGCAACGTAGGCTGATATTACTACAATTCTATCATGTCGACTTCGCAGCTTTGCTGCATGAACGAACTTTTCAGTCACCGACTTCGTTTTTACGTGTTGGCACGTTTCACGACGTACTGTTCTCACTCTAAATTGTAAAACTTTTTGGTTGTACACAAGTTTTATGTGAAAAATAGCAACATTTATTGAAAAAAATATAGGCACATTGTTTTGTGTGTGTGTGTGTGTGTATTATTCCATATGGTAGCTATGCATGTTACATTACACGTATAACAGACGGATTAGTAATGGGAAACTGTAATACCTTAATCTAGGCAGTAACATGAACAGCTAATTACAAAATGACACAAATTGTCAAAGCATAAAAATGTGTATGAAAAATTTGATGCTGCAGTGCACCATGCTGCTGCTCACACAAGCTATATTTTAAATGTTTTTATAAAAAAACATCATACTGACTATGCATTACTACTGCTGTTATATTACTGTAGGTCTGAAACATTAGTTCTAACAAATGTTGGGTGAGGGCGCATAGCACTCGCATACGCTACATAGTATGCACTATTTGTTACATCAAAACGAATAGCAAGTTAAGTCATACAATGTGTAAATATTTAACATTGACACATACTGTGCAGTCTGCACATGCTGATTAACACTAGTTCATCATCTAGTCCACAAATGGCAACATTTCTTATCTGTTGACTATTTAGAATAGCTTAGTGCAGTACAACACGTTTCAAGCTAAGAGCAGTGAATAATAATTATATAAATCTGCTCACTTTTGGCAGTAATAAAGATTTTTTATTTGTATAAATTGTACAAAATTCAAATATGTTGCTACTACATACATTTTTTGCAAGTCTTGCCTAGAACAACAGTAAAATAGCATAGTTCACACATGTATTCTTAGTCTTCTCATCAATACTTAGACTATATTGTGTCGTGAGTATAATTATATTAATCCAATTGCTGTACATTGCACTTATTTTTTGTCAATTGGGTTTTTTGAGATCGATATTGCATATTGAGAGGTGTTGAGTACGAGTCTCAACTTGGTTTTATTAGTGTCATGCGCATTTCTAACCATTTTATGTTGAAACTATGCTAGTTTTGACATTGTTTTGTTTTTAGAGATGTTTACTGTTATAGAGTCTGAGATTTTTGTTGCAAGATATGTTGTATTCCTTTGAAATAAATATGTAACTCAAATTATTTGCAATGAACATCATTTCTCAATCTGAACCTAGAATTAGACGTTTGTAAAATAAAATTTGTTAAGCTGCAAGCGTGGCACAATGGTCCGACCAAAAGCATAACTATTTGTGTTACGGAGAGTGCTCGTATTTCAATACAGCCCTGGTTTGCTCCCTGACATTTGAGATTCAAAACTGTAGGTGGAGCCACACTTGTAACTTCACCAAAATGTTAAATGGCTTGTTCGGGCAAAAACTAGTAAAAAATATAGATTTCCAGCAATTTATTGCAAAAATACAATCCTACAAACTCCTAGATTACAAACTTCTTCATTGAACATGGGAGTGGAGTAGCAAGAGACTGAGGCAATCCATCTTAATTTGAGCAACTGCTCTCAGGTATTTATACTCCCCTTTTTTTGAAGCTCAGGATGAAAATTGCAAAAAAAATGACGTGAAATTTGTTAAACATCACCTTCTCAGTTAACAAGAAAAACAGAAACAACACAAATTTATAAAAACTTGTAGAATACTAGTCGGCATGTAAGACTTTGTGTCTGCTTGCTGGTGAATATGGCTTCTGTTGTTGTGGCGACTTTCTATCAAACTGCAAAGTAGCCTTGGTCAGTGATACCGGCTTGCTGTAGTAATGTCGCTGTATAACCTAGAGTAACGATTGTGTCATTAACTTAAAACAAGAAAATATATTATTTACGTCAACTGGAATTTTTGGTACACGAAGGACTTGAAAAACCATTAGCAAACCAAATTTGAATCATGTCTGAAAGTCTTTAACTAAATGACAAGGAGTAACATAGATTCAAATTCAGATTATTTTTCCCATAATAATAACGTCATATAACAAAAATGATGTAAATAACTAAAAAGGAAAAAAGGGTGGCGAAAAGCTAAGGCTATTGAGTCACCCACCCTTTTCAAGATGTTTAAATGCAGCAAAGAAAAAGA
The DNA here is from genome assembly GCA_030141605.1 of Tubiluchus corallicola. Taxonomy (NCBI): domain Eukaryota; kingdom Metazoa; phylum Priapulida; class Priapulimorpha; order Priapulimorphida; family Tubiluchidae; genus Tubiluchus; species Tubiluchus corallicola. The sequence continues at coordinate 57,844 of JAQGDQ010000959.1, forward strand.
AGTTCATAATTAATTTATAATTAGGTTACCGTTAGCAATAATAAATTGTACAAAATTTACGCAGCAGATATGTAGCGGTGTGAGTAACGGTAAATATAAAATATACAAAATCAAAATAAACAAAATGAAAATAAAGCCTATATAAAAATTCATAATAATTCATATGTAATCAAATAGCCCTAACATAGTTTGGCAAAGCATAAAACAGTTAACGAAATTAAGCGATGCGCTAGAGCAAGTAGCTTCTGATTGTGCAACCACTAAGCGATGCGCTAGAGCGAGTAGCTTCTGATTGTGCATCCACTAAGCGATGCACTAGAGCGAGTAGCTTCTGATTGTGCATCCACTAAGCGATGCGCTAGAGCGAGTAGCTTCTGATTATGCATCCACTAAGCGATGCGCTAGAGCGAGTAGCTTCTGATTGTGCATCCACTAAGCGATGCGCTAGAACGAGTAGCTTCTGATTGTGCATCCACTAAGCGATGCGCTAGAGCGAGTAGCCTCTGATTATGCATCCACTAAGCGATGCACTAGAGCGAGTAGCTTCTGATTATGCATCCACTAAGCGATGCGCTAGAGCGAGTAGCTTCTGATTATGCATCCACTAAGCGATGCGCTAGAGCGAGTAGCTTCTGATTATGCATCCACTAAGCGATGCGCTAGAGCGAGTAGCTTCTGAATATGCATCCACTAAGCGATGCGCTAGAGCGAGTAGCTTCTGATTATGCATCCACTAAGCGATGCGCTAGAGCGAGTAGCTTCTGATTGTGCATCCACTAAGCGATGCGCTAGAGCGAGTAGCTTCTGATTGTGCATCCACTAAGCGATGCGCTAGAGCGAGTAGTTTCTGATTATGCATCCACTAAGTGATGCACTAGAGCGAGTAGCTTCTGATTGTGCATCCACTAAGCGATGCACTAGAGCGAGTAGCTTCTGATTATGCATCCACTAAGCGATGCACTAGAGCAAGTAGCTTCTGATTATGCATCCACTAAGCGATGCACTAGAGCAAGTAGCTTGTGATTATGCATCCACTAAAAACTGCATGGGCCTCTTGAATTATAATCTCTGTAAAAAATTTTTAAGTGTAAATTCAATCCCGAGGAACTCACAGACGAAAAATAACTATGAATAGTTTTACAAAAACAAATAAATTCCCAAAAGAGAAATGCACAATGGCGCGGGCTAAAGTGATGGTTCAGCTTTTTGAATCACTACTTTACTGAAAATGTGTTCTTACTTATGACTTGAACTTCTGTTTGCCTAAGTAATGATGTCACTAAATGACAGTATAGGTGAGTAAAAGGAAAGTTGAAAAGTACCAAAGATCTGGTCATATTAAGAGATTTTTCTAACCATTGCAGCTCTATAATGAAAAATAATTATTGTTATACATCGAAAAAACAGCTTCACATTTCCTAACAGCAGTTGTTTTAATGTCACAGCGAAAACAGGAGCCTATCACATTCCGTGTAGGTGCTACATAAAATTAGTTTCATAAACTTACCCGATTAAAAAATCTACTCAGTCGCACAGAATTGCTAGAACCGGCAGCGAGATACTTTGGATTATGGCAGTCCTGAAAATCATCATCGTAACAATTTAACGATTTGATTACGGTATTCAGCAGCATGTGAACGACGATTTTCTTAATTAAGTGGCTGTAGTGTCAGGTGAACATACCAAATGAATTTCATCCGCTAAACAGTCTTCAGCTATTGATGACACCTTACTGACCGGTCGATGATCGCTAGCACTGGCATCGGCTAGCAAATCTGCCTTGGTACCAATGACCATAATTGGTATCTGACTGGAACCAGCAAATTGTTCTGTATCATAATCCTCTTCGCTACAAAATACTGAGTGTTTCGTAAAAATGTCAAAATTAAAAAAATGGTGAATTAGTCCAGGTAAAAAATGGAAATTAAGTTAAATACAATTAACACAGAATTCAGTGGCAGCTCGTAATTAAAATTAATGGGGTTGCTGCTTCAGAAAATGTTTAGCCATTGTTTTAATACTGTGCAAAGCAAAACAAACATATGTAACTTTAATGTTATAATTTGTAATTATAATTTTAAACAAACAAACACACGAAAGTTTATACCTAAACTTGATAACATCCTAAACAAAAAAAATATTTTTTTGCTTACTAATAGCCTAAACTGTCACAGTTCAAGCTTGATCCATTCACAGTAAGCATGTGGCAACTGACAACAAACTGTGTGAGCGGCAGTAGTTTTTCTACCTGGGCTCAGGCATGTGCGCATGGCCGCATGTGCGCAACAGCCAAACACTACATTACTGGAGCGCACTGTGCTGGGCTGTGAAGCAAACAGTACTATCCTCACATTCTCTGATTCCTGTACAAGTATAAAGAAATATCTAAAGAAAAACGACCTATTATATTGAATATTAACGATAATATTGAGCGAAAATAAGGGGTGTTGCAGTTCAACAGTACCTATACACGAGCCGCCACTGTCAGAATCAGAATCAAAGTAAGCAAGCCTTCTTAAAATATAAAAAATGATATTCACAAATATTTGTTAAAAAAGTTAAATTGACTTATTTTGTCAATACAGTTTCCTTACAGCTCATTTTATACGACTTTTAAAACTAACGTAAAATAACATTAAAATAAAACTAGAATATAGAAAGATTGTGTCATCAACTTACTCAGTATTGAACTCACATTGAGCTGAACCGCGTAGAATCTCCGCTAACCACTTACGCAAGTTTTGATGAGATTTCCTATTTGTTAAATCATGCACTAGAATAATACCTAAAGTAAATCAACTTTCATATATCTTACGAATATACGGCGGTGCTATACAGTATACGAAATGTGAAAAAAAATCTTGTTTCCTAGTATCTGTAATCTCCAGTAACAGGCTACATAATACAAAACTTCTTGGGCGTACATTTCAGGTTGAACATTATAATGCAAATTTGTTATTAATGTTAGGCCAGTTCAGTGGGTGACAACTTAAGCAAGTAGGATGGAAACTGCCATAATTTTTACAATTCCAGAAACTGTACAATTTTTAAAATCATTTTAATTATTTAGAGCGCAGTATCAAAATTGTAGTGAACAGCAGCACCGCGCAATTTGATCCTGAATTATACCACAAATCTCTGCAGCGACTCTATAAACTTCAAACGACAAACACTTCATTAAGTTCGTTTAATTTCAATCACAACTTTCCTTTGTGGTAACCAACTTGGCATAAACAATAATCACACACGAAAATAATTAATAAGAAAACCGACATTCAGGAACATGAAAAATACTAGTTCTTTAAACAAACTTAGCTGACACAGGTATTTTGCTAATGCAGTAGCAACACTAATTAGACTGAGCGGTTTCTACTTTGCCAGACAAAATTTCCAAATGCAATTTTTGCACCATGCCAATAAGTCAATTTTAAAGTTACTTAATTACTGTGGATTCTGCTGACATTCATTAGGAGGCCTACTAGCCAGTCCACTCTCACCCAAACTCCTTACTGAAATGCTTTAAAGGAAGATCGGATGATTGTTTAGACTCAATCTCATTTTAATTTACTGTCCAAAATATACATTTTCTTGCCTATAAAAGTTAACAATTGTTCCTTATATTTGAATAATTTGTTTAGAAAATTAACTAACAGCAACCGAACACAGCTATTGCGTACGTCAGTAACTAACCACAGTTTATGCAATGCGCGTCTTCCCTTGACGGTCAAGCACATTTCCATAAGTGTTACAGTACTGTCTAAATGCATGATGTCACGAAAAATGTGCTTTACATCATACGACGTCAGAAACTAACACAGTATTTCATGATCATGCTCACCACGATACTGCCTTCTATTTGTCGACCACGCGAATGTGACAAAAAGGCGCAGTTGCCAATCTTAGTAGATTCACTGAGTGGCACGTAGCTTTGAAGGTTTAACGAAATTTGAGTATCCGAGGTAATTATTGTTTAATCTAAGCCTTGATTTAAAATGAGCTATTGTAGTTTTCAATATTTTAGAGCATTCTTTATTCCGAACTCGTGTTTGGAATCGTCCGTTTTTCCTTTAATTAATTCTTAATTATTGCTCAGTGGATTCTGCTGACACTCATTAGGTCTACTAGCCTATCCACTCTCATCCAAACTCCTTACTCAAATAGTTTAAAAGTCCTGCTCAAACAGTTGCAGAAATTAAATCAAATGAAAATTGATTATAAAATGGAATGATAGGGTTACTGAAGTCATACCATGAACCAAAGAATAGAACATGCATCTGCAGTTCCTGTAGCTGTTTGAACCACCAACATCCCAGAATTCTATAAAAAATGTCCGCTCATCTGGCGTTCCCTCCCTGTATTCATGTAACTGCAAAGCAGAAGTTAAATTAAATTTACAAAGTATTCGTACATTCACATGCTAATATTATGTGAATTATATTTATTTCTAAATATTTTAGTTTTTGCTGAGAAAAGTGAGCACTTATACCACCCACTTGCCAACAGCTATAGAGCAGAATAATGAAAAAATTATCAAAAATACACAAAATTTACAAGAAAACAGACGTATCGACAACAAGAACAAGAATAATCAAAATAAGTCTATTGATGACATGTTATTTTTTTATGAATTTGCATTTTTATGAGTTTCACAACTGTGAATGACAAGATAATCAAAGCTACAAAATGAACAATAACAAGATGGTTACAGGTGATGCAGTTGTACAAACTGATGAAATTTCATTTTTCTTTTACAGTTATTCCAAACAGGAAAAACAGGAAACCATTTTTGCCGAAGCCATAATTTACTACACTGCACTCCTCTTCTGTTCTTTTTCATTTTCTGTCACATTCTCAATGCCTCTGCCATCTACAGAGGTATACAGGATCTGAACAAATGTAATTTAATAAGCAAGATGACAAATTACCTTAACATCAACCGAACAGCCGACCGTCCATGACGGGTTATGTATGGCTTCATCATTGCATATCAAATGTACTAAGGAAGACTTTCCTACTCCTAAAAAACAAATAAATTAAAATAAACAGAAGTAAATGCAGTAAAAAATAAAGTAACTTACTGGGAAAACTGCGAGCATTTAGCTAGACAGATAAATGCCAAACATCACCAAAAGGAATTCAGGAAAGAAGGTCAATGTTGCTGTAACTAAGTTTGCAACAGTATCTCATATGCTGTCAGACCCACCGGTTTCATGACTGACTCACCAATGATAGTACCACAGTAAGTAAGTAAGTTAGAAGGGCAGAGAAAGGCACTAATATATGCTAGCACAGTTTCTAGATACCAGTAGTACCACATTATTATTATGACTATGAGTATGGTTCATACTACCACAATTTCAGAACAACCTCCAGTTTATTTATGGCCTAATCAATCCTAACGACACATCAACATTTTTGAAGCTTTGGACTCAAACAATCACCTCACTTTGAAATTTCAAGACTAATTTTCAGAGTCTTTACAACTCTTACCACCTAAAAGGCCACAAGCAACTTACTACAATGGACCTCGATAATGGCTCGATTAATGTAAATATTGTATCCTGCTAGATACAACTATTTTTCCCTGGCAGTTCTGTAATTCGCAAACCATAATTCCAATTTGCCAAATATAAACACATTATACAGACTTGCAATAATAATAAGAAAAAAATTAATAATACCAACATAACCATACAGAATTAAGTATAAATGGCGTGACAAGAAACAAAATATTATTATAAACTACTAAATAAATGAAGCTCGACTCCAGTGAGTCATAACTAACTACTCGCAGTTTAAAAATTAAAATTCGTACAAAGAAACTCTACCTGAATCTCCAACAACCAAAAGTTTAACTTTGTCCAAATCTGTACTGAAAGCTGCCATACTGTAATTTGCGTAACAAATTTAACAACAGAAAAAAAACGAAAATTATTTCACGCGACCTGCCTGCGCCGTGGTAGTGGTAGTGGTGGGCGATAATAATCCTGTTTTCCTTCAATGAATTAAACTGAATATCAAAGTTTTTGAATCCTAACTGAATTCGAATTCACTGCATGCGTTTTAAATGTTTTCGAACAAATTTTTGAATAACTAATAAAAGCGGTCGTATAGGACAAAAAGTTCATTTATACTATCACTGTTACTGGATTATATCCTAAAATACAAATTTTTAGGCATTGTGATAGCCGTCATTCACTTAAAAATCATGGCGTAACTGGAGGACTTCATGACTTTTTATAAGTGCATCGTGTCTTTCAGTAAGTAGGCACTGTTTGAACTAATTTAGACTTCTGCAGCTTAGCTAATGTTGCGTCACAAAATTAACTCTCTAATTTTTTGTAAAACCTACTATAGTTTTTCATAGTTTTATTCCTAAATCTTTCTAACATTTTTTGTGAGTACTGAAATAAGCCTTATTGTGGAGAATGTTTTAACCATTATAAGTTGAAAGTTGAAACTATCGCATGTTATTTCGATGGCTAATAAAAAAAATTGTCTATGAAGACTTCACACTCAGAGCCGTCTCTGAAAACACAACACTTTGAGGTTCACGGTGTAACTTCAAAATAGTTTGATTTCTGGTATTGCCAGTTTCAGCCGATATCGTGAAAAGGAATCAGTTGTGAGAATTCCTAAAAGAATGAACGTGATGAATGTAATATGGACGTCTGTTCACTAATTTAATGGACGTGACGAACGTTGTTAAAATAAAAATCACCTGGCATAAACTAATCAGATTGATTTGCATGTAATATATGAATTCCGTACGTTTAAACTAACATCAAATATTCGCTAAATGTCAAGCCCAGCACGTCAACATTTACGTAGGTCTACTAATTTACTTCAAATTATTTTGTGAATGGACGCCTGAAGTTACCTTCGCCCAATTCAGATACACACACCAAATAGACGTCCACTGCATTCAAATACACAGTAAATCGCGTCCATCAAAATAGTCTCATATAGTGAATGAATGCTAGGAAGGTACGTCCAAAAATACGTAGGTCCATCAGTTTAATAGAAGGGCGTTCAACTTCCGTCAAAAATTTTTATGTATTTATTGCTAGATTTACTACCAATTACTCGAATTACGTCCAACAAGTCCATCGAAATAACAAATTATCGGTATAATTATTACTATTAGTATTACTAATTAGTGTAGGCCTATATAAATATTTTACAGTTTCTAAAGTAGTTTTAAACCGCTAACTTAACACTTGAGAACGTATGTTGTTCGTGTTTACATTTGCTTCGTTTATGTCCGTGTTTATTTTGAAACTTATAGTGGTTGCTTTTCATTTTATGCATGTATGTGCAATGTTTTTATGTACATGTTAATTGTGTGCTTGCAAACCAAAACCGTCCATAAGTCGGCATAGTTAAAACTACGTTACGATACTTCAAAGCAGAAAGCACCAAAAATTTGGTCAAATGTCGATTTTTTATTTCTTATGAAAACAAATGCTAAATATATTGGACTTTTATATTCTAGCATCAAATCATCAGGAAAATGTCCAAAAATACTAAAAATCTAATTTTATAACTCCTTACACACTTTTCTGACTAGAAACTAGTACTGCAATTGTAAAAAACTTGTATTTTGTAACTCCGATTGGAGCTCGTGGAAGCAGCCGTTTTGTTTTGGGTTTTTCTGTTGAAAAGACCAGATCTTTGTCAGGAAGAGCCATCTACTGGATTTAAACGTAACTTCAATTTGCTCTTGTGAAATCCATAGCAACTGCACTTCCGTACGGTTGCTAAGTGTTTTGCAGAGATGGGAAAAAACAATGGCTGATTTTAACAGCGATTTTCTCAAGATTATGTTTTTCACTGCATAACCTGCACCTCAACTTCAACGTGGATTATCTCAGCTTAGAAATAATGTAGAGCAATAAGCTTGGTATCAAAATGATCCTCATGAAATGGAGATTCAGGGTATGTGAATAACTAGAAAAGCTTAATTGCCGACCTATGGCCGATTTTGCTATGCAAGCACACAGTTAGTGAATTACATACCTTAATATGTTAATTGTACTTGCCAGAGACGCCATCAACCAAAACCACAACAACTTTGTAATGTCGCAATTTTTTGTTGCTTCTGATTTTACCATTATAATTCCTGATGTAATTAATATTAAATCTGGTTTGACTTTTCAGCACATTAGTTTACTACAATGACTAGCTTTGAAAGAGAACAAATTCTAACAGAAGTTCCAAGCAGCCTGAAGCGATTGGCTAGGCTTGTAGTACGAGGATTTTACGGCATTGAACACGCCATAGTAATGGACATGCTTGTCAGTAATCAGTGTATGAAGGAAGATGACATGAGTGAACTGTTAAAATTTGACCGGAAGCATCTACGAGCGATAATGTCGACATTAAAAGCTGATAAGTTCGTCAAAGTAAGATTGCGAGTCGAGACGCAGCCGGATGGGAAAACCTCCAAACATAACTACTACCACATTAATTACAAAGTGTTTGTGAATGTGATAAAATACAAGCTCGACCACATGCGGCGCAAAATCGAAACCGAGGAACGAGATTCCACAAGCAGGTCTTCGTTCAAGTGTCCAAACTGTCAGAAAACCTTCACTGATTTAGAAGTTGACCAGCTGTTGGACTTTGCTACAGGTGAACTGAGATGCACGTACTGTAGCACGAATGTAGAAGAGGATCAGAGCTGTTTGCCTAAAAAAGATGCAAGAACATTACTCGCGCGATTTAATGAACAAATGCAACCCATATTTGATCTGTTGCGGGAAGCTGAAGATATGAGACTGGCGCAGAGCATCTTAGAACCAGAGCCTGTCACAATAGAGAGCATAAAAGCTAATATGCCAAAAGGGTATTTTTTAAAATTTTGTTCTCTATTTTCTGTATTTCTTTCTTTAAATTTTATCAGAAGTTTTATACTTGTTCTTCATCTATGTGTAAGTTATTGGACAGAAATGAAGCCATTTGTAATCGACACCAATAATAGTAATATTAATGTTAATAGTAATAGCAATAATAATAATATTAACAACGTATTAAGTTTCATATTAAACGTGCCAGCATAATACATAAATTTTAATGTATAAACTTAGCCTTGAGGGTGAAAAATAATCAATAATTATATTTTATTATATCTTGTTTGTCTAGCAGGGTGCACAGAATTCACACTGCTAAATTATACTGCTTAAGGTTCAGCTTGTGCACAACTGGTCAATGTTTTACCTTTGCTCTTTATTTCAACATCATATCAAGTATTGATGTGTCTAATATGGTTATAATTTTGGAGTGCAGCAAAATGCAACATATTAAACAGTTAGGCTATGTGTTTAACTGTCATGTGGTTTAAGGTTTCAACTGTACTCTAGCGTCAAAAACGTATTTCTGTATGTTAGGCACATAGGGGGAGTTGAAAAAAAATTGTCTGAAGAGTAAGGTCTATGTAGGCAATAATCACCTCTTTTAATGTGAACAAATTTCCTTGAGGATACGCAGTCGTGTGGTACAGACAAGTTGTAATGTATCCTGTTGTCATTTCAATACATTTAAGAGCTTTTTTGCCGTATTGTGAGTTCAGAACCACCTGTAAGGGTTTTTCTTTACTTTCAGAAGTCAGAACGTTGCTCATAAACGAGATGCCAATCAGCACGTCTGGAGTGGCGAAACAAAAGGTGGCGGCATGCAGGTACAGTAGTATATTTCTAGTTGCAGGCGTCAATTGCCAAATTAATAAAAAAAATCAACTAAATATAAGCTAGTTGTCAGGTTATAATCTTGTCCGAAATATTTGGAATAATTTCTTCAGATTTTTATCCAAGTGCAAACTTTTCCACTCTTTTTGTGTTTTTCCAAAAAGTGAATTTGTATCTTATTTGTGATGCTAGATGTACGAGCAAGATGTGACAATAAACGTTGGTGAAAGCGTTAAAGAAACACCGGTTGCGAAAGAGCTCAAGGAGCAACCCGTGTGGTTAACGGAAAGCACAGTGCAAGGTGTTCTTCCGGAATATTCATCGGTAAGTTTCATTGCAGAAAGTTAAAGGAAGACCAGGCGATTGTTTAGACTCAATCTTATTTTAATTTACTATCCAAAATATACATTTTCTTGTCTATAAAAGTTAACAATCGTTCCTTTTATTTGAATAATCAGCTTAGAAAGTTAATTAACAGCAACTGAACACAGCTATTGCTTAAGTCAGAAACTAGTCACAGTTTATGCAATGGCAGGCATCTTCCCTTGCGCATCAAGCACATTTGCATAGGTGTTACAGTACTGCTTAAATGCAAGATGTCACGAGAAATGGGCTTTACATTATATGACGTCAGAAACTAACAGTGCAGTTCATGACCATGGTTATTTGGCCAATCGAACGTGACAAAAAGCAAAAATGCGCCATTGCCAATCTTAGTACATTCACTGAGCTGCGCGTAGCTTCTAAAGTTTAACCAAATTTGAATATCCGAGGTAATTATTATTTTATCTAAGCTTTGATTAAAAAAAAGCTATTGTAGTTTTAAATATTTTAGAGCATTCTTTATTCTGAACCAATGATACACAATCATCCGGTTTTCCTTTAACTAAAAACATGTATAAACTTCTTGCTTTCTTTTCTAATATCACATAGCATTTTAAATATGAGATTTGCTTTTTATTTCTGGATATGAAGGATATGCTGCTTAACACCTGTGTCCTGTAGTCTGTGCTCAGTTTGCTACATGGTTTAGTTAACAGTATCACAGAACATTATTGGAACACTGTGGACAATGCCATTTTCTTATGATTTTTCCTCTAGAAATTTTAAGCAAAAATCAACATTTTAACTAACTTTAGCAATATTTAACAGTTGTCTTTCCCGAAAATAGGCCAATGGTTTTAAAGACTTAACAAATGTAACAAACAATTTATGTCTGAGTATCGCAGATGTGTAATTAATTCTGCCAAATTACAGGTGAACCAGGTGAAGTTAGTATGTTATTATTGAAGTAAGTGTTGTGCGAAGAAAAGTGTTAACCATTTAGGGTCACTACGCATACCTAAGTCTTATTAATAGATAAAATGATTCCTTAAACAGCTAATTAAAATCCTTAATTAGTTCTTAGGTGCTAATTTAATTCCATCATTTTGTTACTAGAACTTAGAAGGTGTAATTCAAATGCTTGCAATACAGACGGCCTATATTATTCTTACAAATTTGTTTGTGTGTATTTTTTAAATTTAGATTAAAATTATGCATCATAATTACAAATTATAACAACTAATAATGCAATCACAGTGTACGAATTTGTGTACAGATCTTTAATATATTTATTTGTTTATGCAGCAACTTGTAGTTTAATTATATTATTATGCATTTTTATATTGATGGCCCAAGCACATTTGTTTTAAAGACTATAAAACTCACCTCTGAAACAAATTTTTTGCCCATCAGTAAAGTTGCTGAATACTGATGCCATATTGTTGTTATTCACACACTTGTTGCTAAGCAACAAGACAAGCTGGGCAATTGCTGAATACTGATGCCATATTGTTGTTATTCACACACTTGTTGCTAAGCAACAAGACAAGCTAGGCAATTGCTGTATACTGATGCCATATTGTTGTTATTCACGCACTTGTTGCTAAGCAACAAGACAAGCTAGGCAATTGCTGAATACTGATGCCATATTGTTGTTATTCACACACTTGTTGCTAAGCAACAAGACAAGCTGGCCAATTGCTGAATACTGATACCATATTGTTGTTATTCATGCACTTGTTGCTAAGCAACAAGACAAACTTGGACAATGCCTAGCTGCTATAGTATGTCCACTCACTGCTCAAGCTGTAGCTGCACAAACTTGTGCAGACCGAATTTTCCATGGACCATCAGTAATATTGTCACATTGCTAGTTGTTGGCTATGTCTGAGTAATGCATCTCATCACCTGTCATCTTATGCTGTTTATAATGTTCTTTTTTTCAGTTTCCTACAGCTGACATCATACCAGGGCCATCAGCTGTTAGTGCCGATGTTGCACCAGAACAACACAATGATATCATGAGCGCCTTATTGGCTCATGAGAAAAAGCATGGCACACCAATGAATATTCCAAGGCAAGGCAGTGACAATGAAAGTAGTACTAGCGAAGAGGATAGTCAGCAAGTTCAAAACATACAGAGTGAGTTATCCGTACATATTTTTGCCATTTCCAAAAAATATCTCATTGTAGTGGTAATTAAATGATCTTCTAGAGTTCACAAAAAAAAAATTAGAGAAAATAATTGCAATCAAGAGGGCATCCCTTAGTGGACATTGTCCAACAGGTTGTTATATTCTCAATGTGAAGACCATCCAATCTTTAGTTTTAAAATATACTGTAAATGGATGGGAAACAACAGTGATGGCTCATGTATAGGTACTGCAGCACCCCCTATTTTCACTCAGTATTATTGTTAATATTTAATATAATAAGTCTTTTTTCTTTAGTTCTTTCTTTATACTTGCACGGTCCAGAGCACGCGAGTATAGTACTGTTTGCTTCACAGCCCAGCACAGTGCAGTCAAGCAACATGGTGTTTGGCTGTTGTGCCCATGCAGTCGTGCGCATGTGTCTGACCACAGGTAGAGAAAGCACTGTCGCTCACACAGTTTGTTGTCAGCTGTCACGTGCTTACCGTAGTGAAGCTTACCAATCAAGGTTGAACTGCAACAATAGTTTCATTTTACATAGCATTAAAACAATGGCTAAAAATTTTCTGAAGCAGCACCCCACTAATTTTGACTACAGGCCACTACTGGGAAGCAACGTGCTTGTCTGTTATGTGAAATTAGATAAGATCTAAAATCAAGGGGAAAGTTTGCATTCTTGTTGAGTCATTTTTTTCATACTTTTGCTATTTTTTCACGTGTTGTATTAATTTTTTCTCACTATTTTCTTTCGTAAGAACATTGAATTTTATAAGCAAATAAATGCGTTTGTAACTTTTCAAGGGGTAGTATTATCTGAAGCTGCTTTTTTCTACTTTTCGACCAGCATAAAAATCTAACTAAATGGCCTTACAGTGCACCAACCAGAATAAAATCTCTGAGATTTTATACGATTCATTTTTATGTACTGCAAGCCCTATTACGTTGTTGCAGCTCAACCGAAAAAAATGAAAAAGTTTGATATTTACATCATTGATGTTTTGTTGTTATTGACTCTCCTATTTTTGGTAAGGTGAGGACGTTCTCTTTGATTAATTGTGAATTAGCGAAGCAGTCCAGCAACCTGTACTTTTGCATTCGTTTTAGCTATTCAAAATGATGCGATAGAAATGGAAAGCGAAGATGAGGATGATCTACATCTGGTGTCTATTGGGAGCCTTAGAATTCCACTTGATGATGTCACCGAGAAACATGTGGCCATGATGACACAAGGAGAGAAAGATGCATACATTCGACTAGGCCAAGAAATTCATGCCAGCCTACACGATTAACTTCCAGTATCGTGCTATTTGTATTACCGAGTTATGTGATATTTTAAGTATAGAGTGATGAACATCAGCTGTGTAAATAAATCCATTCGCTTTGTGTATAGTGAAGTAACAGTTGGCTAGAGGATTAACAAAAAGACGAACAGTAGCACAGGCAAATGTTCTTTGCAGTCCCCCATTTGTAAATAAATTATGTATAGTAAGTATGATGACGCTGACTTTGAGTTTCATTTAAAAATTTTAGACTAATATCATGAGATTTAAAGCGGCCAATGTTTTGCAATTTTGGTTTCATTGTTTTAGTGCCGTACATGCCATATTCAGTACTAACATGTAAATGAAAGTTAAGAGGTAAGGCAATTCTGTCTGCGTAAATTTACACATTGCTTACAATATCAACATTATATGTATTTATTATGCCTTTATGTCCATGATATTTATGTTCAAATTTAAACTTAATCTCAATAGTTTTACACATCTTATTCTGAAATCTTCGTCAAGATAATTGCGCATATTACTAATAGCAACATTACTTACAGGGTGGTTGACTTTGGTAACTTTTAGTTTTTCGCCACCCTTTCACCAATCACTTGAACATCATTAACTCAGATAATTTATTCATTTAATAATCTTGTCACTTTGTATTATATTATTGTTTCATGCTCTGTGTTTTTCTTGTAAAAAGGTGATAAATAAAGATACTTTGTTACTTAGTACTTTACAGTGCACTTTTTCACATAACTACCATTTGCAGGTAACCTAAACAAACAGTGTATAGGTTACATATGTGCAAGCAGCAAATGCAGAAAAATACCAATTCCAAAAATATGTTGATATAACAATTAATAGTTTAAATTAATGCCAGAACTATTTATTCCACAATGATAAACATATTCAGTGTGTAGATGGATTTGATTTCTAGATTTTGTATTCCACTGTTAAAGTTTATGCTAAAACAATTTTTGCATAGCTGTAGTATCTATCTAGAAAATAATGAATACTAATCTCACTGATAAGTACATTTGTATATAAACTGCACGACAGTAAACGAGCATTCTGAACCATTGCAAGAGAAAGATGCTGTGATAAATCTTTATTTTACACAACTAAATTGAAAATTGATCAGAAATATTTCATCGAGTCAAACCACAGAGCTTTGTCAACATGACATACCTCGTGTTAAAAGGTACTACTAAAAGTAATTTGTGCTGGTACCATAGTGGCTAACGTCACTTAAAGCAAACAAGTGCTAATCAATAGTAAGTCAGTTATAACAATAACATTAAACTTGTATATAATGACAACTATTTTAACTACGAGATCATCAGAGTTTATTAAATAGAGTGGAAGTTTGTCCAACAAGATGCTTGTTACAACCAAGTCTGCAAACGTTCTTTTCAACAATGAAGAACACGAGGAAAATTGACAAGAGAACGTTCACTAACCAAATTAAGCAAGTACAAATCTTATCGATACAGTGAGAGTTGCAAAACCGCGTTTTTTGGCAAACTGCGCAAAATAGAACACATTCAGATGATTTCTCTTTAAACGAAGACCAGACGATTGTTTAGACTCAATCTCATTTTAATTTACTGTCCAAAATATACATTCTCTTGACTATAAAAGTTAACAATTGTTCTTTATATTTGAATAATTAGCTTAGAAACTTAATTAACGGCAACCGAACACGGCTATTGCTTACATCAGAAACTAACCACAGTTTGCGCAATGGCAGGTGTCTTCCCTTGCGTGTCAAGCACATTTGCATAGGTGTTACTGTAGTGCTTAAACGTGTGATGTCACGAAAACTAACATATGACATCAGAAACTAACACTGCAGTTCATTATCATGGTACCGCCTTCTATTTGTCGGCCACGCGCATGTGACAAAAAGGCGCCGTTGCCAATCTTAGTAGATTTACCGAGCCGCGTGCAGCTTTGAAAGTTTGATGAAATTTGAATATCTGAAGTAATTATTATTTAATCTATATTCTGAATTAAAAAAAAAGCTTTTGTAGTTTTCAATATTTTAAGGCATACTTTATTCTTAAGTAATGTTTACACAATCGTCCGGTTTTCATTTAAAGAAGGTCTGGTTTACTTCATCAAGATTCTCAAAAAAACAAACAGTGCTGTTGTCAGAGTTTTTCTGCAGTAATTATGAGAAAGCAGGACTCCAAGAGAAAGAAATACAAGAAATTGAAATGAGATTTTCTTCTGACATGTCTTGGCCTCAAATGTGAGTTTTTTTGCATAATAATATAAAATGCATTACACATTGTATCTACACATAATCAAGACAATTTATATTAGCCAATTTCACATGTCAACATTAAATTGAAACTATCACAGCAATTTTTTCTCCAAAGAAGGAAGATATAACATAAGGAAATCCTAAGATGGTGTAGTCCCAGGAAAATGAATCCCAAAGCACAAGTTAGCGAGTTTGTTGAAAACTAAACGAGTTTATTTAATATGCGTACTAATGACCTGTTATTTCTGTCGATTTCTGATATGAATTTGTATTAATGTATTGAAACACTTTAGAAATGTCATTTTAATACAATATTTACAACAAGCTCACAAAACTACACAAATATCTAAAATCACGAACACATTTTCAGCCTAGAGCACAAGTAGCATTTTGCATATTAATTACAATTGTACAAAAGACGATATTATAATTTCTCCTGCTTTGTTTTGGGAGGTTTGAGAAATGTTCGTTTTTTCTTCGACTTGGAAGATTGCTTGAAATCTCGCCAGCTGTTAATCCTACCGTCTCTGCTTTCCTGAAAAAATCATATCCAGTGTTTTTGCTACGATTTTTTACTTACTAAAAGTCTATATTTTGCATGTCTTCATGGATGGGTAGTGAAAACTATGTATATGTTACGCTGACATACAAGCAACTGGAAAAGGAGATATTTTTTAATAGACTTGCAATCTGTTTTATGTTTAGTAAATCTCATAGTATTAGTGGTACTGGTCATAGCAATGTTTCAACCCACCATTTTTCTGCTAGTAATCTGAATATTTCTTTTGAATCGTAAGTGCATTATTGTACAGTAGCAACGTAACATATTATACATTGTAACTTCAGTACATTGGATGCCACCGCTGCTAGTGTTGGGAAATTTCAGCAGAATTTCTGGTGTTTACGTTTCTAAATATCTCATAGGTTTGATGAAAACAATGTTGATGCAAAGCAACAAGATAGGTTCTATATGAGAAGTTTACCTCGTAGTTTTTGGCATATTCAGCATCAGCCTTCTTCTTCTCTTCAGCTGCTATTTCCTCTTCTCTTTTTCTCTTTCTGCATTAACAAAGAAAAGGTAAAGTGAAATTCACAGCAGCTAATGAAACATTTTTAAGAGTTTTATGACAAGACGAGACGTGTGGTTGCTGTGTGTGATGCTATCCATTTGTTTTATTCACGTTGATTTTCAAAGTAAAAAGCAAAGTCTGTCAAATAATAAAGCTGATTTATTTTCATCCACATTCACGGGGATGAGAATTTTCTGTGGACACGCAGAATTCCGAGTTTTTGGAAGACGAGTAGTGCCATTTTTGTAAATCGCATAAATGTGTTGAGAAAATTTTTACGGACCCAGTACATTATTTCACAAGCTGACCACTAGTTGGCAGGCCGTCACTTTGTTTACATCACGTACATCAGTGTAAACACGTGTATATCTCAATGTATAAAAATATAGAATCAATTGTGCGGAGCTTTTGAGTCAATTGCAGACAGTTTTTATAACTTTTACATAGGAGCGGCCAGTAAATTAGGTACTTTAAATTATGCATGAAACAAGGTAATTGATATTTCGAATCCACTTAGAGGCTTTCTGTGGTCACAAAATTCATTTTGTCGCTGGCTCCAAGGGAGCTTTGTCCTCAACCCCATTGGGGGCCTAAGCAGCCCCAAAACCCCTGGCCTATTTCAGAGTTTTTTGCAATTTGTCATTCTCATCCCTGCATTCAAAAGGCTACTTCAAGCTAAACTTCAATATCAAACAACGATGGTTACGGATTATATTGAATGGTACAACTTTTACCTTTCGTGCATATCTTTAGTTTCTTGCTCTCGACGTTTCCGCTCCAAATCGGCAAATAGTTTCATGGTTTGAACATAAACTGCATGTTTGTACTGAAAATTATTAAACTTAATTCAATCGGGATAATAGCTAATTTAATTCTTAACATGAAAACATTGATGAAATTGCTGGAATAATAGAGCACAGATAAATGAAGCCATGCCATAGAGCACAGATAAATGAAGCCATGCCATAGAGCGCAGATAAATGAAGCCATGCCTTAGAGCACAGATAAATGAAGCCATGCCATAGAGCACAGATCAATGAAGCCATGCCATAGAGCACAGATAAATAAAGCCATGCCTTATAGAGCACAGATAAATGAAGCCATGCCATAGAGCACAGATAAATGAAGCCATGCCATAGAGCGCAGATAAATGAAGCCATGCCTTAGAGCACAGATAAATGAAGCCATGCCATAGAGCACAGATAAATGAAGCCATGCCATAGAGCACAGATAAATGAAGCCATGCCATAGAGCACAGATAAATGAAGCCATGCCATAGAGCACAGATAAATGA
>JAQGDQ010001972.1:0-18983 GCA_030141605.1 Tubiluchus corallicola
ATTTTTTTATCATCAAAAAACAATATCTTCAAAAAATAGATTAAGTATGTGGCCATATAACTGCCAAGCGCAATTTAGAAAAAAAAATTTATGGGTTATGGCAGTTTGAACCGCGGCATCTGAACAAAAATAGATTTAAGAAATTTCGGGGGAAAATTGGAGACAATATTGAAACAAACAAATTAGCTGATTAATTCAAATTAAAACTTATTTTTACAATTCTAATTATTTTTTATTACCTGCACGAAATAACTGTCACTTGTTCTTTACGCTCGAATCACAATCTTTCTTTGTAAGGGGGTTTTTGTCTCTAGTAAACGCCTCTTTCACTGTTGATCTAATCCGTTTTGCTGATCTGTTGATACCGGATTGTCTGTAATGGTGGCTCAACATACAAACATACATATGCAACATAAAATATCTGTTTTTTCACAGTGTAATAAAATATTATTTAGCTTTTTTGAAATACAGAATTGACCTAAATTTGAACATGCATTTGGTTGCTATAAACTTTGATTTTGCCATTGCAGAAAAAAAGCTGCCACCTTTCTATCTTTATTTTTAAAACACCACACATGTGCCACAACATACGACACATGTGCCACAACATACGACATATGTGCCACAACGTACGACAAATGTGCCACAACATGCGACACATGTTGTTGCTATGAACCTTGATTTTGCTAATGCAGAAAAAAGCTGCCACATTTCTATCTTTATTTTTAAAACACCACACATGTGGCACAACGTACGACACATGTGCCACAACGTACGACATATGTGCCACAACATACGACAAATGTGCCACAACATGCGACATATGTTGTTGCTATGAACCTTGATTTTGCCATTGCAGAAAAAAAGCTGCCACCTTTCTATCTTTATTTTTAAAACACCACACATGTGGCACAACGTACGACACATGTGCCACAACATACGACATATGTGCCACAACATACGACAAATGTGCCACAACATGCGACATATGTTGTTGCTATGAACCTTGATTTTTCCATTGCAGAAAAAAAGCTGCCACCTTTCTATCTTTATTTTTTAAAACACCACACATGTGCCACAACATACGACACATGTGCCACAACATACGACATATGTGCCACAACGTACGACAAATGTGCCACAACATGCGACACATGTTGTTGCTATGAACCTTGATTTTGCCATTGCAGAAAAAAAGCTGCCACCTTTCTATCTTTATTTTTAAAACACCACACATGTGCCACAACATACGACGCATGTGCCACAACATACGACATATGTGCCACAACGTACGACAAATGTGCCACAACATGCGACATATGTCATTGCTATGAACCTTGATTTTGCCATTGCAGAAAAAAAGCTGCCACCTTTCTATCTTTATTTTTAAAACACCACACATGTGCCACAACATGCGACACATGTGCCACAACATACGACATATGTGCCACAACATGCGACATATGTGCAACAACATACGACATACGCGCAACATCATTTTCAAATGTTTACTAATGCATTTCAAAACGTTAGCAAATTTTTTTTACTTTAGCTTAAGAATCAGAAAATTTCCGCACGACCTTTATGGCAGGATAAAGCACCAATTAGGAAAAAAGGAGTTACGATGTCAGTTGAATCCAGTTTAAATTACAGTATAAAATCTCTAGATTTCACAATTATTTCCAGAATTTTGTGCTGATATATAAGCATAAGTAATTTTTGAAAAAAGTTTATACTTTTAAGTGCTCAAAGTTGTTTATCTTTACAGGACTATTTAGTGTTCTTGCTTTTGCACGTTTTAAACGTCCAATAGCCTATAATTTGCAACTCGTACTGCTGTATAGTTTAAACAGTTTAAATCTGCTATGGTTTATCTCTTTTATAGATGAATTTGCTTTATCATCAACCATCACTGGAAGAATACACAGTAACCTTCAAACTTGTACGGATAGAAATTATGAAATCTTCCTTGGTAAGTGCCTCAGCAAAATTAAAAAAATAACAAAAATTGTAAAAAAACATTTTTACAATTTTGTGGTCATGTAACTCAGCGTTTTGGCTGCAAATATTCAAACAAATTGCTACTTTCAAATTATTAATATTCAAATAATTTACCTTCACTACTTCGAATTATGTTTGAGAATGTGGAAGATTATATTTTGTGATATTTAGCCAGGTATGCCTCAGGATGGAGAAGCTACTGCTCTTTTGACATGGTTTCGTAAATACCAAGAAGACCTCAACGGCAAATATGGCGAAACTGGATCATGGGACAATGCAGTGCTTCTTACTGGGTATGTGCAACAACAAACGACATATGTGTAACAACACACTGCATATGTGCAAAAACATGCGGCATACGTGCAACAACATGCGACGTGTGTCCAACAACATGGGACACATGTGTAACAACACACGACATACGTGCAACAACATGCAGCGTGTGTCCAACAACATACGACATATGTGCAACATGCAACAACATGCGGCATATGTCCAACAACATGGGACACATGTGTAACAACATACGACATATGCACAAAAACGTGCGACACATGTGCAACAACATCAATTTACACATGACACTATTGACCTTATTCAATTCATTACAGAACCTATAGCATGCTCATTTATTTGCACAACGATGTATTAGTACTCAACTACCAGCAATGCTTTACCGAAAGGGGGGTAAAAGGGGATTTTAAAGTATATCCCAAAAGACTTTTCATGCACAGTTACATTGCTAACATTGTACATTGCTACATTGCTACCTTGTACAAAGAGTTACATTGCTTTGCACTACGCTTACCTGTTTGAAAGACTTATGTTATTGGATAAGGAAATTCTTAATAATTTAAAATATTTGCGCCGTCTGGCAAAATGCATCTGTATCCCAGCATGCACCACTGGCTCACAAACACACACATTATCGATCTTTTTATCAATATAAAGTAATTTATACTTTTGGTTAGTTAGCGAAAACTGTGCTACGAATGCTCTGATTATTTTTTCAAACTTTACAAAATGTTATCTAAACTTGTTTCAAATGACCTGTCATGAAAATGGCTGTGTCTAACGGTCATCGCGGGAGTTTAAATTTACAAATTTTATACTGCGTTACTGCTAACACAAGCCTTGCCCTCCATGCAATAAGACAGCATGTAAGTGATATAAAACTTCAAGACGAACTTTTAGGCTTCATTTACGAAGAGTGTTTTCTTTTGCTTCCGACATTACTCAATATATAAAGCGATCTGTTTCGCCGTGCTACTGTTCTCATTCATGTTCATGTTTTAGTCAGTTATTTATCGTGACGTCATTATAAAGTTCATTCGTGCAAAAAGTAAATTCGCAATTTCGTAAAATTCTACGAAAAAATGATTCCATGGCAACGATAAGTGACGTCCTAAATGACATATCCAAACATTTGTACAGAAAAAAAGTAAATAATCGAAATACTCATTGCTTCACACTCAGGACTAGTTGCGATTTCCCGTTTGAGTTCGCGGTTCATACCAAGAAGCCATATATTTATTTCCACGGTTTGTGATAACATTAGGTGACACAGTCTCGGAGGAGGATGGTACAATATCTGAAACATGGATGAATTGGCACACTATATTCTCGTGTCACGTGGAATCAGTTTAGCTGAATTTATAAGATTTATGTCTTATTGATATTAGTAAACAACCATATTTGCAGTTCTATCCCACCCATCTCTATTGTGAATTTATGGTTGTTTATGTAATGAGCAGATTAAACAATTACTTGTGGTGTATTAAAAACACTAGTTTCTAACTACATTTAGAACACCACATTATTTAACCTAGTTTCTAAGTAGTTATTATTAATCACACCTATTTGCATAGCGCTTATATTCAAGTAGGTTGCGCAACTGCTTGTTGTGTACTACCTTGCACCTGTTCGTTATGTGACACTTATATAAAAGCTGCGCTCAGTAACTGTCTGTGGTGTGTTATAAAATCCGCCTTTTACATGAATATGAAGTTATACACATTTTCCAACGAAAGTAAGAATTATTTCTAAAATGTGACACCCTCAAACTTTGGCGCCCTAGTTAGCCTATTGGTTAATATGCCCCTGCATATTTGGTAATAATTAACTTAGTAATACTAATTATACACGAAACAGTATCGAGTACAAAGATAATATGGCGCTATTATGTTTCAGACACGACATGTACGTTACAGTGAATGGCAGAAGAAGAGAGAATTCAGTAACTGGCTTCGCTCATGTAGCTGCCATGTGTCAAAGGTCAACGTCTTGCAACGTAAATGAAGCCAGAGGATTTGCTTCCGTCTTTTCTGTCGCACACGAAATAGGACATAAGTAAGTGATCAAACATGGTGTTGTAAAGGTTCCTGGTTCAATCCCGGGTTTCGGCACTAATGTTGTAAAGTTTTAGATCCGATACGTAGAAAGAAAATCATCTTAGGATATAGACATTTGCGAGCTATATTCTTTATTGTGTACAAGAAGAAGTCGTACCGTAAACTAAAGTAAAAATATCTTTCTCTAGAAATTGACCTAGTTAAAGGCCTGTATTGAAGCCCATATGGAAAAAGCAGAATTTAAATTCTCGACACGTGGGCGCGAAGTTAAACCAGGTTTTCCGGCGTTTCAAACTGTGATTGTGATCAGTAACATCATTTCGGTTAAATGACATGTCTTCAGTTGTGTGGTCGAGTGGTCACGGCAGCCACGCAGTCTTGAGTTCGATACTAGCAGCTGCAAATGCCAGGGCGTATACCCTACATGTTATTCGTTATTTGTATGTCGTGTCCTCCACCTGTATTGTTGGTCTATGTAATTTTGTCGTTTCCACTCGGTATGCCTTAAAAATCTTAATTTGGTGCTGCTCCTGCATTCACCCTTTCTTTATTAGCATTTATGGTATATTTTTGCAGCCTCAACTACTTCATTATATCATGACCTTTCATGTGGACTGTATATTTGCATTTCAAGTACCTCTGATGCTAATCTCTTTGGTTTACTAATCAGTAAATTCCGATAGAACATCAATCTCCTATAATTCACTTTATGTTTTAGAGGCCATATGCCTATTTCAGTTACTAATGAGTGTGTGAAAGGGTTTAGGGATCTCTCCTTCTTTCTAATAATCTTCGTTTAATTTGCTAATTTATATTATTTTATCAATAGTTTCGGCATGCCACACGACGGATACGGAAATAACTGCAATAAAAAAGGAAACTTAATGTCTGCGCAGAGCAGGGTGGTTGGGACTGAGTGGTCCAAATGCAGTGCTAAAGCCTTGCGGGATATTCTGAGGTAAGGTGTTTTTCCAACATGCTAGCAGCTAGTGTATGCGTAAGTTTCTAAAGAAAGCATATTCCAGCCTTATTACATTCAAATCAATGTAGCAAATGAAGAAAATTTCAAACACACACAGACAGTTGAAGGATCTATAAAGGTTAATAGAAAAAAAATCGTGTCTCTGTTTATAACTGTATTTCACGTAATTTAAAAAGAGTTTAAATTAATAATTTAGCCTAACAGTAATAGAAAAGTGAGGGGTTAATTGATTTTATTCAAATTCACAGAAGTTTGTTTTGATAAAACTACATAAGTGTAGTGTTGTGTGGTGTGGTGTGGTGTGGTGTGGTGTGGTGTGGTGTGGTGTGGTGTGGTGTGGTGTAGTGTAGTGTAGTGTAGTGTAGTGTAGTGTAGTGTAGTGTAGTGTAGTGTAGTGTAGTGTAGTGTAGTGTAGTGTAGTGTAGTGTAGTGTAGTGTAGTGTAGTGTAGTGTAGTGTAGTGTAGTGCAGTGCAGTATGGTGTGGTGTGGTGCGGTGCATTGCGGTGTGGTGTGCTGTGGTATGGTGTGGTGTAGTGTGGTGCATTGCGGTGTGGTGTGCTGTGCTGTGGTGTGGTGCGGTGTGGTGTGGTGTGGTGCAGTGTGGTGTGCCGTGGTGTGGTGTGGTGTGCTATGATGTGGTGTGGTGTAGTATAGTGTAGTGTAGTGTGGTGTGCTATGGTGTGCTATGATGTGGTGTGGTGTGGCATGGTGTAGAGTAGTGTAGTGTAGTGTAGTTCATTGTAGTGTAGTATAGTGTAGTGTAGTGTGGCGTGGTGTGGTATGGTTTGGTGTGGTGTGGTGTGCTATGGTGTGGTGTGGTGTGGCATGATGTAGTGTAGTGTAGTGTAGTGTAGTGTAGTGTAGTGTAGTGTAGTGTAGTGTAGTGCGGTGCGGTGCGGTGCGGTGCGGTGCGGTGTGGTGTGGTGCGGTGCAGTGCAGTGCAGTGTAGTGTAGTGTAGTGTAGTGTAAATAGAGCAAGATAGGGAAGTGTAGTTTTATCTTAGAACTCTGGAATATTTTTCCTCAAAGCTTTGTCATATTTGTTCTATGCAATCTTCAATGTTCTAGGCTATCTTCAATGTGGCTGTCTGTGTCTGTTTGGGGCTAAACACACCAGGTCGTTTCATAACATGCTGTGTCAGAGTGTGCTGTGTCAGTGCATCTTGTTAGCACCATGTTTCACTTGTGCCGTTGGTTTATGTTTTATGTCCTTGGCAAAATACTAATATCTTTTCATGCCTACAGGAAGATAACTTGTTTAGACAACACACCGAGTAAGAGTTATGACACAGACGAGAACAATCCAATTCGATTAGGACAAGCATTTGACGCAGATCAACAATGTCAAGCTTATCTTGGAATAAACAACGCAATCAGAAGTTCTGGCGACACGTTTCCTCTCAGGGTAGGTCAACTCTTCTTCAAAATTTGTTAAAGCAAAACCGGACCCAATCTTAAACTGCAGGTCAAAACAATCTACTCTTTAAAATATTGAAAGGAAACATGCTATTTTTTCAAAAATGACTTACGTGAAAGAATTATTACAACAACAAACACAATTTCACGTTCACGCCACTAGTTCTTTGGTGTTACGTGCATTTCTCCATTCGCTTGTTAGACGAGCATTAGTGCCTGCATTTTGGAAGCACATTGCACAAAAACAGGTGCTGTACCTCTCAGTTCATATGTGTTAGTTTATAAAGAACAGAGTAAGCACAGCAGTAAATTTGAAATTTGAATATTTATCTTAAAACTTTCCTAGTTTTAGTACAACACACTGAATATCTTACAGTAGCACTGTAGTTCAATTTTCCCTTTCCCAAACACGTGCAACGCGCTCGTGGAATATTTTTGCTGTTGAAAATTATGTTAGTTTGTGATGTCGTCAATAGTTGGGCTCGTCCGCCGTTAGTTAAGTTTTTTATCTATTATTAATTTATCAGAAACGCGTTTGCAGTATTAATCGCGTTAAAATGCATACTGCCAAAATGGACTTGAAATGGGGTAGTGTATGAAAAATCATCCTGTCTTCCTTTATGAAACGCATATTGTTCTTGTTATAAATAATTTAAAAACTTCATACTTAATCCATTATATAAGCATCCGTAGAATTAGATCAGTGATAGAGCTTAAGCTAAGGTAAATTTTACTGTTTATTGTAAATTTTAATAAAGTTGTGAATAATAGTTACCAGCAAGACGACTAGAGCCGTGAATAAAATGCACGACGCAAGCCTGTTCATCTTCAAACTTTGTTTCGTTTGTTATTTATCTGAAACAGAATCACATAGATATACGTAAATCACTTACTTTTAAAAGATTATTCCCCCAGTTCCATAAAACAACAACCAGTCATAAATCTAAGAGGTGTTTTAGCGTAATTATTAAAGTTTCTACACCATTGATTTAAGTGTCACGCATGCGCAGAGAGAGAGAAAGAGAGAGAGAGAGAGAGAGAGAGAGAGAGAAGGAGAGAGAGAGAGAGAGAGAGAGAGAGAGAGAGAGAGAGAGAGAAAGAGAGAGAGAGACTACCAATACTTTGAGCTGATTTTGACAGTTAATTTCTAAACTGAATGGCATCATTGCACACAGTTTAAAAATGATGCTAGTTTGTTTGAAAAACAACTGAAGACAAACTTTAGTAACTTTCATACCAACTGTAGGCACTGTCTGCTACATATATAGTAACAATGTTATTGCAGTCTATGGGCGTGCTTTTATAGACACGGAAAAAATAACCCTAACCCGAATCCTAACCGAAGCTAAAATAGTGACTTTTTCCTAGCTAAAATTGTGGCTTTTTCCTGTGACTTTTTTCCTAGCTAACGTTGTGACTTTTTCTGTGATTTTTTTTCCTAGCTAAAATTATGGCTTCTTTCTGTGACTTTTTTCCTAGCTAAAATTGTGGCTTTTTTCTGTGACTTTTTTCCTAGCTAAAATTGTGGCTTTTTTCTGTGACTTTTTTCGTAGCTAAAATTGTGACTTTTTCTGTGATTTTTTTCCTAGCTAAAATTGTGGCTTTTTTCTGTGACTTTTTTCCTAGCTAAAATTGTGGGTTTTTCTGTGACTTTTTTCCTAGCTAAAATTGTGACTTTTTTCTGTGACTTTTTTCGTAGCTAAAATTGTGACTTTTTCTGTGATTTTTTTCCTAGTTAAAATTGTGGCTTTTTTCTGTGACTTTTTCCTAGCTAAAATTGTGGCCTTTTTCTGTGACTTTTTTCCTAGCTAAAATTGTGTCTTTTTCCTGTGACTTTTAGCGTGAAAAATATCATTCTGTCTTCCTTTAAACTAGCATGAGTTATCGATTGAGTATGTAACAGTAATAATTACTTGAATGAAAGAAAGGATCAGCCAGCATCCTTCCCTGGAGTAATTGCAATAACGGCAGAGGTTCCTCTTGTTCAGGAATATTGTGAATGTATGTAGCTTATTGACAAAAATATTTTAATTTGCAACAAATGGGGTCAACGCGTTAATTTTCTTTTTGTCCGTGACCCAATAAGACAAGGCGAGGCGAGGCGAGGCGAGGCGAGGCGAGGCGAGACGAGACGAGACGAGACGAGACGAGTCACTATTCGCTTTACACGTTAAATTACATTTCCATCACAAAACTTGTCACTTTTGTTTCACTTTCAGGATGTGTGTCGAGTTCTTTGGTGTACTGATCCAGCTGAACCACTGACAGCAAGAGGAGCTCATCCAGCTCTGGAGTTTACTTATTGTGGAGGGACAAGCGTAAGTTTCACTAATCATATATTTACAAGAAACCCGAATATATAATGAATTAACAGACCTGTAGAGAAGAAGGAGATACAGTAAAAGTGTTGCTAGGTTTTTGTAAACAAAGTTAGGTGAATTGACCTACTTTGCACATTAAGAGAAGGCTTGTTAGATCACATGGATAAACTTTCTTTTATCATCTGTAGCTCTGGTCACAATGCTGAAATAATATTAAACAAGCTTTGTGGCCAGAGGCACAAATATGGTCATTAATGCTGGATTGAAAAGAATTTATTAATTTCTTAGCAGTTCTAGACGAAATATGCAGATGTTCACATGTTCTCACTTTAACGTGTCTGGACGTTTTGCCATGGTGTAAGTTTAACTGCAGAAAATGTCAGGCAGTAACAGTGAATTACAATAATTCGTATTAAGATATCATCCGCGATAGAATAAGATTCAAAATTATTGTTCATAGTCGCCAGCAGAATGAGCTATAGGGTAGGGTGTGTCTTGTTACAATTAGGAGAATTGTGTGATTTGTGATACGTAATGGATGAGATACAAGATGATACGATACGAATGATGTGATACCGGCATGATATAATCCCATAACACACTAAACCATGCCACACCACAATGCTTACAACAATGCACTACACTGCACTGCACTGCACTGCACTGCGCTTCACTACACTACCCTACCTACTCTACACTACACTACACTACACTACACTACACTACACTACACTACACTACACTACACTACACTACACTACACTACACTACACTACACTACACTACACTACTCTGCACTACACTACATTACACTATTCTACACTGCACTACACTACCCTACTTACTCTACACTACACCACACTACACTACACTACACCACACTATACTACACTACGCTCCACTACACCACACCACACCACACTACACTACACCACACTACACTACACTACAGCACACTATACTACACTACGCTACACTATGCCACACTACACTACACTACACCACACTACACTACACTACACTACACTGCACTGCACTACACTACACTACACTGCACTGCACTGCACTGCACCTCACCGCACCGCACCGCACCACACCACACCACACCACACCACACCACACCACACCACACTACACTACACTACACCACACTACACTGCACTATTACTAGTCTAGGAGAAAGCTATTACTATGCATTTTTACTTAAAGCTTTTAACACACCAGAGCCAAAACACAGATTTTGACGCTTCATTCACAAAATGTGTGATTTTTTTGTACTAGTCAACGAAAATTCTAGAAACATCCGCTAGATTCCAAAACAAAAACAAAAACAACAAAATTGATTTACTGTATTTCAGTGGTGCCGATCCAATAAGTGCGTCCCGTGGGGCAACAATGGACCATCAGTTATTGACGGAGGTTGGGGACCGTACACGACAAATGGGACATGTTCTTCAAGTTGCCTCCTAGGAGCCGTTGGTGTCAAAGTATTCACACGGAAATGTGATAACCCTTTGTGAGTAACACGATCCTTTTATTTTACTCCTGTATTTATATCGTTTTCTTGATGTACCTTAATAAAATACCTGAGTAGTTTTACTGAAGTTTTGCTTGTATAGCCAGTGTCTTCTTTATTGGAGATCTGAAGAAGAATTTGAATATAATTGTTATGCTATATCTGGTGGCGTGCTACTTTGTATTGTATAACTGTCTTAACTGACGTTTACCAGACATCCAGAATGCGTATGCGTATGCGTATATGGATGCGGAATAGATAAAATTGGTTTATATTGTTTTCAGACCAAAAAATGGCGGAAAATTTTGCGTAGGAGATGACGTAAAATTAGAACTCTGTGAAGATTCACAGGTAAGCAATAGCTTGGTAAGTAGTAGTGGAAGTAGTAGTAGTAGTAGTAGTAGTAGTAGTAGTAGTAGTAGTAGTAGTAGTAGTAGTAGTCGTCGTCGTCGTCGTCGCCGTAGTCGTAGTCGTAGTCGTAGTCGTTGTCGTTGTCGTAGTCGTAGTCGTAGTCGTAGTCGTAGTCGTAGTCGTAGTCGTAGTAGTAGTAGTAGTAGTGGTATTAGTAGTAGTAGTAGTAGTAGTTGTTGTTGTTGCTGTTGCTGCTGCTGCTGCTGCTGTTGCTGTTGCTGTTGCAGTTGCTGTTGCTGTTGCTGTTGCTGTTGCTGTTGCTGTTGCTGTTGCTGTTGCTGTTGCTGTTGCTGTTGCTGTTGCTGTTGCTGTTGTTGTTGTTGTTGTTGTTGTTGTTGTTGTTGTTGTTGTTGTTGTTGTTGTTGTTGTTGTTGTTGCAGCAGCAGCAGCAACAGCAACAGCAGCAGTAGCCGCAGTAGTAGCTTCGTAAATAACGGATTTAGTAAACGAAATTAACGCTGACGAAATGTGTTAGCAAAAAGTCGCCCTTATAACAAATAAAGCTTTTAGTTTTATTTCCGAGAAACTGGAAAGCATTTTTATTCTTTAGGCCATCTGTGCTTAGCAGCGTATGTGTCCACTTTGAATACAAACTTAATTATTGAGATAAATACTATTAGGAAAGATTGGGATGTCTTTGCACCGGATGTGGACACCCCTGTTAATGCTTTTTCTTCATTCGATATTAATTTTTATAAAATATAATCTCTTGAAGTAAGGGCAAACAGAAGACATAGTTTTCCTGACACCTACACTCGATAGACATAGTTTTCCTGACACCTACAGTCGATGTTTTTATTTGACAGATTTGCAGAATGAGAAAAACGTTGATCGATTTGACTAAAGAGAAATGTTTAGAGTTTGACCCCACTGCTTTGCTCGATCCAAGAATAGGTAAGCTATTAAAAATATTAATGCAGCATGGCGGGCTATACTGTAATAACGTTATGTTAATATCGTAGTTGTAATGGTCTACAAGTACAGTATGTGCATCTGCAACTAAGTACCAAGTACGGGATAAAATGCAGACTGCGTATTATGATTTTGTTTGTCAGTTTACTACGTCATAAAAACCTTTTCCTTCCTGTCTCTTTAGCGAATCCAGGAAACAAAATCATTACCAAAGAAAA
This sequence comes from Tubiluchus corallicola, assembly GCA_030141605.1. Lineage (NCBI taxonomy): Eukaryota > Metazoa > Priapulida > Priapulimorpha > Priapulimorphida > Tubiluchidae > Tubiluchus > Tubiluchus corallicola. The sequence goes on from JAQGDQ010001972.1 coordinate 12,130, forward strand.
GCATTGATTTTATAGTTAAAACAGCACAACTTTATTAAAACCTTTAATTTACATCGTTAGAAAATCATGTCAAACGTTTCGACAGAGCTACTACTGTTATCATCAGTTGTAAATTTTTACAAATATACAACCAGTTTAAATAGGTAGAGTCTACAGTATAGAACATTATGCACTAGCTATGTATTTACAAAAAGCCAAACAGGTGATGAATAAGCAGACCAGTAAAAAAGAAATCTGCTAGACTTCTCTTAAATACATAATTAGTGCATAATTTACTGTATCAATTTCTTTTCCACAGGTCTGCTTATTCATTACCTATTTGGCTTCTGTTAAACAGATAATTAGTGCATAATATTCTATACTGTAGGCGCTGCCTATTTAAACCGGTTGTATGTTTGTAAGAATTTACCACTGATGATGACAGCAGTAGCTCTGTCGAAACGTTTGACATGATTTTTTAACCATGTAGATTAAAGATTTTAATAAAGTTGAGGTCTTTTAACTATAAATTTTTTTAAGTGCCTGTAACAAAAAAGTATTGATTTTATTCCAAAACTTTTTTAAGAACAATATTAGAGAACTATGTTGACTTTGTTCTAGAACTTTGCTTTGATTCACAATAAGAACTGGCGCGAAAGGCCTTCTGGGATATGATCAACAGTACAAAGAAAAACATAATGTTCAGTTTGTAATTTATAGCAATAAAGTAGCAATGGTGCATAACAAAGAAATTCTTCAGTAATGAATATAAATGATGTTATTATGAATTATCATTATCATTAAATTCATTATTATAAATAATGATAAAATTTGGTTTGCTAAATAAACACACAACGTACATAGCAATTGATTTGGTAGCCAAAATAATTACTCGATGGGAATAAAGTTACAGGAAAAAGCACCGAAAAAAGTCGCTGTTTTGGCCAAGAAAAAGTCACAACTAATCTTGGCTAAGTTAGGATTTGGGGCTAGGGTTAGGGTTATTTCTTTTCTGCCTTACCTTTTTTCCTGTGACTTTTTTACCTGTGCCTCTTTTAGATGTGACTTTTTTACCTGTGCCTCTTTTACAATGTGACTTTTTACCTAGATTCAATTACTCACCACATGCCTTTTCTCCTGTGACTTTTTTACCTGTGCCTCTTTTACATGTGACTTTTTTACCTAGATTCAATTATTCACCACATGCCTTTTTTCCTGTGACTTTTTTCTTGACTTTTTTACCTGTGCCTCTTTTACATGTGACTTTTTTGCCTAGATTCAATTACTCACCACATGCCTTTTTTCCTGTGGCTTTTTTCTTGACTTTTTTCTGTGACTTTTTTACCTATGCCTCTTTTACATGTGACTTTTTTACCTAGATTCAATTACTCACCACTAGAGAAGTGAAACCATTGCTTAATGTTTTCCTTTGTTTTGACTCTGTTGCAGATATCAACACAGTTTGCAAATACAAGTGTCTAAAGCCAGTGGGAAACGGCTACTACTACGCTCAGTTTAATGATTTTCCAAACGGGAAGAAATGTGGTGTGAACAGCTACTGCATGAGTGGTTCGTGTGTTCGTGATGGTGGTGTAAGTCGTGATCTGTAATTCTGTTTTTTAATAAAGTGATTCACGAGTTTCGAAAGCACGTCTTCAATGCTCTTTAGGCGATAATAGTTCCTCCGGAAGTTTAGAATGCTCAGTTTCCCTAAACACCTATTCCCTGCTTTACCCTCACTGTAACTGTAAGATTTGTTCACTGCTAGTACCCCATAGAAAGGTTTGTTTTCTATCCTATAGCTTTTTTTCTATGGTTTAACTCTGTTGCAATCTAATTTTTCGTATCTCGTCTCTTTAACTGTCTTCTGTTTTTTCAATAACTAGTTTTTTTTCTTATTTTGAATTTTTTAGTGGCGGAATGACTATTTTCGGTTTTGGAGGCATTTCTGAACTTGTCCGTGTAGGAAGGGACAGCATTTGTGAAAATAGAAAAGCGTGTTGAATTACTTGTTTTATATAGGGTGTCTCAAAAGTCATCATACGCTCTGATTTGCTTTTTTAAATTTTGCTCCAATTTCAACATCCTCCTAGAAATGAGGTACAGTCTGGCATGAGATTTGATAGTAACGTTAGAAATGAGATACAGTCCGGCATGAGATTTGACAGTAACGTTAGAAATGAGGTACAGTCTGGCATGAGATTTGACAGTAACGTTAGAAATGAGATACAGTCCGGCATGAGATTTGACAGTAACGTTAGAAATGAGTTACAGTCCGGCATGAGATTTGGCAGTAACGTTAGAAATGAGATACAGTCCGGCATGAGATTTGGCAGTAACGTTAGAAATGAGGTACAGTCTCGCATGAGATTTGACAGTAACGTTAGAAATGAGTTACAGTCCGGCATGAGATTTGGCAGTAACGTTAGAAATGAGATACAGTCCAGCATGAGATTTGGCAGTAACGTTAGAACTGAGATACAGTCTGGCATGAGATTTGATAGTAACGTTAGAAATGAGATACAGTCTGGCATGAGATTTGACAGTAACGTTAGAAATGAGTTACAGTCCGGCATGAGATTTGACAGTAACGTTAGAAATGAGATACAGTCCGGCATGAGATTTGACAGTAACGTTAGAAATGAGATACAGTCTGGCATGAGATTTGACAGCAACGTTAGAAATGAGGTACAGTCTGGCATGAGATTTGACAGTAACGTTAGAAATGAGATACAGTCTGGCATGAGATTTGACAGTAACGTTAGAAATGAGATACAGTCTGGCATGAGATTTGACAGTAACGTTAGAAATGAGATACAGTCTGGCATGAGATTTGATAGTAACGTTAGAAATGAGATACAGTCTGGCATGAGATTTGACAGTAACGTTAGAAATGAGTTACAGTCCGGCATGAGATTTGACAGTAACGTTAGAAATGAGATACAGTCCGGCATGAGATTTGGCAGTAACGTTAGAAATGAGATACAGTCTGGCATGAGATTTGACAGCAACGTTAGAAATGAGGTACAGTCTGGCATGAGATTTGACAGCAACGTTAGAAATGAGATACAGTCTGGCATGAGATTTGGCAGTAACGTTAGAAATGAGATACAGGCTGGCATGAGATTTGACAGCAACGTTAGAAATGAGGTACAGTCTGGCGTGAGATTTGACAGCAACTTTAGAAATGAGGTACAGTCTGCGTGAGATTTGGCAGTAACGTTAGAAAAGAGGTACAGTCTGGCATGAGATTTGACAGTAACGTTAGAAATGAGGTACAGTCTGGGATGAGATCTTTCAATCACCAAAACTGGAGTTCAGCAGAAATTCAGAGCACCACATCATTCTCTCACTATTAACACCGTAATTTTCCAACAAGATGCGGCTCTTCCTCAACACACTTGAGCTGTGAGAGACTTCCTCAACGCAAGATGCCCGAGTTAACATTGGATTGGTTTCTGAAAGCCTTCAAGTCCCTGAATGAGGTAGTGAAAATAAAAAAGCCTACTACTGCAGTACTTCTTTTCATATTTTCGTCTAATTCGACTAAAAGAATTGCCTATTGTTTTAATTCGTCTCTACTAATTTACAAGCCTTTTGCGTTTTTGTTCATAAATACGTAAAATGCAAAGTGTATGTGACATTTGAGACGCCCGTGTGACATACGTACTTGTGGTTTCTGTATTGTCGTATTATAAAAAGCCAAAACTACTGATGTTGTTTAACTAAATTCTGTATATAATAGGTTGTCAAATAGGAGATTTAAACTTACAAACTTACTAGATTTTCTAATAAAAGGTGATAATGAAAGGGATAATAAAAAATAATTGTGCCAGAGAATAAGATTAGCATTGAGCGTTGCTGTATGAACAAGAAGGCCAGTGTTTTTTGATATAAAGAGTTTTCTTACTTAACTTTTATATATTTTTCTGTACTTCTATAAGAAACTGTCTCGTACTTTAGAGAGTGTTCTCGTTGACAATTTCTCATTGTTGTATTACAACTGAATGTTCTGAATGCAATAATTGTGTGTACATATATATATATTCTTCAACTGGTGAATTTTGATGATTCCTTTCTTGGTTTGTTTATGAAATGGTGATTTTGTGAAGCATGAGGATCTACTGGATGGTCTGTTATACTGCATGACTTGTATTGGTTGTCATTCTCGTCTGAGATTTGAAAAGTGATCAATTCAATGTTTCCGTCCTGTATATAAATAAAATTTTTCTATTTTTTATGGTATATGATCGAATCTTCAGTGGTTTTCTATTGCATGTGGTTTTTATGTTTACAAAATTATCTGATAATAACACATGTCTTGCATGAGGTTTTTTCGTTTTGTTGTTGTCGATTTCTATTTGTCCTAAATGTGGCACAAGTTAAATTAACACTAAGCGTTTGCTCTAACTATGTTATCCTTTATCATTTTATCATCTATGTTATTAATTCATTTTCGTAACTAAACACTTTTTCCTTCCTGCTAAATTTTCATATGTCTTCATTTTTTCTTCTTGTCCATTCTCGTTTCAATTACGTCAGCAAATAAACCTTTTTGCTACTTGTTACATTTTCAGAATCAACTTTCGAGTAAATTTTCGTATTCCATTTCATTGGAAATGCCTAATAAGCTTTTTCAGAGTTTCGTACAGTTGCTGTAGGTCAAAGGTTAAGGTCAAAACACAGCAACGCGTCTTAACTACAACAGTCACGTGACATGTGGGTAAAGCAGAGCCCATTTCAGTAGCTTCAAGTGTTTTCGTTGAGTTTACTTAATCATGTATTAGTCTGCGCGGGATCTTGGTTGGGAATGAGAAAAAATGAACTAAGTTTTATTCCTAGTATTCGTACCCTTTCTTAAAACTGTTCCTATAACAACAGCATGGACTGCGAGGTACTGTCAAGTGTACACAAATGTGTTGTCTGGTACACTTAACCATTGACCTTTTCGTGATCACCATCAATCGCTGGAACTGTGAAAAGGCTTATTCTAGGACGTTTTCACCAGGTGCTCTAATGACTTTGACAATTACTTGCTGACGCTTGCTTCACTGTGGTCTTCTTGCGCTCACAGCTTCCTTTTCTCATCAGGGAAAACGGTTACAGCTTCTTTAAATACTTTACTGATATTTAAAAAGCAGATATTAAATTTCATTTCAACGAAATTTAAAATACGAAAAGATCGAACCATTTCCATCAGTATCGTCATCATCATCGTTATTGTCGTCATCATCATAACCTTCTCCACCTTCTCATCCTCCTCCTCCACATCGTTATTATCTTCCTTGTCATCATCATAATCATAATCATCGCCACCATCACCACCACCACTACCATCATCATCATCATCATCATGTGGTGAATAAATTTATAAATCGATGATTTTCGATATTTTGGTATAAGGTTGCCTGCCTCCCTGATTGCATGAATAAATTTACAGATCGTGCGATAAGGAACTCACTCAGCTGAAAAGCCCGGATTTAATGAACTGTAAACAGCGTAGGTTGTCAGAACTAAAAATAGCGTTTACGTCAGGACACTCTAAGATGCTTAAGATAATTAGCTAACATTAAGTCGAGACGGATGTACCGTTTATAATGAGCAATATGCACAGATTGCTACTAATTAACAAAACTCTGCGAGGTCGTTGTTTTTTGAAGAAAGAACACGGATACGTTTTACGGGCGTATAATGACTGCGTCTTCAAAACTTGTCCCATAAATTTTGTTGCTTCATACGACGCAGAAATTGTGCAAGGTTACTGCAAGGTTACCTCAATGAAATATAAGCCCCGGGTTCGAATAACCCAGCGCTCGTGCCACCCGATCGTATTGGAGGAGACACGTGCTGTGTGTACGGTAAAACACACAGAAGGCGATTTGACAACAAGACAACTCCTGAAGTTCAGCGTAGACATCTTTCTGCGTTCCTAGGATAATCTGGGCACTGAGCCGACGAGAAATCTTGTATCAACTATCGGAATTGACCATATTGTATTGTACATTGGGTCAAATCCGCAGAGTTAAGTACTCTTAACATATTGGTAAAACTGAGAATTAACTGTGCATATCGTTAGTAGTTCTTATAAGTTCACATTGTACTATAGTGAGAATAAGTGTAAAGTATACACCTTAGGTGATAGGAATTAGGAATTGAAGAATTGTTCAGAGAGGTACTTTTGAGAAGCTAACAAAATAGTTGTGAGCGTCAAAAGCGCTTAAGGACTAAATCTTGTAAGATATACTTAAGCAGTAATTATTGTAAATCAATAAAACAATTCTCTTGGACATTTAACAATTGAGTTAATGTATATTATCAGTGTTTAACTCAAGCAACACTATTTCCGATATACGAATCTGATTAGTTCGCTTTGAATTAACTATCGTCCATATTGCGGGGACATAGCTAGGAAACTTGAGAGATATAGACCTTTCTCACAACGCGAAGGTCAAGGTGAAGTTTAGATAAGACGATCATTGCTTACTCGACTGATATCCAAAGCTCTCGGAGTCAGGTGAAGGATTCACCTTATAGCATTTAGGAGTTAAGCGAACATATTAAAATTCAATCTATACGATACATAGATTTAAGTCACCTTACACTATACGATCTAGATTAACAGAAACATTAGGCATTTGAATTTAAGAAGGTGATAATCATCACCACCACCATCACCACCACCATCACCACCACCACCATCATCATCATCGTTGTCATCATCATGATCGAGTTGTCGGTCGTCAGTATCATCATCATTACACCACTGTCATCGTAATCACCACCGCCATCATCATCATCATCATTATCACTGTCAACATCATGATCGAGTTGTCGGTCGTCATTATCATCATCATCATCATCATCATCATCATCAT
>JAQGDQ010000606.1:0-20903 GCA_030141605.1 Tubiluchus corallicola
TGCCTAAGGATAAGGGCACTCTTAGAATTGGAAATAATATAAGCCATAAAGTGACTGAGACCAGAGTAAACTTCTAACCGAGTAAGATGTGAAGTTCTAATTTTATAACATTATAATTGTGTAGATTTAGTTGACATAAACGTTGGCAATGTGATAAGGCTTGCACTAAAAACACTATCCCGATGGCTTTTTTCTGGAAAAAATATCTTTTACATAATGCAGGTTTCAAATCGAACTGCCATGATATTCCAGAATTGGGCAAACTTTAAATTTGTGAAGCCTAATTATAATACCAGTGTGCCATCCTTTCACCAGTCTTGCAACTTGAAAGGAGAGATATTTACTGTATGTCTTCATATTTTTCATCTTGTTTTCATCCATTTACAGCAGTTTTTATTAGGTCTTGCAGCCCTAAAACATTTATTATAATTTTATTCTCCTGTACTAATGTAAACTTCATTGTATTGCTGTTTTTCTAATTATTATTATTATCATGACATACAATAAATATTCTTGCTTCTAATAATATTGTTCTTCATAATTTATTATTCATTGCTGTAGCAATGCTGATGACCTTACAGCAGTTAGTCTGATGAACTGCACAATTAGTTAATAATAATTATTAAATACTATAATTATAGCCAAACTGTTGAACTGTTGAACAACACAACTTCAGTTGAGCCTGAGTGTGAGCCAAAGATTTTTGTATAGTATTCACTATGCGTTACGAGCCTTTGACGCTTTGGCGCTTTCGTCATTCTACCACTCATTTTCAAGATGGCAACGTCGTCAGAAGCTAAAATAAATTTGGCAGCGTTGCAAAGGTGTGATCCTTACATTACTGAGATAGTAGATACTGCAACACAGGTGGCACTTTACACATTCAGTTCTGCTGGTGTTGAATGGGTAAGTGACGAAAGTTTTAATGAAATAACAAATTAGCCTTCATTAAATTTATTGAGAAAAACGTGTATCTATCCTTTATGTAGCTGTATTAATGTGTAATTTCCGCCATATGTTTTGATGGCTGTCGTTCTCATATTACATAATAAGCGTATAAATTCAGGAGCTGAAATATTTGCACAAATTATTGATCGCTTGTTATTTCTACTGACTCTAGTCTTTTATATCTATTGTCTTGACTCTAATGTGACACAGTTTAAAAAAATCTGGTAGTTGCATGTTTTAATACCTACCATCTCTACAGCACAGATTATAACTCACCCTCATAACATATCGTCATATTTAAATATCAGTGTTAGCAGACAAAAACAGTGAGACCTATATTCAGTGTTTTACTGATTGTTTTGTTTGAGTGTGTGCTGACAGTTCTCCATTTCTGTAATGCTAGTTCATTCAGGTAGCTCTTACTTAGTTTAAGTGGTTCTCAATTTCTCATGGACTAATACACCAAATGCATAGAGTATTCACCATTATTAAGTTTAGGGTTTTTTCAAGGAATATTTTGGAAGTTTGTTAACCCGTTCAGTCCCAAATTATTTTTTTAATAAGAAAAATTTTTTTGGTTTTTTGTACTTTTCTTCAGTATGTCCATCTTGTTTACATAATAATAATTTTTTTTCTACCTGTGCCCATGTGCTAAATATAGTCTGTATCCCACGGGATACATTGGGGTTGCTAAGCATGATAAAGTACTGTACCTTGCGCAGTTTTTTATGCTATGTAGATTTTCTAGTTTGCCATTTTATCACCATTTTTAGTCTATTGTTATTGGCTTAAACCAAAATAACTATTAACAGATCAAATAACTGTCAGTCTTAAAATTTTATTAATTTTAAAGGCAGAAAATATTCTCGTATCCCGCAGGTATGAAAGGGTTAATGTGTAGACTATATAATTTCATCATATATTGCATGATGAAATTATTATTTTAATAAAATTTCATTTTTTGATCTTTTTTCTCTTCTTTTATAACTCTGACGTATGGGATAGTCGTCAACGCCACCTACTAGTTGTTACTAAATGTAGCATTTAAACGTTTGTGCTGAAATTGTGCGCCTGTAAATAGTTTTCTTTGTTTGTAGGAAAAGACCGATGTCGAAGGGACATTATTCGTCTATTCTAGGTAAAGTGCTTACCAGGTTTCTTAACTATATGGCTTAAACCTGTTTTTGTTCTCGAAGATCAGCGCTAATTGTGATGTAAATCAAAGTTGGCTTAAATGTTGCTCCTCTGCAAGTGATTGAAAGATTGTCTTTTTATAAGTTTTTTTGGGTTCTTAGTTCGTGTGTATTTAGCATAACGTTATTGTAGTTATTTAGCGTAATTTATTAAACCAGGGGTGTGCAAATTATCTGACTAGCCGGGCCACGTTAAACATTCCTGCAATTCCTGCGGGCCACAGGCAGTTTGATCAAGGAGCCAAGTACAGTAGCACCTAATAATGATTTTTTTGCATCCGATTTGCGCACATCATCACTACTGCACTACTACACTCAAGAAACTATTTTAGAAGTTATTAAAATTTATATTAAAAACCATATATTTCGTCATGTCTGACAGTGACATTAAGTGACAACGGTTTTGTAAGGGTTAATGGCATCCGATCTAGAGGAAAAAACTACCCGCACTATCTTTGCGATATTGGCGCAGACTTCAGCTGGATCGCCTGGGCCGCACTTTCATTACGTTGACAAACCTCTTCGCGGGCCGCACAAGATCTCTCGGCGGGCCGCAAGTGGCCTGCGGGCCGCAGTTTGCACACCCCTGTATTAAACTGTGTTTAAAGGAGTGCCAATCTTAGTGGGAATTTGGGAAGTAATGCTTATAATTAGTGTTGCCCGAAATTATATTATCTGACGTATCAGATTCCCCTAATAATCCCACATATATTGAATTGCCGATATTTGCTTGTACGTCGGCTGATCAAAGTTTCATAAGTTACAGTTCTCGGCTGGTTTGCACATATCCGAGAGTGTACTTAAGGTTATCACCTCGTTACAAACCGAAATCAGGAGTTAAGAGCTGGCTAGGGGGCTGGGGCCGCCTGAGATAGGAAGCCAACAGGTGAGATATAGCCTAGGAAGCCAACAGGTGAGATATAGCTTAGGAAGCCAACAGGTGAGATATAGCCTAGGAAGTCATCAGGTGAGATGTAGTCTAGGAAGCCAACAGGTGAGATATAGCCTAGAAAGCCACCAGGTGAGATATAGCCTAGGAAGCCAACAGGTGAGATATAGCCTAGGAAGCCAACAGGTGAGATATAGCCTAGGAAGCCAACAGGTGAGATATAGCCTAGGAAGCCAACAGGCGAGATATAGCCTAGGAAGCCAACAGGCGAGATATAGCCTAGGAGGCCAACAGGTGAGATATAGCCTAGGAAGCCAACAGGCGAGATATAGCCTAGGAAGCCAACAGGCGAGATATAGCCTGGGAAGCCAACACATTTCCTGTATTTTAGCTGGTATATGAGGCCTTTTTCACAAATAAAAATTGAGGAATTTAAATCACAAAGTTGAAAAGAAACTTTGAATTTAGACTCTAAAAATCGAAAAGTTATAAAAGTGCAAGCAGTACATCTATATTTGGAGTTCTTTCCCGGTCACAATAAATTTCTTATGCTTTTGAGATTTCTGGACTGGAAGAATACACGTTTGCAATTGCACATGCCAGTGCATTTTGTTTTGCCAAAAAATATAGGCGTTAAACGAGGTTGGCATTATAAAGAGGTATTATATCGAGGTTTGGCTGTATAGTAGGAAAATTTTATAATAGTTTATACTAACTTATAATACTGTTCCGGGGTTCGACCCGGTAGATAACCTTACGGCCCGCCATCGGTGATGCGGGTAAGCACTGCATAACGGACACTCCAGAAATTTAAACAAAAGAAACAACAAAACCAAAACTTAGAATTCAAAAATGACGACAGAGAAGAACAACACAATAGAAAAAAAACAAAATCTGATGACAATGATTCAAACCTTACGGAATCCACGACACTTGGCAGGCAGACAGGAGAAGTGCATTCCACGACAACCAGAAGACAACTGACGATGTCACGTGTTCGTTCTTTTCCACAGGAAACCACTGCTCAACCAATCGCAGGTAATGTGATGGGCTTCCTAGTTTAAAGTGGAGGTCATAACATTACCTGTAGGTTGGCTGACCTGGTGCCTATGAATAGAACTGTATAATGCACTCTTCCCTGTTCAGCTCAATACTATAAATTTAGTTTAATAACTTTTATTGTATTAATTGTGAATTCCATTATAAATACACAGCAAAAAAGTACAAAACAAATAGAAACTAATGGAAAAACTGAAGTACAAGAAATGATATTGTATATTGTATGCAATGCAGTTATGGATACAATATTGTTTTTTGTATATTGATTTATTGTTTTTATTTTTTTTTTACCTGATTTTATGTTGTAGTTTCATTAGTTTGGAAACCTTGCCCGATTCTTACCTGTTTGTAATCCTGTAAATAGAGATAATCAACTGACATAACTTTGGCTTCATTTTAGATCTGCCACACCAAACAATGGCTTCATGATAATGAACAGGCTGAGTACAGAAAACATGATCGAACCAATCACAAAAGATCTGGAATTCCAACTCCAGGATCCCTTTTTGTTGTACAGAAATGCGTCGTGTGAGTTTCGGGATTTTTTTGTCACCTCTCAAGGGAAAATCGGACGATTGATTACAATTTTAATTTACTGTCCTAAATATACATTTTTTGTCTATAAAAGTTAGCAATTATTTGTTATATTTGAATAATTAGCTTGAAAAGCCGAGCACATATATCCCTGACATCACAAACTAACCCAGTTTGTACAATGGTAGGCATCTTTCCTGGCATCAAGCGCATTTGCGTAAGCGAAGATTGCTATAAGATGCTGATGTAATGTCATGAGAATGGTTATTATTATTTTTTCTAAATTTTGGGGACAGAGGGGGACACTCTAGGAACCGTAAGCAAAAGGCTATCTTTTTGATCTAAGACTAAATCAGTTTGAATTTTGTTGGACGAATCATGTCACAAATGAGGTTCGTCACCATGAAGGGCATTAAAGGAAAACCGGACGGTTGTTTGGACTCATTTTAATTTACTGTCCAAAATATACATTTTGTTGTCTATAAAAGTTAGCAGTTGCTCTTATATTTGAATAATTAGCTTAGAAAGTTAATTAATGGCAACAAAACACAGCTATTGCTTACGTCACAAACTAACCTGAGTTTGTGCAATGGCACGCATCTTCCCTTGCGCGTCAAGCACGTTTGCGTAAGTATTACAGTACTGTTTAAACGCATGATGTCACGAAAAACGGGCTCTATGCCATATGACGTCAGAAACTAACGCTGCAGTTCATGATCATGGTTATCACTGCACCGCTTTCTATCTGTCGGCCATGCGAATGTGACAAAAACGCCGTTGCCATTCTTAACGGATTCACTGAGTCGCGCGTAACTTTGAAAGTTTAACAAAACTTGAGTATCCGAGGTAATTATTATTTAATCTAAGCTTTGATTTAAAATAAGCTATTGTAGTTTGCAATAATTTAGAGCATACAGCACTCCCTCGCTACTTCGCAGTTCGTTTATCGCGGACTCACTGTTTCGCGGGTTTTTGCGGTACTCTGTCTAAAGTATTTTTGCACGTGCATAGTACGAATTGTGTATCTGATGAATTTTGCATAAAAAAGGGCTAAGGGTTAGCTATAAGAGTGTGGGGAGGGTTTATAAAGAGTTAAAATAATGTATAACTACTAAAATAAGTTTAGCATCCCTACTTCGCGGAAATTAACTTATCGCGGGTGGGCCTGGAACGGAACACCCGCGATAAGTGAGGGAACACTGCATATATATATAAATATTAAAGCTCTTTCACAATAATTGATTAAGTTTGATTTACCACTAGACCGTGTTTGCTCTCAAACAAACTAGGCAAAAATAAATATCAGCTATTAACATACTTTGTGTTGATCTAATGTTTACACAATCATCCGGTTTTCCTTTTATGTGCATCATTTTGATCATTATCATCTTAGGAACATGGTAACTTTGTGGAATGATTGACCAACATCACAGATAAACAAAGTTTTTCCTTTAACATTTTATACCACTCTTTTACGCTTTATAAGCCATGTTACACTGAATTTTCACAAGTTAAATAATGAGTAACTAGTTTAATTAAATTAAAGAAATTTTTAGTCATCAAAAATAGCTGTTTCTTTGTTCAAATTATTTGTTGTTTGTTTCAGCTTTTAAATTTATATACTGCGTTGCTGACTGGTTTAGCGGTCTTAATCAAAGTGCGTATCAAACGAAGATTTAAAAATCAGTTATCTAAAATTAGAGTTATTATTAGTAACAATATTACGATAAGATGTTACCGAAATGAGGTGCTGATATACCCAACGAAGAAGCTGTAAACTGATTGCATCAGCCCGCCGAGAGAATTTGTGACTGTGAATGACAGAACTTTTCAAACATTCACAATCATAATCTGAGTAATGATAATGTTAATTGTCAGCTAATTTGAAAAAGCTGATTACAATATGGTTCACACCGACATTTTCTATTTGAAAAAGCTGATTACAATATGGTTCACACCGACATTTTCTATTTGAAAAAGCAGATTACAATATGGTTCACACCGACATTTTCTATTTGAAAAAGCTGATTACAATATGGTTCACACCGACATTTTCTATTTGAAAAAGCTGATTACAATATGGTTCACACCGACATTTTCTATTTGAAAAAGCTGATTACAATATGGTTCACACCGACATTTTCTATTTCCACTTCCTTCATCTTGGTCTTGTCTGCTAAATATTTTTTTCTTTTTCGTTTGACAAGTCCTAGTTTATTTCTGCACGATGCATTTACTCTGATGTTTTTAGACTTTAGTTTACAACATGGCGGCCGCTACAGACCGAAACGGTTTTGCAGCGTAACGTAATTTCGATCAGTAACTCTTTTCACGGTTTCGTTGTGAGCACGTGCAGTTGCTGGTTAAGGTCAAAGGTTAAGTGTACTCCAGCAATGCTTGTTAACTACAACCGTCATGTGACATGTGGGTAAAGCAAAGCTGTTTCCCTCATCAGCTCAGTAACTTCAGTTGTTTTACGTGGACTTTACTTACCGTCATGCGACATGTGTGTAAATCAAAGCCGTCTCCCTCATCAGCTCAGCAACTTCAGTTGTTTTACATGTGATTTTACTTAATTATGCATAAGTCTGTGTGTAGAGTGATTTACTAGCAGGATCTTGCTTGGGAACACAAAATGAACTAGATGAGGTTCTAGCTAGCTGTTAAAACTTCTACTATTATGATGGCGTGGACTACGAGGTGTTGTCAAAATGTACACAAGTGCGATGTCTGGTGCACTTAATCTTTGACCTTTTCATGATCACCATGAATCGTCATTGTCTTATTTACAATTTCTGATTTTCAGCAAGTATTTATGGAATATGGTTTTACGACAAAGACGAGTGTGCACGCATTGGTCAGTTAGTCAATGGGTGAGTACCGCTTCTATAGAATTTGGTTGACTTTCCTACATATTATAAGTGTGTTGATCTTATGTCAGCTCACTAGCTTTAAGCATGTTTCCACTAACAATGTTTAGTGTATTTTTCCTGTACACTGACTCCAACCGCTATGCTTTCATACTGTGCTTGCATATATTTACATATTTAATCATGACCTTCGGATGTCTTTATGCACATCTAACTGTACAGACTGGTCACCTGACCTGTCGTAGAACACATTGCAAATCCGACGTTATATACATGTATTGCAGTAGCGATGTATTTGATGATTCTGTAAAGTTCATTCATAACATCCTGTAAATTGTTAAATCGTATGGATAACATAACGACGACTTTGGTGACGTGAGCAACAACGACAACGACAATGGCGACAACGACAGCAACGACATTTTACAGCCATGATGACGGCAGCAAGCGCATTTTCTGATAGATGTGGTGGTATCTTATACAGGTTGACGCAGCTGGCATCCGTCAGTCACGAAGAACGAAAGACGAAGCTCTCCCAGACGATGCGGAATCGTCGAGCGTCGGAAAGCGACAAGCTCGTTAAGCCCCAGCGAAGCATCGATATTCTAGAGATGCTCTCCAGAGCGCAGCACGAGTACGACAAGGTGACTAAATTAAGTATTAAATATATCGTCCTTTCACTGCTGTAATTTTATAGAAATAATTATCGAGTTTTATCAACAGTCACTGCTTTTACTTACACTCTTTGAATTTACCTACTACCCCCTCGTGTAATAGGTACTGAGGTACTGCAGCACCCCCTGTTTTCACTCATTATTATCGAGAATATTCAATATAAGTCTTTTTTCTTTAGTTTTTTTTTACTTGTGCACAACCGGAGTGCGTGACTGTAGTACTGTTTGCTTCACAGCCCAAGCAACGTGACGTTTGGCTGTTGTGCGCATGCGGTCATGCGCATATGTCTGAGATAACACACTGTACGCTATACATCGTCTGTTGCTAAGTAGAAAAGTACTGTCTCCTACACAGTAACAATTGCCACGTGCTTACCGTGTAACATCATATTCTTGGATGTGATAAAGTGTAAACTTAGCCTGTGTGCTTAAAACATAAAGTATTTAATAATGGACGTGTATATATTATATACGTATATAAAAAACCACTAGAACTTCTGTAACCTAATTCCCTGCCAGTGGTGGCTCGTGTATAGGTACCGTGGTACTGCAGCACCCCCTGTTTTCATTCATTATTATCGATAATATTCAATATAAGTCTTTTTTTCTTTAGTTCTTTCTTTATACTTGTGCGGTACTGGAGCATGTGAGGGTAGTACAATTTGCTTCACAGCCCCGAGCAGCGGTTCGTTTGGCTGCTGTACGCATGTGACTATGCACACATGTCTGAGATAACACGCTGTACTTTAGGTAGAAGAGTACTGTCGCTCACTGCAGTACGTGTTGTCAGTTGTCACGTGCTTAAAAGCCTCGTATTGGCATATTCTTGAACTGTGACAATTTAGAGTATTCTTAGGAAAACAATCTTTTTGGTCAGGATTTTATCAAGTTTATGTACAAATTTGTTTCTTTGCTTGTTTAAAACTGCAACATTAAAATGAGATGTGTTTGTTTCATTTTACACAGTATTAAAACAATGGCTAAACAAATTAAAAAATGCAGCATCCCCACTAGTTTTAGCTATGAGCCGTCACTGAGCTAACCTGTGTGTGGAAGTTGGAATTGTACATTATAACTAGGTGCTGCCATCTATGGGCTAATCCTGTTACATTCTACCAGCTGACTTACCCCAAGTATAATTGTTATTGCATATTCACTGGTTCTCTCCCTATTTTAAAGTAATGGTTGTTGTGAAACCTTTGCAAGTCTGCATAGGACACCTATACCTATGTATACTGACTGGTTTTGCTTTCTAGTCACTCTCACTCTCAGTGCAGTGCAGCAGTCATGCTACTCATGTTTCTGTAGTTTTAATAAACACTTTTCTATTGTGTGCAGTGCAAATATGTATTATAGATTTTATTCTTGTTCATACTTCTGTGCCTAAACTCAATCATAACAAAGTGAGTGATCGACAACTTCAAACATGACTTTCACACTATGCATAAACTGGATCAATATCAGCCCATGCTCATACTGGTGTCCACTGTTTACACCTTGACTTGCATATTGTGCAATAAACATGCAGTATTTTGCTCTCACTTAGACGTGTTGTCATTTATTTCAAATGCATTTTATTTCTTGTAGTCTCAGGGTTCGGCTGGTGACAATGGATCTCTCGGTTTGCATCGAATTGGAGAGGCGCCGGAAACTAACCCTTTCATGAGCTCCATAGTCAAACCGCAGGCGGTCAAAGCGGAATCCCCCTCTCGGAGGCAGCCGGCGGCTCCGGTTGCAACCTCCACTTCTCTCCCCACCATTTCCGACGGATCGCTGAGCATCAGCGAATTGTTCGCCAGCGCCAGCAAGCAGGCGCACTTACACACGACGAATGGAGCGAGGCGTGCTGCTCCGCATTCCGTGCCGGTCGGCTCCGGGACAGAGACCATGCCTCCCCTCCTCAGGCGGCTATTGTCAGAACCATCGGTATCATCACAGCAGGTACGTAATTTGAAATAAATGCCGGACTGGTGCTGGCATTTTGCCAAAGAATTCTATTTCCTTTTGCATTATGTTATGGCTAGCACGCTAAAACGTTCGTGATGACACAAAATCTTCGCATGATAACAAAAGTTAGCAATTGCTTTTTAAGGTGAAAATTTAAAATCTTTTAGAATTAAAGGAAAACAGGCCGATTTTTCATATACTACCCTTTTTCAACTAAAGTAGAAACTACACATTTCAACATCAATAATGCTGCAACAATTCTGATAATGAAATAATAGATTAAAATCTGAATTAACGGCGGGCGAGTCCAACTTGTGATGACATCACAAACTAACATAATCTTCAACATCAAAAACATACCATGAGTGTGTTGCGCATTTGTGCAAAAGTGAAAATTGAAATCTGTGCTGTTGTAAGATATTTAATGTGTTGTAATAAAACTCGGCAAATTTTAAGATAAAATTTCAAATTTATCCCTGTTCTCACGCATGAGCTGTCGAACTTTTGCAGTTCGTCAGAAACTAACACCTCTGAAATGAGAGGTACAGCACCTGTTTTTTGTGCATATCTTTCCGAAATGCATGCGGTAGTGCCCATCTAACTAGCGAATGGCAAAATGCATGTAACGCCGATGAGTGGCCTGAATGCGAAATTGCGTTTGTGTGGTAATGAATCTTTCACGTAAGGCACTCTTTCAAAAATAGTATGTTTCCTTTTAATATTTTAAAGAGTAGATTGTTTTGGCCTACAGTTTAAAATTGGGTCCTTTTTTGCTTTAACATTTATAAACATAACGTGTGCTTCCCTTATGCTGGAGTAGTAATGTCTGTGTTAGATTGAGTGTCCAATTATTCAACACAGTGCCTCCAAGATTTTGCTTGAATTTTCGCGGTCGAAATTTTAACTAGCACAGGGGTGTGCAAATTGCTGCCCGCGAAGAGATTCGTCAACCTAATGAAAGTGCGGCCCGTGCGATTAATTGAGTGTATCCAGCTGAAGTCCGTGCCACGATCCCAAAGATAGTGCGGGTAGTTTTTTCTACTAGATCAGATGCCATTAACCCTTACAAGACGGTTGTAGCTTAACGTCACTGTACTACACAGACTGTGTGATACACATTACTAATATGCATTGTAATGAAATTACCACTATCTGTCCTGAAAGTAGAAATATATGGTTTGTAATATAAATTTTAATAACTTCTAAAATAGTTTCTTGAGTGTAGTAGTAATTATGTACGCAGGTCGGATGCAAAAAAATCATTATTAGGCCTTTCTGTACTTGGCTCCTTGATCAGACTGCCTGTGGCCCACAGGAATTGCGGGAAAGTTTAATGTGGCCCGGCTAGTCAGATAATTTGCGCACCCCTGTTCTAGAACATCAAATGTTTCCAATTGATGTTATTGTTTTTTATGTAGCCATTAGAGGAACCGAAGCCAGCTCTGCCCGACCTCTCTCCAGTTAGTCCAGTTCAGCAGGCACCTCCGCACCAAGTGCCCTCGACGGCTCCGGACGTGTCCACCGTGGAACAAGATTTAAAGGAACGACTGTACCTAAGCGAAGATGTTGCCCAGGGTAACCACGAACTCCTAGACCCGTCTGTGTTTGAGTCAGGCGGACGTTTATTACAGAACAATGACGACGGTCATAGTCTGACACACGTAGGTTGCTTATTATTAATGGTTATTTTGCTGTTTACATTTTCATACTTTTGCATCGTGTCTCTGCTGAACTTCTTTCTAATTCATTTCTTTTCTATTTTTTCTCTATCTCTGTCTATTATTTTATCTTAACTACTCCCTGTTTTTCTATAATTCTCTCTCTTGTAAATTAAGTTGGTTTTTTTTCACTTTTCATGGTGGTCTTACAAGCTTTGCTTCTTGACCACCATGCAGCATCAATTTCTTGTTGACAAACTATTATGTAGTTTAGTAACTATGTTAGTATACTTCTGGTAAATTTTTGTAGTTATATTTGGAATTCTTTCCCTAACTATATCATGCTATAGTATACTAATGTAGTTCTGTTACAATTATTGTAACTATATTCATTTTCTAGTTATAGGGCATAATAGTTAAAGATAATAATGCAAATTGTAATGTAAAAATACATGCTGAAGTGATAATAAATTACAAATTACAATTACAATGGTAGACGTGGCAGTTCTGTCAAAGTGTCTAAATTTAGTTATGAAGTGAGGCTGGGTTTTTTTTACATTTTAATCATTGAATCTGCAAGCCATAAGTGAGACCAGAGTTTTGCACATTATCAAGGATAATGCTTTAAACAGGGATGAGAATTTTCCGCGGATACGCAGATTTCCGAGTTTTTGGAAGACCAGTAGTGCCATTTTTGTAAATCTCGTGAATTCATTGAGAACATTTTTACGGACCCAATACATTATTTCGCAAGCTGACCGCCAGGTGGCGGCCATCACTTTGTTTACATCACGTACATCAGTGTAACCACGTGTATTTCTCTATGTATAAAAATATAGAATCAATTGTGCGGAGTTATTTGAGTCAATTGCAGACAGTTTTTATATACTTTTGCATAGGAGTGGCCAGTACTTAGACGTTTTTGAGACAATTAGGTATCATGTATCCTTGATAGTTGGGTATTTTAAATTATGCATGAAACAAGGTAACTGATATTGTAAGTCTACTTAGAGGCTCTCTATGGTCACAAAATTGCAATTTGTTACTGGCTTCAAGGGGCCCCCAAACCCCCGGCCAGTTTCAGAGTTTTTTGCAATTTGTCATTCTCATCCCTGTTTAAAATGACACACTAATTCGGTAAAGATGCTTTAGTCCCTTTCAAGTGAGTGCTTAAGAAGTGCTCAATGAGGTAAATACTTGGGAGAAGAAACTACTCAGAAGCAGTTCTTCTATCCATTTACTGACCAGGTTTAATGTTTATTAACTTGGTTGCTGAGCACATACGCATATTATGACCACTCAGCTATTTCTTTTGCCTGATAATGAAAATTAAAACTCGTATTTAAAGCAGGATGACATTTTTTTCTTAATTTAGAGTCACTACAAAACCATTACGAAAACCCATGGCCTCATTTTTAACGTTCAACGCTTGCCATTCCTTTCAGAAACCAGCATTCGCGCTGCCCAATGATTCCGTTTTCACGTCCGAGTCTCTCTTGTCGCCGTCCGTTTTTCTCAGCTCCTCTGCGAGCACCGAAGCTATCGGAGAGCCCTCTGGCGGCATCCTGCCTTTCGGGGATCCGGTGATATTACCACACCATTTAGCAGGTACGTGGTTTTAATTAGCAAGTTCAGGCATGATCTTTTTACTCGCTTTTCAATTTTCGCTTTTTCTACAAATATTTAAATGCCTGTCCTAGTAATACTAGGCAGTGATATTTTATCTTAAAGTTACGTACGGTCAACCTCGGATATAAGGGACACCTCCGGACCGGAAAAAATCGTCTCTTATATCCGATGTCCGTTATAGCCGAAGTTGAGTCAGACCGAGGTCTAGACCTGCACTTTTACCCATATTTTTATGGATGTATGAAGCTCCATCCTTTAGAGCATAAGGCCTAAAAGGATTATGGGATAGATGGACAGTCAACCTCGGATATGAAGGACACCTCCGGACCAGAAAAAATCGGCCCTTATATCCGATGTCCCTTAAAGCTGAAGTTGAGTCAGAGCGAGGGTGTATCTAGACCTGCACTTTTATCCATATTTTTATGGATTATTGTTACACATTCAGTGCAAACGGTATGTAGGAAGCTCCTTCATTGATGCAAGATGTATGTGACCGCGGAAACCGAGCTGTTCGAAGACCGAGTTTGCGAAAAATTGAGATTAAAAATCGATCAATTTCACTTGAGCAAGTTTTTGTTTTTTTATGTTTACATCTAGTTACTCACATCATTACAGCCACAAGACCCGACCGAAGTCCAAGGGAATACAGTCGGGCCCACGCTGGGTCTTGGCATAGGCTTTTTAGGATGTAAAAAATATTTGATCATAGGGTCCCTTATATGCGAGGTAATTTACCTGGGTTTCTATTACGCTGGATCTGAAGATATTGTCCCTTATAACCGAAAGTCCATTATATCCGAGACGAAGATTCTTATTAGGAAAAGCGTTACGAAAAATTGGGACCGGTGTTGGTGGTCCCTTGTAAGCAAATATCCGTTATAAGCAAGCACCTTATACCCGAGGTTGACTGTACATAGTTCATCATGTAATATCATCTTGATTAGTCGCCATTTTTGTTAGATTTCTTTGCTGTAATTGACAGAAACGGGGAATCAGTGATACATTTAAATAGCATGTCATTATTTGCTATCATAGCATAGCTATCTTTCAATGTAGGCAATCATGGCAACCTTTGCTCAGCACACGCACGTGCTGCCATCTTTCAGTGTAGGCAATCATGGCAACCTTTGCTCACTCAGCACACGCACATGCTGCCATCTTTCAATGTAGGCAATCATGGCAACTTTTGCTCACTCAGCACACGCACGTGCTGCCGTCTTTCAATGTAGGCAATCATGGCAACCTTTGCTCACTCAGCACACGCACATGCTGCCATCTTTCAATGTAGGCAATCATGGCAACTTTTGCTCACTCAGCACACGCACGTGCTGCCGTCTTTCAATGTAGGCAATCATGGCAACCTTTGCTCAGCACACGCACGTGCTGCCATCTATCGAAAATTTAATTCACCATACCATCGTAGTTATAATAACACTAAATGTAATTTTCATTATTCAATGTTAGCTGGTTCATGGTGTCAGTATTTTGCTGTTAATCACAAATTAATCAGCGGTTTATCTTGTTAATTGATCGATACGTTGAGATATTACATAATTAACCCTTTCATACCCGTTGTATCCCGTGGGATACGAGAATATTTTCTGCCTTTAAAATTAATAAAATTTTAAAACTGACAGTTATTTGATCTGTTAATAGTTATTTTGATTTAAGCCAATAACAATAGACTAAAAATAGTGATAAAATGGCAAACTAGAAAATCTACATAGCATAAAAAACTGTGCAAGGTACAGTACTTTAGAGACGACTTTGTACAGATCAGCATAGCATGCATACTAAATGTCTTAAATACTTTAAAAAATTATCAGCAGTTGCAAAATGAAGCACATTTTATGCTTCCATTGAATCCCAATGTATCCCGTGGGATACAGGCTATATTTAGCACGCGGGCACAGGTAGAAAAAATAATAATTATTATGTGTAAACAAGATGGACGTGCTGAACAAAAATACCAAGCCAAAAATTTTTTCTTATTACAAAAATAATTTGGGACTGAAAGAGTTAAAGTAAAACTAAACACATTAAATAACATTTAAATAGCAAATACATCAATTCGTACTGTCACTACAATTACAAAAAACATCCCTTCAATAACGTTGATGTTATGATCTTGATAATCTTGTTAATTACAGTTTTTCCTTGTAGGTGGAGCCAGCGTACTGTCACTATAATTACAAAAAACATCCCTTCAATAACATTGATGTTATGATCTTGATAATCGTGTTAGTTACAGTTTTTCCTTGTAGGTGGAGCCAGCGTACATCTCCCTGGTAACCATACGTCTAAAACACAGTCAAGTCAGGTTCCTGCCATTACACCACTGACTAGGGAGCAGCTTCAACAAGCTCTGGTACATCTACTAAATGTAAGTGAACTTAATTCTGTCATTAGCAATGATTTCAGTTCTTTTCAACGCATTTTATGTCGGTCACTACGAGCGACCAGGGATGAGAATTTTCCGCGGATATGCGGAATTCCGAGTTTTTGCAAGACCAGTAGTGCCGTTTTTATAAATCGCGTAAATTCGTTGAGAAAATTTTTACGGACCCAGTACATTATTTCACAAGCTGACCGCTAGTTGGCAGGCCGTCACTTTGTTTACATCACGTACATCAGTGTAACCACGTGTATATCTCTATGTATAAAAATATAGAATCAATTGTGTGGAGTTATTTGAGTCAATTGCAGACAGTTTTTATATAGTTTTGCATAGGAGCGGCCAGTACTTAGGTGTTTTTGAGACAATTAGGTATCATGTATCCTTGATAGTTGGGTATTTTGAATTATGCATGAAACAAGGTAATTGATATTTTAAGTCCACTTAGAGGCTCTCTATATCATACGTGGCCCCCAAAAGTTCCGGCCTGTTTCAGAGTTTTTGCAATTTGTCATTCTCATCCCTGTATAAACATTATGTAAAGTTTTAAGAAATAATCAGAGCTTTCGTGGTGCACTTGTTGCTAACTAATTAAAATTTTATTAACGAGATATAGTATTTAAGGGTGTTATGTGATTGATCAATGCTAGTGCCATTTGCAGACAATAGACAAAAAATGTTGGTCAGTGCTGTTTCCGAAGTGTGTAATGTCGTACGTAAAATCTTTCTAATGATAATCTCATATTAAACTTTTTCCTATATATGTGCGCTTGCAAACCAGAACCACCCATCGGTGGGCATAGTCAAAACTACGTTATGATGCTTCGAAGTAGAATGACCCAAAAATTTAGTCAAATGTCAATTTTTCATATTTTATAAAAACCAATGCTAAATATATTGGACTTTTATATTCTAGCATCAAATTATCAAGAAAGTGTTCAAAAAATAGTAAAAATTTAGTTTTATAAATCCTTACCCACTTTTCTGTCTGGAAACTAGTACTGAAATTGTAAAAAAATTGTATTTTCAAGCCACGATAGTAGCTCGTGGAAGCAGTCATTTTGCTCCTGTTTTTTCTGTTGACAAGACCAGATCTTCATCAGGAAGAGCCATCTACTGGATTTAAGTATAACTTCAATGTGCTCTTGCAAAGTCCATAGCAACCAACATTTGTACGGTTGCTAAGTGTTTTGTAGAAACGTGACAAAAAACAATGGCTGACTTTAACAGTGATTTTCTCAAGATTATGTTTTTCAGTGCATAGCCTGCACCTGAACTTCAACATGGATTATCTCAGCTTAGAAATAACATAGAGTGATGAACTTGGTATCAAAATGATCCTCATGAAATGGAGATTTAGGATATGTGAATAACTAGAAAAACTTAATTGTTGACTTATGGACGATTTTACTATGCAAGCACGCATATAGAAAACATTACACTCATATCTCGGTTTGCCGGATAAAAGCAGGGAGACGTTGGTCCGAATTCATCGATATTTGCTCGCATTTTCCAACACCAAGCTGTAGAATCAATCGCCTAATTGTCTCAAAAAATGTACGTGCCGCTCATATATGAAAGAATATAAAACCTTTGACAGTTGACTCAAATAACTCCACATAATTGACTCTAAACCACTCACACACGCTGATTAAACCAATAAACACGCTGACATACAAGCTACACACGTGTCGCGTTACATGCTGTTTGGATGTAAACAAAGTGACAGCCCGCCAACTAGCGGTCAGCTCGTGAAATAACGGACTGTGTCTGTAGTATGCCGTAGTTTTTAATGGACAAGATCTTGTCCAAATTTTCCAATATTTCTAAAAGCGTAATTTGGCAAACAGAAATATGAGAGCATCCAATGGATATGCTTCATTTGCATCTTGCACTGATTGTTCCACATCTATAATTTTACTCTTAAAAATTTTTAATTGTTCTTAAGGTTACCGCATATGAAAAGACAGCATGTTTCTGTTAGATTTAATTACTGTATTTATTCGAGTATAATGCGCAAAATTTTCTACCTAAAAAAGAACTCAAAGTTTAGGTGAGCGTTATAAACGAGGGCTGGGGTGACACGCTTAGATGCATCAATATATTATTTGTGCAATGACTCATTAGTCGAAGATATCGCTGACCACAACATTGAATGCAGCCGCATTTCTCGACCCACAAAACGCCTATGGTCTATTTTTAGTAACAGTATCCAAAGCATTTGCGTTGACTCACTGCAGAGGCGAGGCGTAGCTAAGGAAATGATCAATTACATTTGCGTCATCAGCAGACTTTGTTTCTGCAACTCGGGGTATCAAGAGAAAACGTTCTGCGTATGACGCTTCATTCAAGCTCAAAGTTTTGATTATGCTGAAATTCACGGAAATCGAGCAGCTAGCCGAGAATTCACTGCACCAGAGACGAAAGTTAGAGACTGGAATTGTTCAACAACGTTTGTCACTTACAATGCTTGGTCTGAGCCGAGAAAAAGTGAAACAAAATTTTATACCGATTTTTAATCGAAAATTAGGGGTGTGCGTTATACACGCGTGCGCGTTATACTCGAATAAATACGGTACCTAAAAAAATCTATCCTTTGTAGTGATTATCAGATTCCAGTAATTCGATTTACGAGGTCTGCGCCTTGGTTAACAAAGCTTAGTCCACGCAGAAAATGTGGTCCTGCTGCCATAAAAAAGTGTTCGGAAAATGCTGGTGGTTTTTATCTGTTAGTTTGGCAACCAGCGGAGTTTTGATGATATGTTTAACAGCAACCAAAGATTCAATCACAACATTTGAAACATGAAGCCAGAACAATATCATTTGTAGTCTTTCTGACAGGAACTAGGAGTGAGCATCGAATGTTCGAGTTCGATTCGAACGAGTTTTTTTAGTTTGAACTCGATTCGAATCCAAAACTATAGATTCGAATAATTCAGCACTTCAATCACATATGCTCTTTATCACTAAAACGATTGAAACATCATGCAATTAGCATAATTTAGCTGTGATTTCTGTACACAATTTTAAACAAATTACTAGTCGTTTTATTGCAGAACAAAATCTAGTGATATGCATGATCTTTGTAAGACTAATTTTCACTGGTGGTTCGAAAACTTGTTCGAAAATCTTTCACTCTCAATTCGAATTCGAAACACTGAAGTTCGGTTCAGTTCGAATTCGAAAGTCACAAATTCGGTTCGATTCGAATTCGCTTTCTGGTAGAGAATGCTCACCTCTAACAGGAACGCCATCAGCTGAAAGTTTGAAAGGCTGGAGAGGGGAACCCTGTTGAATCATACGATCATCCCGCCTGTGTAGCATCTCGGAAGGTTGCTTTACGGGAGCCGTTTCAGGAATTAAAGTTCAAATGCGCGCCAGCCAGAAGTGAATTTTGCATCGTAGGATAAACTCAACGATACTCGTATCCCTTTACCAAAATGTGGCAAGACCGGAATCTAGCTCTGTCAGAAAGCGTATTTGGATCGAATTGAGTTTGTGACTTTCGAATCAAACCAAATTTCGAGATTTCGAATCAAATTTGAATTCGAACTCAATTGCAAACATTTTCAAGTAAATTTTCCAGTCATTAATAAAATGCAGTCTAACAAAGATAGTGCATATTGGTTGATTTTACTCTTCAGTAAAAGCACTAATAATATGTTTAAAAATTGGGCACAGCTAAATTGTTCGAATTGGATTTAAACTGAAAACTCGAACGTTTGGCGCTCATCCTCACTGTTTTGTATGTAATTTTGTAAAGTACTCGTATGAAACAGCATCTGCCATAGTTGCTTGTTTGACCTAAAAGCGCCACTTTTTTGAATCCTGTTGTGCATGATTCGCATCAATGAATAGCACCAATAGTTTACTTCAATCGATGCCTGGAATACCCGAATATGCTGAAAACAATATGGGTGTTGTAAAAAAACAGTATAACAATACACTTCCCTACAACATCATTATCATTTTTTTATAAAAAAATGCGTCGCACATCTACCGGCTGACTAGACCTAGTACAGTCAACCTCGGGTACAAGGTACTCGCTTATAAGGTACTCTTATAAGGGAAACTTGCTTATAAGGTACTCTCTTATAAGGTACTCACTTATAAGGGAAACTTGCTTATAAGGTATTCTCTTATAAGGTACTCTCTTATAAGGTACTCTCTTATAAGGTACTCTCTTACAAGGTACTCACTTATAAGGGAAACTTGCTTATAAGGTACTCACTTATAAGGAACCACCAACAACGGTCCCGATTTTTCGTAACGTTTTTCCTATGTACAAATCTTTGTATATAAGGTACTCGTATATAAGGGATTTTCGGCTATAAGGGACAATATCTTCAGGTCCCGCGTAATAGAAACCCAGGTAAATTACCTCGCATATAAGGTACCCTATGACCAAATATTTTTTACATCCTAAAAAGCCTATGCCGAGATTCCGCGTGGGCACGACTGTATTCCCCTGGACTTCAGTCGAATCTCGTAACTAGATGTAAATATAAAAAAGATTTAGTTGCTCAAGCGAAATTGAACAATTTTTAACCTCAATTTTTCGCAAACTCGGCCTTCGAACAGCTCGGTTTCTGCGGTCACATACATCTCGCATCACTGAAGAAGCTTCCTACTTACCGTTTGCACTGAATGTGTCGCAATAATCTATAAAAAATGTTTAAAAGTACAGAAAAGTACAGGCCTAGATACATCCTCAGCCTGACTCAACTTCGGCTACAAGAGACATCGGACATAAGGCACGGTTTTTTCCGGTCCGGAGGTGTCCTTCATATCCGAGGTTTGACTGTATGTCCATCTATCCCATAATCCTTTTAGGCCTTATGCTCTAAACAAATTAAATGTAACACACGCGCAGTATAGTTGCTTCATGTAAGCGAATAACATTTGTGGCAACTAGCATGTGATGGTAGGAATTAAAAGACTATATGTGTGAAAATGAACTTTTCTTTAGGTGCATGCATGTTTGAACTGTGCTCATGACTCCGCTGACGTCCATGTTGTCAAGATCTCAGTTTTTGCAGTTTTCGAACTGGTGAAAATAATTGTTGTACTACTCTAGCTGTCTTTGTAAGAAACTTTAAACTACACC
>JAQGDQ010000606.1:21456-33956 GCA_030141605.1 Tubiluchus corallicola
GCTGCCCAATCTATGATAACTTAAAGGAAGACAGGATGATTTTTCATTCTGCTCATTCGTGAGTTTATGTAACTAAATCTGTTTTTCCCTCGCAATTTAAGTAAAAATAAGCTAAGTTTTTTCATTGTTTGTCGCATGGAAGACATGGCGTTCGTGATATGTGTATTATTATTTCTTTTTGTGTGAGGGGTATTCTTGCAATTGCTTCTGCATTTATTAGCTGTGTGGGCGGTTCGTTTGTTAGGTTCGTATCTACGTGAACTGAGTGGTTTCATCGATAAGCTCACGTTTCTCATTACTTGTTTAGATTTGTTGATTTTGTTGTTTAGAGTTGCTATAACAATTAGTACAGTCACAATTATCATAAGAGGTACAGATTTGATGTTACTGAGCAACAGAAGTTTGAAAGGCACTGCCTTTTGTGCATTGTAGTTAAAGCTATTTTTAAATAGCACCCTCGTGCAGTGACTTTCATTTTCAGCCACTAGATGTCGTTAGTTGGCAGTTCGGATAAATGAGAAATGATGTTGTAGATAGGGACAGCAGATGTGTAACTTGTAAAATAGTTCTCTTTTGTACACACGCTTTGCATAACTTTCATATCCTCAATTGTAACGCTGGTTCTGATGAGTCTACTGTTTTTTAGTACTCCTTTACCATGCAGTATCATAGTACATTGTTAGTAGGCCTACTTACTGTAGCAAAACAGTGAAGACACGACATGCTTTTCCGACATTATGAAGCTGTTGAGTAACCTGCTAAGTCAGGGGTGTGCAAAGTGCAGCTCGCGGGCCACTTGCGGCCCGCAAAGAGATTTGTCAACCTAATGAAAGTGCGGCCCGGGGCGATTAATTGAGTGTATCCAGCTGAAGTCCATGCCACGATCCCAAAGATAGTGCGGGTAGTTTTTTCTACTAGATCTGATGCCATTAACCCTTACAAAACGGTTGTAGCTTAATGTCACTGTACTACACAGATTGTGTGATACACATTACTAATATACATTGTAATGAAATTACCACTATCTGTCCTGAAAGTAGAAATATATGGTTTGTAATATAAATTTTAATAACTTCTAAAATAGTTTCTTGAGTGTAGTAGTAATGATGTACGCAGGTCGGATGCAAAAAAATTGTTATTAGGCCTTTCTGTACTTGGCTCCTTGATCAAACTGCATGTGGCCCGCAGGAATTGCGGGAAAGTTTAATGTGACCCGGCTAGTCAGATAATTTGCACACCCCTGTGCTAAGTCTATTGCTGTCAGCATTAATTATTGTAAGAGAGAATACATTCAGCTGTTTTGATCCTAGATAATGGACCATTGTTCATGATAACGAACAAAGGTTAAGTGCATCTGTTAGTTGAGTTTTTCTCATTCCATTTCTAAGCAAGTGACGTTAATTTTAGTCATTTGTATAGTTCGTTGTTAACACAAATGTGCCGTTTAGACCTGTGTGTGAAGAAAATTGTAGTTGAATTTGTCACGAAAAGAAAGAAAACGAAACAAAATGTTGTTGCGTTCAACTTTTTTGTAACTGATAGCAACAAAAGTGGTATAAATAATATAACATGCACAACTACCAACATCCGTAGACATAGAGTAGGTACTGATAACCAAAGCTCTTTCAAAAGGCGTTTGAATCGGACCCTTGCTGATGGGCGTATAGCTATATCATCGTGTTATTGAAAATTCTGGCATGATAAAGTGCAAAGCAGTAGTAGCAGCTAGCTTATTTTTGTTAACAAGACAGTACAATTCAATTTATTGCTCAAATACGTGATTATAATGTACATTGGTAAAACACAACACAGTACGTACATGTCAAATAGTACATACATATAAAGTTAACTTACAGAAACTTACATATAGCAGGACAGTTTGGACCCTTACTGTGAAAGAAAATACGATCAAATACACAATTTTTATTACTAGATTCACTTTGCAAGATGTTAGTTTAGTTAGTTTAAACATAATTTATTCAGGATTGGATCAGACAGTTTGTACAACATGATTTAGGATCCTCACCACAACAGACTTTATACACTATTTACAAGAACATTTACAGTAAGAATATACTATAACTACACAAGCTGACACGTTTTACCACAGTGATACATTAGACATTAGTAGAAAATGACGGTTAGTAAATATTAATGTACGATTATTTAAGAATGATGCATTTTATATCAGATAGAAACTACTGGAAGCGCTTAGTACGTAATATAAAGTCATGTATACACTGGAATATTTTACAGTTAGTAACATAGTTAAATTCGTCTTTTCCGAATAATAACAACTTCAACAGATCATTATTTCCTAAGGCAGCTTTATTAAGGCTTTCGGGCAGAAGTATTTCATTTAATTTATCAAACATAACTACCCTAGCTAGTTGATGCAATGGGCAGTGCAACAAAAAGTGTTCAACAGACTCAAATCGGAATCCACAGTTACAATTTGGCAATATTGGATGTTAAATGGGCCACTCAAACGAGTAAGTCCTTGAAAGCAGCACTAAAGTTGCCACTTATTTACTGTTTTAGGGTAGTATATACTGATAACAAGTGATTTTTATGAGGTCCTGTGCATCTATGCCTAGGAAACACGAAAGGCAGTTGTTTACTATTTTCTATTGTTTTATTATAGGCCTAGATAAATTTGGGCATGTTTGGCCCAGATGTGCGCAATCTTTATTTTATATGAGCAACAAATGGAGTCATTGCGTTCGTGTGTTTAAGAGCTATAGATTATGATTTGAATAGTAAACTATAGTTGCTTAATAACTTTTTCCATGGCACAATATATCACAGTTTAGATGCTATTAACGATGAACATTCAAACGACAGTTTGTCTCGTGGATGCTCAAATATTGAATAAACTTAATGAGTCGACCAAGATCTGTCAGTAATCAGGTCAGTAAAAATTACTTAGTGCACAGAAATATCGATAGCTGTGATGAGTGTAAACTGTAATAATCTACAAATCCAGACGACGTGTGCTTCTTAGAATCGTACTTTCTGCAGAATTTGCAATTACATTTGCATGAAAAGAGAGAAATATCGAAAAAACTAGAAGTTCAGAAAAAGACATAAAACATGTACTAGCGAAATTCAATCTTAGCAATAAACTCTAATTGATCTAATTGCAGAGCTGAGTAAAGGTTTTCTGATCACGTGACAGAAGTCACAGAAAGACGTTTTGCTAACACGTGTTAAAAATTAGAGCAGTATTTAGAATTTTTTTGATAAATGACCGCTTTTCAGTTTTATGAGTGGACATAAGAGGTTAATGGATTTTAGCACCTGCTCATTACCACTGTAGAGAATATAAATGACAGCAACAACTTCATCATTATTGACGCCATCGCCGTCAACGACAAAACTTGGCAAATAGGTAATCGGCCTAAAACAAAGGCAATTGTAGCAACATCTTCAGGATAGAGGTATAGATAGAAGCACACAGCCCCGAAACGATTTGCAAAGTTGGACTTCTCAAATGTCAGTTTTCACCTTTTGCATGTATTTCCATCAGCAATACAGTTGTTACCTTCCGACAATATTTCAGTTATTTTTACATGCACATAGTAGTAATTAGTAATAGTATTAGTAATAGTAATAGTAGTTTATTATCACACCAAACATACACGATGTTAAGTGATTTAAAGCTTTATGTAATGTTTAGCAAAATAATTTTTTATGTTGGACACTTCTTCCTCAGAATTTCTTAGAACTATACTAAAATAAGACCCCAGATTTTTTAGATAAGAAACTATGCGATACTTGTCTGACAACTGATTGACTGAGTGACTAATCGATGACTTTGAAACGATTTGTTTCTCTAAATGCATCATATTATAACAGCTATTTATAGTGATTCTTTTATACACACATGGTTGCAAGGACGCAACTTGAAAACAATTGTCCTGCAAAACAATGAACACGTATCTAGTCACTTTTTTATATGTGATCTTGCTTAACTATTGAAGAAAGTATTTTTGAGTGTCATAAAGAAATTAAACTGTGAAGTTTCTAAAACATTACTACATAATTAGGACAGGAGAGGCATTAGAACCACCACAGAATTGAAGGTGTATAGAGCTGTCGTCATCACTGCTCTCCTCTATGCCAGTGAATCCTGGACATTATATAGGAGACACGTAAAACAGCTTAACTACTTTCACATGGGCTATTGCTTACGTCAGAAACTTACCACAGTTTGTGCAATGGCATGCGTCTTCCCTTGTGCATCAAGCACATTTGCACAGGTGTTACAGTACTGTTTAAATGGATGATGTCACGAAAATGGGCTCTACATCATATGACGTCAGAAACTAACACAGCACTTCATTATCATGATTATCACGGTACCGCCTTCTATTTGTCGGCCGCGTGCATGTGACAAAAAAGCGCTGATGCCAGTCTTAGTAGATTCACTGCGCTGCGCGTAGCTTTAAAAGTTTAACGAAATTTGAGTGTCCGATGTAATTATTATTTAATCTAAGCTTTGATTTAAAATAAGCTATTGTAGTTTGCAATATTTTGGAGCATTCTTTATTCTGATTTAATGTTTAGACAATCGTTTGGTTTTCTTTTAAGTAAGACGTGTATTTTGACTTTATTATTCAGGATTTTTTTGCGGCAGTTCCGTTGTTTTGACCAAAGCCTCTAAAATAGATATGACGAAAGTTCGTTCTTACTGAGAGTTCTCATTACTGTGCATGTACCCTAAACCATGCTCGCTGTAATGCTGAAAATAAATAATTTTTATTTTAGTTTTTCGGTGAGTGGTGTCACTGGCGTAATCAGCAGTACTTGGCCAAGCATGGAAATGTACCAATGCCCATGTTGTGGAGTTGCGGTTCGATGTGCGAACTTCGCGAGAACAAAGAAACTCGTGAAATGTGTGGTTTTCGGCAAAAGAATTACATAAAATTGCTTTGGTCGATACGGTCCGAGAGAAACGTGGAGGAATTGCGGGAAGTATTGATCGAAATGAAGCAGCTTTGTTGCTCTACCTGTTCAGGTATGTAATTAGTTTTTGTTGCTCTTCTTTCGAGATTGGCCAAGCATTGTGTCGAACTCAGTATGTGAAACACGTGCAGTGTTAAATGTCAAGAATAGTTTAAGACCTCTTAAATTCAGTGCTGAATTGAACTAGCAAATTCCGTTCAAAAATAGTTCAAATTTCATTCGAAAGGCCTCACTGTTTATTTGTTTTTGTTACGTAATACCAGATTAATAAAACCGTGTGTTTCATAGTTTTTCTCTAAAACAACGATATATCGCAGCAAGGTGTAAGCTGATTTTCATATTCGAGGCTAAAAATGATCCTATTTCCAGCCTAATTATCGCATTTTCACCCAAAATTCAAAATGATTCCATATTTGCAACAAATTATTATTATTGTTCAAGCATGCTCTTAATAGTTAGGCCATTTTACAAAACAAAAAAATAAACAGGTCTGTTTATTTCACTGCTACGGCCATGTAGAAAAGTTTAGCAGCCTTGGGATTGGAGTTGTTAAACAACAAGTAACACTAA
Organism: Tubiluchus corallicola; assembly: GCA_030141605.1. NCBI lineage: Eukaryota > Metazoa > Priapulida > Priapulimorpha > Priapulimorphida > Tubiluchidae > Tubiluchus > Tubiluchus corallicola. The sequence goes on from JAQGDQ010000606.1 coordinate 26,995, forward strand.
CCAGCCAATCAGCATCTGAAGCCAGGTGCATTCTGTATTACTGCACTGTTTAGTACGTTCTCATGCAAAATTGCTTGTTGATAGTTGGTGAAAACGTGTTTAGTCATTTGTTCTGCATACTTATAAAATAATTGCGTATTACGGATTAGTAATATGGTCTTTTGTGAAAATTGGCTTCTAAATATAAGTATGTGCTTATTTGTGTGGGTGTGCATGTGCGTGTGTGTAAGAGTGCATGTATGTGTGCGTGTATGTGTGTTCATGTGTATAAATAAAACTAATATTCAATATCAGTGTTTAATAACAAATGGTTATTCGTTTATTTACAAGATTCTGTTTTAGTAACACACCACAAGAAGTTATTGTCAAATGTGCAAAAGCCAATGTGGCCCTGTTAAAAAGCAACTACATAGTGAAAGGGTTAATGATTTCAGATACACTTGCCAGCTTCGCATTTGACTTCCGGATACACAACCACTTGCTGCAACTGATTGGACGATACCATCGCGTTGCCATAGTTACAGAAGAGTGTCTCAAGATTCTACACATTTTAATACAAACTGACGGTCGAATAAAGGCGGCACTTCTGGGCTCTGGTGTTTATAGGTAAATTCCTTTATTTTATATTTAAAGGAAAACAGGATGATTTCTTGTGTCCTAACCCATTTTGAAATACTAGCAAAGGCCCTGCAAGAAATTTTGCACATAAATAAACTTATAATCAACAATGCGCGAACATTCTACCTAGTCCTCGCTTATAACACAAAGCCAGCAGCAGCAGCTTTTACTGAATTAAAGTTATAAGGTTATAGACAGAGTATAATGGATGACGTCAGAACAATGGCTTTGCGTCAGCAGTTTTCTAAGCGAAAATTGCCAAAAATAGAACATCTAATTAACTCATCGCTACTCCTCTCAGTGGACTTGTCTTAAAATATAGCCCACATCATCGTGTAGCCCTGTTCTTCCTCTTTCTAAAGAGCTATATATCTCCTTTTGAGAGTCCCACCAGGCGCCGCTAGAACGTTTTTCCCGCATGCTGTTTGGTCAAAATTTCGAGTTGAGTCCGGGAAAACGCCTGTCATGGGACGCCGTGGCCCTCTCGCGAAACTATACAATTTAGCACCTATAATAATGCCAAAACATTTCTGATAATCAAACACAGTAGGTTCGTAACTTAATTAATGACAGGCGAGTCCAACTATTGATGTCTTCACAACTAAACGGCTTAATCATTACCTATTTGGCTTTTGTAAATATATAATTAGTGCATAATTTACTGTAGCAATTTCTTTTCTACTGGTCTGCTTATTCTTTACCTATTTGGCTTTTATAAATACATAATTAGTACATAAGTTACGGTATCAATTTCTCTACTGGTCTTCTTAATTATTACCTATTTGGCTTTTGTAAATACATAATTAGTACATAAGTTACGGTATCAATTTCTTTACTAGTCTGCTTATTCATTACCTATTTGGCTTCTAATAGCTACTTAATTAGTGCACAAAGGGCTCTGCCTATATAAACTGCTAGTATGTTTGTAAATTTGCCACTGATGATGCCAGCAGTAGTCTATTGAAATGTTTGGCATGATTTTAACTTTTTAACTTTGCAAAGTAAAAGTTTTGATAAAGTTGTGTTGTTTTAAAGCACAGAAAACCCTTCATAAACATAAAGCTTAAAAATTTGTTTTGAAATTTTATATCACTTACATACTGCCTTTTTACATACAGGACTTTAATCGGCAATCACGCTGTATAAAACATGTAAATTTAAACTCCCGCGATGACCGTTAGACGCAGCCATTTTGACGACAGGTCATTTGAAACAAGTTTAGATAACATTTTGTAAAGTTTGAAAAAATAATCAGAGCATTCGTAGCGCACAAGTCACTAACTAAATAAAATTTAAAATTACTGTATCTTGCCAATAAGATTAAAAATACGTTTTTTGGTTAGTGAGTAGCACCCTGGAGGGTGAGTCAGTGACATTTTACCAATTGGTGAAAACATTTTAAATAATTAGTAATTATCTTTTCTAGTTACACAAGTCTTTCTAGTAGGTAAGCGAAAATCCAAGTAACATAGATTTGCACAGAAAGTCTTTTGAGACACAATTTAACATTGCCTTTTCTTCCCTTGATTTACGTTTGGTACATGACATCATGTAATGGCGACTTCGGAACAGTATTGTATGAGATTTAAAATGAAAACAAACTAAAATTCCTTTCAGTGCGAGTAAGATATACGCATAAAATTGCTGTACAGTAATATAATTTCTTAAGGCGATTTTTCTGAAACCTACTTCAGGTGCCCCTTTTCTTGTCCTTTAACTATTAAATTGTTTGCAGTATGAGTTGCGGAATTATTGAAGACAAAACATCGGCAAAACACACGATACAACTGTGCCTTGATTTACTTACCGGTCTAGTTATTTCTGCTAGCGAGATTACGATGTCCGTTAGGCGCTCTGCACTGGACGGTAACAGTTCGGTCAATCTGTCGCCTAGACGTGTCGTTCGGTCAAGCGTCGCTAGGGCACAGTCGGTGACCACTAGGGGTGGAAGTTTAATTAACAGCGACTGGAGGCAGAAAGCTAAAGCGAAAAAGTGCAAATCAATTGACGAATGTGAGACATTGGAGGACAATGTTAAAGAAGATGCAAAGAGTGGAAAGAAAAGGGTAGACATTGTGCAGAAAAAACATGCAGCAAATGGTCAGTATGATGAAGACAATATGATGGTGACGTATGATCAAAATGAAAGGTCAAGGTCAAACCAAAATTTTACATTTATACAAAGCCGGGGTAAAAAAATTCCCAAAGACAACGAGGCATTGAATAAATTTAATTTGAACGATTCCGAGCGATGCAGTATTATTGGCGCTAAACTGTCTTATCTTGCTCAGAACTTTAAGCAGCGCTTTAGAGAGTCAGCAGCGGCGGAAATCTTCGATGTCAAGCAAGAGATAATTTCCTGTTGCTTGCAACTGTCACATATACCTTACATAGGAAGCAGCGGGTGGTGCATACCCCAGGGTGGTGGGCGTCGACTTGTGATGGCTCTTCTGAAACTGACTAAGCACCCGGAAGCTGACAGGAAGTGGAGGATCCAAACTAGCACGACCGTAGCTAGACTTCTGCTGCAACTAGGTGAGTTTTTGCATTTGCAATTTTGTCGTTGGTTGTGTTTTATTAGTTTTAGGCATGTTTGCTGTGATGTTTCAAATTTCCAGCGTGTTTGTTGTGTTGTTTCAAATTTACAGCGTGTTTGCTGTGTTGTTTCAAATTTCCAGTGTGTTTGCTGTGATGTTTCAAATTTCCAGTGTGTTTGCTGTGAATTTCCAGTGTGTTTGCTGTGATGTTTCAAATTTCCAGCGTGTTTGTTGTGTTGTTTCAAATTTCCAGTGTGTTTGCTGTGATGTTTCAAATTTCCAGCGTGTTTGTTGTGTTGTTTCAAATTTCCAGTGTGTTTGCTGTGATGTTTCAAATTTCCAGCGTGTTTGTTGTGTTGTTTCAAATTTCCAGCGTGTTTGCTGTGTTGTTTCAAATTTCCAGCGTGTTTGCTGTGTTGTTTCAAATTTCCAGCGTGTTTGCTGTGATGTTTCAAATTTCCAGTGTGTTTGCTGTGATGTTTCAAATTTCCAGCGTGTTTGTTGTGTTGTGTCAAATTTCCAGCGTGTTTGCTGTGATGTTTCAAATTTCCAGCATGTTTGCTGTGTTGTTTCAAATTTCCGGCGTGTTTGTTTTGTTGTTTCAAATTTCGTCTTCATTGCTTGTGTTGATTCAGTTTTTGAGTTTGTATTAGTTGCGTTGCCTGTGCTTTGAGTTTGTCTATTTTGCTCCTCAAAGTATCAAAAAACTTTCCTGTTTCATTGTTTCAAGTTTAGAACGTGTCGTTTGTGTTGTTTCAAATTATCAGCTTATTGTTTTTGTGTTGTATTAAGTTTCTAGCGCGTTCGTTGGGTTGTTTCAAGTTTTGAGTTTGTTGTTTGTATTGTTGAAACTCCAAGAAGACTGTTCTTTGTAAGATCAAATTGGCGATTTTTCCAAGGGTTTTAAGTGAGTTAGCTTTGTATGCATGATTGTCTTTTGTACTTTTTTTAGATTGTAGACAGCACGGCAATATACAGGAATGAGAATTTTCCGCGGATACGCGGAATTCTGAATTTTTGGAAGACCAGTACTGCCATTTTTGTAAATCGCATAAATTCTTTGAGAAACTTTTTACGGACCCAGTACATTATTTCACAAACTGACCGCTAGTTGGCAGGCCGTCACTTTGTTTACATCACGTATATCAGTGTAACCACGTGTATATCTCTATGTATAAAAATATAGAATCAATTGTGCAGAGTTATTTGAGTCAATTGCAGACAGTTTTTATATACGTTTGCATAGAAGCGGCCAGTACTTAGGCGTTTTTGAGACAATTATGTATCATGTATCCTTGATAGTTGTGTATTTTAAATTATGCATGAAACAAGGTAACTGATATTTAGATATACTAGATAACTAAGTCCACTTAGAGGCTCTCTATGGTCACAAAATTGCAATTTGTTGCTGGCTCTGCTGCCTCCAAACCCCCGACCTGTTTCAGAGTTTTTTGCAATTTGTCATTCTCATCCCTGAATATAGATAAGATTCTTAGTCATGGGGTGCAGCTTGGTGTATGATTTTTTAACGGTGTGAACTGAGACAACCACCAGATAAAATTACTCGAACACGTAGATAACTAGTTTGAGTGAATATCTCTAGTGATGCATCAGGTTTGTTATGAAGCTTAAAGCACAAGAAAACCCTTCATAAACATAAAGCTTGAAAATTTGCCTTGAAATTTTATATCACTTACATACTGCCTTTTTACATACAGGACTTTAATCGGCAGTCACGCTGTATAAAACATGTAAATTTAAACTCCCGCGATGACCGTTAGACGCAGCCATTTTCACGACAGGTCATTTGAAACAAGTTTAGATAACATTGTGTAAAGTTTGAAAAAATAATCAGAGCATTTGTAGCGCTCAAGTCACTAACTAAATAAAATTTAAAATTACTGTATCTTGTCAATAAGATTAAAAATATGTTTTTTGGTTACTGAGTGGTGCCCCCTGGAGGGTGAGTCAGCGACATTTTACCAATTGCTGAAAACACTTTAAATAATTAATAACTAGCAAAGGTCCCGCAAAAGATTTTGCGTAAAAAACCACGTATAATCAATAACACGCGAACATTCTACCTAGTCCTCATTTATTACACAAAGCCCGTAACATCCTGCCTACTGTATGTTTACTTACCTAACGCAAAGCAGCAGCTTTTACTGAATTAAAGCTATAAGATTACAGCAGAGTACAATGGATGACGTCACAACAATGCCTTTGCGTCAGCAGTTTTCTAAGCGAAAATTGCCGAAAATGGAACTTCTAATTAACTCGCCAGTACTCCTCTCGGTGGACCTGCCCTAAAATATAACCTACATCATCGTATAGCCCTGTCCTTCCTCTTTGTAAAGAGCTCCATATCTCCTTCCTAGAGTCCCACCGGGCGACGCTAGAACGTTTTTTCCGCAGGCTGTTTGGTCAAAATTTCGAAAAAATCGCGAGTTGGGTCCGGGAAAACGCCCGTTACGGGACGCCGTGGCTCTCTCGGGAATTCTAAATATGCCTACTACACCCACCGCTGAACGGGCTATCTATCCATACCAGCACCACCCTCGGCCCGTTCCCGTTCTCTACATCTCAGCCGTATAACTTTTGCAAAAAACGGCCGAAAAATGGCCATTTTTGGAGGTTTTTCGCCCCCCCCCCTTCCTCCCGGTGGGCCCCATTCGAAAAATAAACCATCAATGAGAAGACACTAGATCGAGACCTTTCGTTTGATGTATAGATCGCCGCAAATGGTGCCCTCGTCCGGGCTGTAGCCTCGAATCTTATATATATATAAATAAATAAATAAATATATATATATATATACCAAGAATATTAATATAAGAGACTAGCAAAGGCCCCGCAAAAAATTTTGCGTATAAATACACGTATAATCAATAATACGCGAACATCCTACCAAGTCCTCATTTATAACACAAAGCCCGTAACATCCTGCCTACTGTTTGTTGCCTTGTAGCAGCTTTTTGCTGAATTAAAGCTATAAGCAATAATGGATGACGTCACAACAATGGCTTTGCGTCAGCAATTTTCTAAGTGAAAATTGCCGAAAATAGAACTCCTAATTAACTCGTTGATACTCCTCTCGGTGGACCTGCCCTGAAATATAGCCCACATCATCGTGTAGCTCCGTTCTTCTTCTTTCTGATGAGCTATATATCTCCTTCCCAGAATCCCGCCGGGCGCCGCTAGAACGTTTTTCCCGCAGGCTGTTTGGCCGAAATTTCGAAAAAATCGCGAGTTGGGTCCAGGAAAACGCCCGTTGCGGGGCGCCCTGGCCCTCTCGCGAATTCTAAATATGCCTACTACACCCACCGCTGAACGGGCTATCTATCCATACCCAGCACCACCCTCGACCCGTTCCCGTTCTCTACATCTCAGCCGTATAACTTTTGCAAAAAACGGCCGAAAAATGGCCATTTTTGGAGGTTTTTTGCCCCCCGTTCCTCGCGGTGGGCCCGATTCGAAAAATAAACCATCAATGGCACGACACTAGATCGAGACCTTTCGTTTGATATATAGATCGCCGCAAATGGTGCCCTCGTCCGGGCTGTAGCCTCGAATCTTATATATATTGCAAAGCCCCGCAAAAGATTTTGCGTAAAAAACCACGTATAATCAATAACACGCGGACATCCTACACAGTCCTCATGTGTAACGCAAAGCCCGCAACATCCTGCCTACTTACCTAACGCAAAACCTGTACTCGTGCCTACTGTATGTTTAACTAACGCAAAGCAGCTTTTTGCTGAATTAAAGCTATAAGCAATAATGGATGACGTCACAACAATGCCTTTG
>JAQGDQ010000606.1:38956-71427 GCA_030141605.1 Tubiluchus corallicola
TTTCTAAATATAAGTACATGCTTATTTATGATGGTGTGCACGTGTGTGTGTGCGTGAGTGTACATATGTGTGCTCGTATGTGTGTGCATGTGTAGAAATAAAACGAATTTTTAATATTAGTACTCAATATCGAACAACTATTTGTTTATTAACAACATTCTGTTTTGGTAACACACCACAAGAAGTTATTGTCACTTGTGCAAAAGCCAATGCGAAGCAGTTAAAAAGCAACAACGTAGTGAAAGGGTTAAACAAAGTTGGGAAGGGTCAGCGTTTAAGATAATGATTACTTGAAATTAACCATCATTACTTATTTTCTCGATTTTTCCTGTTGAATCTTTTCTTTTGGACAAGATTTCAAAAACGGCCATGGATTTGCTTGATTAAATTCAGCTTTTCTTTGAAACATTGTCTCTGAGATATTATTTGTGAAACGTAATATAGTCATACCTCTGTTTTCGAGCATAGTTCGTTCCTAAAAAGTGCTTGAAAACCGATTTGGTTGACAACCGAATCATTTATTCCCAGAAATAATGTAAAAGCAAATAATCCATTCTCAAGCACCAAATGAACTGGAAAGTATTACTAAAACGAAATATAATACTGCAAAAATGTTTATTTAAACAGTAGATATGATATTATTGATAAGAAAAACATAATAGAATTCCTTAGAAAGAAAAACATAATTGTTCCTGCATGAAAAAAGTGGAGAAAGCAGTTAGCGATGTTAGGTGATTCAAATGTTGTATGTGACTACACTCGGGGCCCGGTCGCTTACGCTCGGCTCTACTCGGCTCGCGGTGCATCTGTTCATCACGTGTTTGGCGGTCGGTCGAGTACCGAAATTCTGGCTTCTTCTGACATGGTTGTGAACCAGATTATCAGCAATGCATTCTTGGTAAAAGAGACTATTTTCAAGACAATTTAGCACATGCATTGTTTCCTTATTAGAACGTTGTTTATTTTACACAAGAAGTCAGACCATGCTTACACGTGATCAGCTCGATGCGCAGACATTAGACATTGTTATTCAATCACATTGTTTAAATTTATTGTTTATTTTACAGAAGAAATCAGACCATTGCTTACACGTGATCAACTCGATGCGCAGACATTAGACATTGTTATTCAATCACATTGTTTAAATTTATTGTTTATTTTACAGAAGAAATCAGACCATTGCTTACACGTGATCAGCTCGATGCGCAGACATTAGACATTGTTATTCAATCACATTGTTTAAATGCATTGTTTATTTTACAGATGAAATCAGACCATTGCTTACACGTGATCAGCTCGGTGTGCAGCTATTAGACATTGTTTAAATGCATTGTTTATTTTACAGAAGAAATCAGACCATTGCTTACACGTGATCAGCTCGACGTGCAGCTATTAGACATTGTTATTCAATCACATTGTTTAAATGCATTGTTTATTTTACAGAAGAAGTCAGACCATTGCTTACACGTGATCAGCTCGATGCGCAGACATTAGACATTGTTATTCAATCACATTGTTTAATTTATTGTTTATTTTACAGAAGAAATCAGACCATTGCTTACACTTGATCAGCTCGATGCGCAGACATTAGACATTGTTATTCAATCACATTGTTTAAATGCATTGTTTATTTTACAGATGAAATCAGACCATTGCTTACACGTGATCAGCTCGGTGTGCAGCTATTAGACATTGTTATTCAATCACATTGTTTAAATGCATTGTTTATTTTACAGAAGAAGTCAGACCATTGCTTACACGTGATCAGCTCGATGTGCAGACATTAGACATTGTTTAAATGCATTGTTTATTTTACAGAAGAAATCAGACCATTGCTTACACGTGATCAGCTCGACGTGCAGCTATTAGACATTGTTATTCAATCACATTGTTTAAATGCATTGTTTATTTTACAGATGAAATCAGACCATTGCTTACACGTGATCAGCTCGGTGTGCAGCTATTAGACATTGTTATTCAATCACATTGTTTAAACGCATTGTTTATTTTACAGAAGAAGTCAGACCATTGCTTACACGTGATCAGCTCGATGTGCAGCTATTAGACATTCTTTCTCGACATTCGGGTAGCTGGTCTGTAGCACAGAAGTGTCTAGAGGCCCTCAGTTCGCTTACTGCGACAGGTAATGCTTTCACATCATTCTACTTTTTTATTCTCTCAAAAAAGAGACATTTTTATGTTTTTCTAAAAATATAGCGATTGACATACTATATTCTAAAAGAAAGTTCTGTTTCTGTGAATCATTATTACAGATTTTTGAATCTTATGTGTAAGTTTGTGTCTGTGAATTGAGTTACATTTATTTTGATATTACAGTGAACCACGAGCTCCCCTTTATAGTGATGAGGACTAAAAAAGCTTCTCTTTCTATCCTGCTGTCTTCTAGGCTTCCCGACTTTAAATCCTGTGTCAAATGTTCACTGCCAATCCTCCCGGTTTGAGAACGTAACAGGGATGAGAATTTTCCCCGGATACGCGGAATTCCGAGTTTTTGGAAGACCAGTAGTGCCATTTTTGTAAATCGCATAAATTCTTTGAGAAAATTTTTACGGACCCAGTACATTATTTCACAAGTTGACCACTAGATGGCAGGCCGTCACTTTGTTTACGTCACGTACATCAGTGTAACCACGTGTATAACTCTATGTATAAAAATATAGAATCAACTGTGCGGAGTTATTTGAGTCAATTACAGACAGTTTTTATATACTTTTGCATGGGAGCGGCCAGTACATTGACGTTTTTGAGACAATTAGGTATCATGTATCCTTGATAGTTGGGTATTTTAAATTATGCATGAAACAAGGTAATTGATATTTTAAGTCCACTTAGAGGCTCTCTATGGTCACAAAATTGCAATTTGTTGCTGACTCCAAGGGGGTTCCAACACAAACCCCCGGCCTGTTTCAGAGTTTTTTTGCAATTTGTCATTCTCATCCCTGTTTTAAGCTACTGCATCTGGTCAGTCGTTTCCTAGTTCTTCCTGCTTTTTTTACACTGCCTCTCCCAATTCATTCCTGTTTTTATTGTCTCTGATCCTGTAGAAAGTTTCTGACTTCAGTTAGTCATTGCTTTGATCCTTTGCTTCATTTTTAGCAACTGCTTGCGTAGCTGCAGTAACAGCCCTAGATGTTTGCTTGCTAATGTTTGAGAGTCTACAAAGAAATTATCTTATATATTGTAGATGTATATCCTATATTTACTTGCGTGTTGCGTAGATACGTACACAACAGTCGAGGAATATATGGAATTGTAGAAGTACTTCTTAGCAACAGAGCTATAATTAAACGTCCGTCAGAAGTATGAAAATTATTACGACTGTTTTTTTATTTATTTTTTATTAGAATTTGCATTTTCTTTAAAGGAAAACCGGACGATTGTGTAAACATTGTCCAAAGTATTGAAAACTACAATAGCTTATTTTAAATCAAAGCTTAGATTAAATAATAATGACCTCGGATACTCAAATTTTGTTAAACTTTCAAAGTTAGTGAATCTACTAAGACTGGCAGCGGCGCCTTTTTGTCACATTTGCCTGGCATACAAATAGAAGGTGGTACCGTGATAACCATGATCATGAACTGCAGTGTTAGTTTCTGACGTCATATGATGTAAAGCCCATTTTTTGTGGCATCGTGCTTCGTGCTTTTAAGCTGTACTGTAACACTGTACTGGAAATGTGCTTGACGCGCAAGGGAAGATGCCTGCCATTGCGCAAACTGTGGTTAGTTTCTGACATCAGCAATAGCTGTGTGCGGTTGCCATTAATTAACTTTCTAAGCTAATTATTCAAACATAAGAAACAATTGCCAAATTTTGTAGGCAAGAGAATGTATATTTTGGACAGTAAATTAAAATGAGATTGATTCTAAACAATCATCCGGTTTTCCCTTTACATTTCTCACAAATTTGCAGTATGGTTTCCGGGGTAGCATATTTCATCTCTAGCATGTGACTCACTGTTTGCACTTAGCCATGTACCTGCAGACTTTATGGCGTTTATCACGTTTGATAACCCAATAAAATCATTCAAATATTGATCATCGCAATCGACCGATAACGCTTGTACCTCGTTTTTTATACAGTTCAGCATTCAGTAGGTGCGAGCTGTAACTAGCAGAGCTGTGGCAGGATCAGAACATAGCTTAATTATCCCGGACAATCCTTGAAGTTGGGCTGCATTACCTTAGTCACTGCCAACCTCTGGGATGTCCTTGTCCTTTTATCTTAGCCATGCAGGCTGAAGCATTATTTTTCTGTCACCCATCCATTTACTATGCAGGCTCAACATTTCCTAATTTTGCAGTCGACTCCTTGATTACTAGATTTGTAGTCGCATTCATATATAGTTACTGAGTATGTAAACTTTTATTACAGTTTTTTTTTAATATTATCAAAGAAATGATTTTGTTCCCCTAATTTTCTCCTTTTTGCAATCACATTACAACAAACTTGTATTTTTAACATAATTTTTAAATTGTTATAAACATACTCTCTAAACAAAAACAACTACAGTGTTCCCTCACTTATAAAATAAAAAACGTTGCTCAAAGGCCCCAGCTGTAAGTAGTAGCAAAGTAATGAGAATGACAAGTGATCTCGGAGTGTACTTGGTGATGAAGGTTAAGGAACGTAGCACCAAGACCAAATGGCTGATCGCTGGGTTCAATACTTGCCTGGGGCTGTTTCATACGCTATACTTTTCTGATTGTTTACGTAATACAGGAAGTGTATATCCACATCCGAATGCGACTTAGACACCTCTGTTGTTTCAGTGCCTCGTCTTAATAATAAGCCAGGTGCCGTCTTGCCACAAACGGGTCTTGTTACTGAGCACAGGTTTATGACTTCCATAGCACCAAAATGTATTAAAAAAAACTACTATAAAAATTCTTCTGCACTGCATAGAGTTAATACATTGTATACTTCTTGTAATATAAAATAAAAAATGGCAGTGTTACAATGTCCAGCCTATGTTGCTTCTAGATTTTAGATAAAGACATTTGTACAACACTTTATCTGAAGTACGGACTGTTTCTACAGTTTCTACATAACTTTATATGTATCCATTTTTAGTTATCTTTATACAAAAATTTAAAACATTGATGCAATTTGAATTATATGCACAGACAGAAACTGAATATGAAGAAATCCTAAATTACAATTATTGCGTTACAAGTTTGTTTAATGTTCCAAGAACTTTTAATACATCAAGAATGCATTAACAAATTCCAAAATGCAGCTACGTGGCGAATACATTCACAAATAACAATCTGAAGTGAAAATAACTTTTACTGATACAACACAAAATTTGAATACAGTGTTCCCTCACTTACCGCGGGTGTTCTGTTCCAGGCCTACCCCTGTTAAGTAAATTTCCGCGAAGTAGGGACGCTATACTTATTTTAGTAGTTATACATTATTTTAAGTCTTTATAAACCCTCCCCCCACACTCTTAGACATAACCCTTTCCCATTCCCTTAATAACTTTTCCCATACTGGACATGTACCTTTTAAAAAGCTTTCCATCAATCAACCAATCGTGTGTTGTGTCTTTATAAACCCTCACCCCACACTCTTATACATAACCCTTTCCTATTTCCTTAATAACTTTTCCCATACTGTACATGTACCTTTTAAAAAGCTTTCCATCAATCAACCAATCGTGTGTTGTGTCTTTATAAACCCTCCCCCCCACACTCTTATACATAACCCTTTCCCATTCCCTTAATAACTTTTCCCATACTGTACATGTCCCTTTTAAAAAGCTTTCCATCAATCAACCAATCGTGTGTTGTGTCTTTATAAACCCTCCCTACACTCTTGGACATAACCCTTTCCCATTCCCTTAATAACTTTTCCCATACTGTACATGTCCCTTTTAAAAAGCTTTCCATCAATCAACCAATCGTGTGTTGTGTCTTTATAAACCCTCCCTACACTCTTGGACATAACCCTTTCCCATTCCCTTAATAACTTTTCCCATACTGTACATGTCCCTTTTAAAAAGCTTTACTTAAATGTTCATAAAAATGTTTTAAACTCTTAATTCTAAAATTTGAAAAGGAGTACCGCAAAAATCCGCGAAACAGCGAAAATACCGCGATAAATATTTTACACTAATATTCTTGAAAACCCGCGAAACAGCGAGTCCGCGATAAACGAACCGCGAAGTAGCGAGGGAACACAGTTTTTTTTATTTGCGCAAAATTTTCTCATTGTAGGTTGAACACTACATCCGCTCTTCATTATTTTCCCCCTATCCTGTCTTGTCTGAGATCCTGTTTTTTTTCCTAGGGATAAGAAACATAACTCGTGTACTTAAAAACATTGCCTGCTTTTTCCTACGTAGCTATGACAAGTCAAATACGTGAAGTACTATTTAATACTAATGCATATTTACTTTCTATACCTACATTTGTCACTGCAGGTTCGGAACAGAAATTAAACATCTTGATCAAACAATCTTATCCGTGTACGTACCATGTGACCTTCAGGGGCAGACCTAGGGGGGGAGCAACTGCTACCGCTGAGCACATTTTTCAAAATCGGCACTTTTTTAACGATGTTTTAACTCTTTACTTCACTTGTGTGATAAAACTTGAACTTTTTTTTTATTTTTTATGAGGTTACTGTAAAACGTTTCTTTGTATATTAATTTTAAATGCAAAAAACTGCCGAAAAATGGCCATTTTTGGAGGTTTTTCGCCCCCCCCCCGGTTCCTCCTGGTGGGCCCGATTCGAAAAATAAACCATCAATGGCACGACACTAGATTGAGACCTTTCGTTTGATATATAGATCGCCGCAAATGGTGCCGTCGTCCGAGCTGTAGCCTCGAATCTTATATATATATATATATATATATATATATATATATATATATATACCAGTAGAATTAATATATAGATACAAAATAATTATTATGTACTTTATTTTCAACACAAAATTAAAATGCGTAATCCGTTCCTTTTTTAGGTGTTTGCTCCCCCCTAACTTTAGAACCTGGCTATGCCCCTGTTATGGTGCCTTTATTCTGTGCTTGCCCCCCTAACTTTAGAACCGGGCTATGCCCCTGTTGAGTGAGACGCGATCAGATATGTGCCCACAGCTCCCCCTAACTTTAGAACCTGGCTACACCCCTGGTGACCTTTGCAAAACTCTCAATATTTGCTAATACTTGTTCTACACCCAGTATGTACCTTATGGTTTTGGACTGGCCCTATTATTGTTATTACTCTGTTTTATAATGTTTGCCAGTCAGAAAAGAAAATTCAGAACAGGTAGCCCTACATCTTGAGTGCACTCGTACAGTGGAGTGCAATGAGTCTTTTCACTGTTCCAGCGATTGATGATGATCGTGAGAAGGCAAAAATTTAAATGAATTTTAATTTAAATTTAAATGTCCTGAAAAGGTCGAAGGTTAAGTGTACTAGACAACACATTTGTGTACACTTGACAACGCCTCGCAGCCTATGCTATTGTAACAGTAACAGCTAGCTAGAACCTTACCTAGTTCATTTTTTCTTTTTCCCAAGCAAGATCCTGCTAGTAAATCACTCTATGCACAGACTAATACATAATTAAATAAAGTCCATGTAAAACAACAAGGAAATAACGTTGCAACTGAAATTACTGAGCTGATGTGAGAGATGGCTTTGCTTTACTCGCATGTCACAGTTAGTTCTAGTGAAAACACATTACACTTAACCTTTGACCTGCAGAGCAAAACTGTTGAAAGGTTTATTTGAAATGAACTCCAGTAATACAAAATTTGCATATTAAAAAGCTTTTAGAGCAGAAAGTAGAGACCTTTTTGTGACGGTAACTTGCAACATCATTATTTTTTGCAAGGCGGACTTCTTGTGTTATTTTTTGTAAAATTTGTTGCTTAAAATTCTAGATGGGAGTGAAATGAACGCTCAACATTTTGCAACGCTTCAAGATCTTATTCTGAAGACGGCAAGATTCTTTATTCTCAGCTCGAGCATTCAGAAATCTGCACTTACGATTTTCCACAATCTAGGTGGGTAGAGTTGCTTAACCCTTTCACCACGTAGTTGCTTTTTTTAACAGAGCCGCGTTGGCGTTGGCACATTTGACAATAACTTCAGCGATGTCGGTCTTTAGAGTGATTCGACTAATTAGACGAGGCACGTATCGCACTGTCCTTACTGAATCCTAACATTTTTTGCGAACATTGATTCAATTCAATTCAATTCAATTATTTATTATCACCGTTAGAACGATAAAAATACAGTATCAGGAATACATGGAATATTTTGAAGCAAGGGAGAAGGGCAGCGAAGAACCCGTAGGTTATCAAGTCAGCCACCCTTAAATAGTTATGATTAAATAAACTTAATTATGGCGTCGTTATCAAATTAAATTTGTATTCGGTTGATGTGTGTTAATTTGGCAATTGAATGATAGGTATCGTAATACTGTAGAACATCTAGTTTAAATAACGAAAGATTTACAATTCTAAAATACTATGAATCATGCGAAGCAAACACAATAAAAATAACTTGAGATTTTTAAGATAACAGAATATGCATAATTTGAGCATTAACTAAAAAATCCGGCAAAAAAAAACAAAAAACAGTAGAATGATCAACCAAAGCTGTCGAGAAAAAATATAATAGATTAAACCAAGGAAAAATAAGGCAAATATAAATCATACAAAATAAAATAATTTTGTATGATTTATATTTATGATAAATAAAATAATTTAAAAATTTTGAAATAAACCAAACTTTCTAAAAAGGCTTCCCCTTTCCTTTAACCTGCCTTAATGATGATAAGTTCGTTAAAATCTTGTAAGCCGAAAGTTAAATTACATAGAAATACATTGAAACATTAGTTACTTTTAAATCGCATTAATTGTAATTTACTCGAGTGTATGTGTAACTTAGTACAATCAACCCTCGTTAAACTGCACTAATTGGGGGTGAGGGGGTGGTCCGGTTTAGCCGATTGTCCGATTTATCCGATATGCCTATATATGGTCTATATTATACAGGAATAATCACCTTAATATAGTCTTATCTTGCAAGACTGTATTGCTGATTGTCTTCTATCCTTTCACGTCATTAGTTTAAACTGACCTCGATAATATGGAACATACACACCTAGATATCCATTGAAAACGCGCACTCTAGATTCGTATCTAGACCATTCATTTCAAAGTTCGACACAGAAATGGAACTGTTTTCGCGTCTGTTAAGATAAAAAAGTAAATTGTTTTGACTAGGTGCAGTCTAGCATAAAGCTGATTAATTTACCGATGGATCAGTACTAGTTTAGATGATAAACGACATGGAATGTGTCACTAACAAATCTATTTATTTAGACCCAGTTGGTATCGTGCTGTACTCTAATATCATTGACTGATAAAAAAGAAAAATGGTAATACTTGGGTTAGTTTAATTTAACCCTTTCACTACGTAGTTGCTTTTTAACAGGGCCGATTTGGTTTTTGCATGTTTGACAATAACTTCTTGTGGTGTGTTACTAAAGCAGAATCTTGTAAATAAACAAATACTCGTCTGTTAATAAACACTAATATTGAATAATACAGTAGGTGCCGCTTAATAGACTCGCGTTTAATAGGCTTAAATGCTTTATTAGCAGATGCGTTACAATGAATAATATAACAATGGAATAATGACCATAACTGTCTTGAAATTTACAATAAAATGGCGCTGACATCACAAATATGCTGGGTTGCTTCGGCCTATTTGTTAGTTTCTCTTCCTAATCTTAGTCTAATAATACAAATTGCGCAGTTTTAGCATGTCTCACGCTCTAACAAATCGAACGCGGGTTTAAAAGTGTGAAAAACGCATTGTGACAAACTTTATTCATCATCATCAACAACAACGACGACAACAATAGCAGCAACACAGCAGCAGTGACAACAGCGGCGATGGCGACAACAACCTGGTTGTGCTATTTGCTTGTGCAGATAATCGTTGCGATTTGCCAGAACGATGAGTCACAAAGACCTAAGTAATTAGTAATTACAATCGACGGATTCCAATCAAACAAGCTAGTGAAAATTCCTCGAGAAACACCATCAATCAGGGTGTAAAATCTGTGAAGAAAAACAACTTTAGATTTGTAAAATACTTTGTGCATACACTTGACATATCTGATAAAGCTCAGGTCCCCAGTTATGTGAACGAAAATTGCAGCTTTAACATCATACTTATTCTGTATATTGCCTTACACTATGAATATATATATATATATAAATTCATAGTATAAGGCAATATAACAGAATATTGTATATATAAATATATTATGCATAATAAATGTATTATGTTACATTATTGCTACACATTCAGTGCAAACGGTATGTAGGAAGCTCCTTCAGTAATGCGAGATGTATGTGACCGCGGAAACCGAGCTGTTCGAAGGCCGAGTTTGCGAAAAATTGAGGTTAAAAATCAATCAATTTCTCTTTGATCATAGGGTCCCTTATGTGCGAGGTAATTTACCTGGGTTTCTATTACGCAGGACCTGAAGACATCGTCCCTTATAACCGAAAGTCCTTTATATCCGAGTACCTTGTATACGAAGATTTTTACATAGGAAAAACGTTACGAAAAATCGGGACAGGTGTTGGTGGTCCCTGATAAGCGAATACCTTATACCTGAGCTTGACTGCAATTACAAATGTTTCTGTCTTTTTAATCATACAGCCGAGAAACTGTGCGAGTCTACCTCCTGCTGCGGACCTGACTGGCTAAGTTTGCTCCATGCTACCATGGTAACGCATCTCGATCAGATGGAGATTCAAGAATTAGGCTGCCGGTGTCTCTGCAAGCTGTTGCGGTTGTTACCCTCGTCGTTTTGCCAGGAGATCGGCGACGACGAAGGACAGTGCGTAATTTAGACATCAGCCGGTAGATTTTTAGTAGCGGATTTTAACGGCCATTCAGATTAGCGAGTTATCCTGCCAAGTAACTCACAAATGTGTTCAGACTAGAGAGCAAAACTTGCTGTGAGTTACTCTCTGACAGTAAACGCGAGCTGACACTCAATTCTCTATGCACTGCGAGAAGTGTCGAGAGTAACTCTCCAAGTAACTCACAAACGTGTTCAGACTAGAGAGCAAATCTTGCTGTGAATTACTCTCTGACAGTAAACGCGAGCTGTCACTCAATTCTCTATGCATTGCGAGAAGTGTCGATAGTAACTCTCCAAGTAACTCACAAACGTGTTCAGACTAGAGAGCAAAACTTGCTGTGAGTTACTCTCTGACAGTAAGCGCGAGCTGTCACTCAATTCTCTATGCATTGCGAGAAGTGTCGATAGTAACTCTCCAAGTAACTCACAAACGTGTTCAGACTAGAGAGCAAAACTTGCTGTGAGTTACTCTCTGACAGTAAATGCGAGCTGTCACTCAATTCTCTATGCACTGCGAGAAGTGTCGAGAGTAACTCTCCAAGTAACTCACAAGCGTGTTCAGACTAGAGAGCAAACCTTGCTGCGAGTTACTCTCTGACAGTAAACTCGAGCTGTCACTCAATTCTCTATGCACTGCGAGAAGTGTCGAGAGTAATTCTCCAAGTTACTCACAAGCGTGTTCAGACTAGAGAGCAAACCTTGCTGCGAGTTACTCTCTGACAGTAAGCTCGAGCTAACACTTCTTTCTCTAATCACTGCGAAAAGTGTGGAGAGTAACTCGCCGAGATGTTCACACTAGACAGTAACTCTCGGGAAATCAACTCGCAGCAACTGTTGGAAAGTTTGCAATAACTTTCCCACAGTAACTTGCAAAGCAGTTCACACTTGCAAATTTGCTGTCTGGGAGGAAACTCGCGACAGAAAACTTGCTAGTCTGAACCGCCCTTTCCGCTCATATGCTTTTTTTCATTTTTACTTCTCTTATTATTGAGTCATAATATTGAATAACTCAAAAACTGTAGTACCAAGAATTTCGAAACTTGCAGGATAGACACCTGCGATAGGGTTTAGTCAAAAGAGCTGGGATGGTTTTGAGTGCCGGCACGGGAGCCAAAATGCGAAAATTAAGGCAAATTGCTTTGTCACATAAATAAACCGAACTGGACCGGGCATAGTCAAATCATAATTGGTCACTAGCAGTGTACACACTGAACAGTCGCACATGAGGTTAATAACCTGCTGTTTTTGTCACGAGTAAGCCACACTGAACCAGGCATAGTCAAGTTATAATTAGTCGCTAGCACCGCTCACACTGGTCAGTCGCACACGAGGTTAACAATTTCCAGTTTTTGTCATGAGTTATCCACACTGAACCAGGCATAGTCAAGTTATAATTAGTCACTAGCACCCACTCACACTGGTCAGTTGCAAGTGAGGTTAATAATTTCTAGTTTTTGTCATGAGTTATCCACACTGAACCAGGCATAGTCAAGCTATAATTAGTCGCTAACACCGCTCACACTGGTCAGTCGCACATGAGGTTAATAATTTCCAGTTTTTGTCATGAGTTACCCACACTGAAACAGGCATAGTCAACTGATAAACGCACCCATGTACAAGATTTGGATCTGAGTTCATTCAGTCTCTTTTTTTTCTAAATTTAAATGTTGAGCTGAAAGAATTGTTACTGATCTGTTTATTCCTTGTGAAACAAATCCTGTCCCTTTCAGTAACAAATGTATATCAATGCGGTTTCGTAATATTGGTTAACCCTTTCATACCCGTTGTATCCTGTGGGATACGAGAATATTTTCGGCCTTTAAAATTAATGAAATTTTAAAACTGACAGTTATTTGATCTGTTAATAGTTATTTTGATTTAAGCCAATAACAATAGACTAAAAATGGTGATAAAATGGCAAACTGGAAAATCTACGTAGCATAAAAACTGTGCAACGTACAGTACTTTAGAGACGACTTTGTACAGATCAGCATAGCATGAATACTAAATGTCTTAAATACTTTAAAAAATTATTAGCAGTTGCAAAATGAAGCACATTTTATGATTCCATTGAATCCCAATGTATCCCGTGGGATACAGGCTATATTTAGCACACGGGCACAGGTAGAAAGAAATAATTATTATGTGTAAACAAGATGGACATACTGAACAAAAGTACCAAATCAAAAAAAAATTTTTTATTAAAAAATAATTTGGGACTGAAAGGGTTAAGTATTGTTATTCATGCTAAGATTATTCATAAATTACAGGTATCCAATGTACGCGGCTTGTCTTGCTGCTTTACTTGTGCATAGCAAAAGTGAGGACATATTCTCGTCTGCGTGTGACGCCCTCTATTGGCTGGCTGCCGATAATAGTGAGTTATTTCCAAACGCATTGAATAGATGAATTTGTCTTTACGATAAAAATATTGTCAGTCTGCAATTTCTACATTAATGTATTTTTCGCTGTAATTGTTTTCCAGTTGACATACAGATGGCACTGCTGTGCCGCGGTGCACACATTAACATATTGACAGGAATGCAACAGTTTTCTGATTGTGCTATTGCTCAGAGTCGAGCGTGCAAAGCGCTCCGAGGGATTGCTGTGTTTAGGTGCGCCATCTTTTGGTCATTTATAACACTATTTTCACACTAAACTCTTAAATAAAATTGCCTGCAATTAAATGATTATATAAAATTTTAATTTACTAAATTTACTTTTAATTTACTTAAAATTTTTCCGTAATAAATCAGCCTTTTCCAGTAGCCGCCATTATCGTTTGTAAAGGATGCTATCATGTAACAGTTTCGCTTCCACAAAATACATGACACTATCTTTCCATCAGGACTGCATATGGTGTTTGTTTTGTTTCTCTCGGAAGACTCGTAGAGAAAACCAGAAAACACTTCATCAAATTAAACTAGTTTATTAAGCGAGAATTCTACAACACAAAGTATGAAGGAACGCGAAATGTTTACAGTAAACGTGAAAATCTGGAAAACGTTTGAGTGTATCTGAAAATACAGGTATACAAGAGAATGTGTAAGTGGCGTCCGTGTGAATCAGCGTGTCTGTCAGCGGCCTGCTTCGCCTTATATAGGGTGCCAGGGAACATTCCAGACGTTTCTTTCTAGAACATTCTACAAGGTAAGACGATTATTCTAATGGAACATTCTACAATGTTCTATTTAATTCTAATAGATGCCAGCGATCTCCACAACAGTTGCAAACTTTAACCCATTTTGTACTATAATTTCTTTGCTGTAGGTGATTCAGTTTGCGCGTTTTGTGTAAAATTTTTAAATAAGTTTTTTAGTGTTATATTTTCTTAATTGAGCATCTGTAACTAAGCAATTTTCTTAATTGAGCATTGTACAGAAGCGTTGAAAACACTTAGGTTGAAAGTGCATTTTATAAATTCTATTTTATTATTATTATTATTATTATTATTATTATTATTATTATTATTATTATTATTATTATTATTATTATTATTATTATTATTATTATTACTAGACTTAGCACACTCCCATTTCCCTACATTTTGGCAATTGGCCTTATATTGACTTTTTGGCTAACAGAGGACAGTACCGTCATTTTTTTTATGGCTAATGCACATTTCGTATATCAGTATTTCAGCCAAGTGTGAACTAATGATTGCAGAGGCGCACGTTTTCATCATGCAGGCGTTGAGAAGATTCTCGTCTGACATTGCTGTACAGCAGGAGGCCATTGCCACAATTGCCTGCTTGAGTGACGTTGGTGAGCTTGTCATTATTAAACAAGTAAATTAGTGAACGTACAACTTTTCTGTATGAATGAATAGTCTGTAGATAGTGTTGTTTGGCATTGTGCCTAATTACTACCTTTATTGGGCAGTCTATTCTACATTAAATGGGGTCTCTCTCTCTCTCTCTCTCTCTCTCTCTCTCTCTCTCTCTCTCTCTCTCTCTCTCTCTCTCTCTCTCTCTCTCTCTCTCTCTCTCTCTCTCTCTCTCTCTCTCTCTCTCTCTCTCTCTCTCTCTCTCTCTCTCTCTCTCTCTCCCTCTCCCTCTCTCTCTCTTTCTCTCTCTCGCTCTCGCTCTCTCTCTCTCTCTGCCTCTTTCTCTTTTCTCTCTCTTTCCCCCTCTCTTTCTCTCTTTCTTGCTCTCTCTCTCCCTCCCTCCCTCTCTCGCTCTCTCTCTCTTTGTCTCTGTCTCTCCCTCCTTCCCTCTCTCTCTCTCGCTCTCTCTCTCTCTCTCTCTCTCCCTCCCCTCTCTTTCTCTCTCTCTCTCTTTCTGTCTCCCTCTTTCTCTTTTCTCTCTCTTTCTTTCCCCCTCTCTCTCTTTCTCTCTCCCTCCCTCCCTCTATGTGTGTGTATGCATATATATATATATATAGATAGATAGATAGATAGATAGATAACCATACGTATACGTACGCAACTATATATATACAATAAACAACATATGATATTAGGCTGAATTAGCATGCCCAGTGATTTGTTATCCATTGCATCTTCCTTACTAAGGATATCCCGAGGTGCTCATAGGCAGGTTTTGTTCACTGTTGCATTACGTAACATTGTAATCGTTCAGTCGTAATGTAGATTCTAGTAGTCAGTATGCCTGTCCTGATTTCATGTATTAATTTTATCTTACTAAAACGTAGCTAGACCATGTATTATTAGTATGTAATAGGCCAAAATCATTGTACTAATCTTTCTAATGCGAATAGAACTAAGGTATTAGGAGTAAATGTTGATACTGAACTTAAATTTGAGGCGCACGTAACTACTATGAGACAGAAAGCCTGGAATAAATGGCATGAAATCAAAATTTCAAGATGAACTTTTTAAGCTTTATGTAAGTTGAAGATTTTCTTGTGCTTTAATACTCAAGTAAATATGACAGATTTATAGAAACAAGTGCATTGGTTCTTCTACTTGGAAGAGGTTGCAAATCATTTAAATACAGGATAGGTATAACTGATTCAGATCTGTGTGTTTGCGGTTTGGGCAGTCAAACCCCAGAACATTTAATTTTTCATTGTCCGTTACCATTGGTTAGACAAGATATAAGAGTAAATCTCGAACGCGGCTTAGAAAATAATGACATTCGAAACATTTACAGAAAGAGAGACACTAATGTAATTAAAATGTATATAGATATTGTAAAAGAACTAACCCAAAATGATCTTATAGTAAACTGCTTATACAGGCATACTGTAGGTATACAAATGATATCAACATAAGATTACTTATGTGTATGTAAGCTACAACACATACTACTTGTACATAGAGTATAACATGTATAAACATTATACGCAAATATTGGATATATATTTAGAATTAGTAAATCGTAATGCAAAATTGTCAACTTGTTTAGTAAGAAATTTATTTTAAATGTACATAGAGTAAAGACTTATTTAACATTTTTGTACTTTTGTGCCCTGCAAATAGAGCCCTGTCTCCAAAACCCCTGGCATGAGAATTTTCCGCGGATACGCGGAATTCCGAGTGTTTGGAAGACCACTAGTGCCATTTTTGTAAATCGCGTAAATTCGTTGAGAAAGTTTTTACAGACCCAGTACATTATTTCACAAGCTGGCCGCTAGTTGGCAGGCCGTCACTTTGTTTACATCACATACATCAGTGTAACCACGTGTATATCTCTATGTATAAAAATATAGAATCAATTGTGCAGAGTTATTTGAGTCAATTGCAGACAGTTTTTATATACTTTTGCATAGGAGCGGCCAGTACTTAGGCATTTTTGAGACAATTAGGTATCATGTATCCTTGATAGTTGGGTATTTTAAATCATGCATGAAACAAGGTAATTGATACCTTAAGTCCATTTAGAGGCTCTTTATGGTCACAAAATTGCAATTTATTGCTGGCTCCAAGTTGGCTTTGCCCCTCAACATCATTGGGGAACTAGGTGGCCCCGAAACCCCCGGCCTGTTTCAGAGTTTTTTGCAATTTGTCATTCTCATCCCTGGATCTAAAAAAAGTATGTATTGAATATCTTGTACGCTTCTGGTTGTAGATTTGGTCAGGCATCAGTGTGTAATTGAAGGGATTCACATGCACATCATCAAGGCCATGAAGAGGTTTCTGGAGTTTGAGTTACTGAACGAAATATCGCTGGAAGCGCTTTCATCTCTTGCTAGTGTAGGTAAGGCTACTGAACTGAAACAAATGTTGTTTTCAATTTCATTTACTCTCGTCGCTGACACACTCAAGATTATCTTTTCTCGATCGGCTACGTTTGTGCTGAAAATGTGGTAATTTGATCAACATTTTAATTCTACAGGTTCGACCAAAAAAGACATTAACTGCTGATTGTTTAACAGAACAGAACAAAGTCAAAAATGCATAAAAATGGCTGAGAATGCTTATGCGTGTAATGGTGCAAAAATGTCTGCTTTACACGTGTCAATTTTCAATGTGAGTCATGAAAAAAGAACTCAAAAGTTGGTTCATGTATGCCTGAGAACACTTATGTATGTAATAGTTTAAAAATGTCTGATGGTCATAATACCGAGACTTTCGTACAGTACATCTTTTTCTAGAAAATTCTTTTTCTTTAGTAATATTTAATGACGTTCTTAATTTCAGCGTTAGAAATCAGCTTGTCCGTCTGTTTGTTTGTCGTTTAGGTGGTTGCACTGAGATGTTGATTCGCACCGGAACAACGGAACATGTTGTAAATATGATGAAAGCTCACATAGATAACTATGGCTAGTATAATTTCCCTTCATACGTTTTGCTTTCATTCGAACCTGAACTTTGATAAGATATTCAAGTGTGCAGTCATTTGCAAAAGTTTAAGACTAAAGTGATTTTTTCATGAAAATTGACAAAACCATCGTTTAACACGGTTCCATCTAAAAACTATTCATTTATTCTTCTAGAATAATATACTACAGACAGCATAGTTTGTATGTTTTTATCCAAAAAATAGTCACAGTCCTTGAACATTTTAGTACTTTGTATGGCCGCCGAAGTTGTCAATCACTGCCTTCATTCTAAGAGGCATACTGGAAATTAGGTTTTGGCAGTACTCGGAAGTAATTTCATTAACCCAAACGTCCTTGATAACTCTTCACAAGTCTTCAGCACTTGATGGCTGCCTGTCTGCCACCTTATACATGGATCACAAGAAAAATACAAAAACGGCCGATCTGTATGGATAGCGGCAGGCAAATGAGTCACTCATACTCACTAGACTCACTGTTTCAAACCACTAGCAGTATGATGCAATCAACAAAGAATCTGATGCAATCAGGGTACAGTATGATGAAAATCCCGAAAACTCGAGCTTGGTCTTAAACTTTTGCAAATCACTGTAGTTTCCGAAGTCTATAAAGAGTCACTGAGTTTGTAATGGTTTACATTCTGATAGGTCAGGGGTGTGTAAATTATCTGACTAGCCGGGCCACATTAAACTTTCCCGCAATTCCTGTGGGCCACATGCAGTTTGATCAAGGAGCCAAGTACAGAAAGGCCTAATAATGATTTTTTTGCATCCGACCTGCGTACATCATTAGTACTGCACTCAAGAAACTATTTTAGATGTTATTAAAATTTATATTAAAAACCACATAT
The DNA here is from genome assembly GCA_030141605.1 of Tubiluchus corallicola. Taxonomy (NCBI): domain Eukaryota; kingdom Metazoa; phylum Priapulida; class Priapulimorpha; order Priapulimorphida; family Tubiluchidae; genus Tubiluchus; species Tubiluchus corallicola. Next base: position 57,484 of record JAQGDQ010000606.1, read on the forward strand.
TTCGTCATGTCCGACAGTGACATTAAGTGCCAACGGTCTTGTAAGGGTTAATGCCATCCGATCTAGAGGAAAAAACTACCCGCCCTATCTTTGCGATATTGGTGCGGACTTCAGCTGGATCGCGTGGGCCGCACTTTCATTACGTTGACAAACCTCTTCGCGGGCCGCACAAGATCTCTTAGCAGGCCGCAAGTGGCACGCGGACCTCAGTTTGCACACCCCTGTGACAGGTAAAGCTGAACGGCTGTTTTGTCTTATTGGAACCATTGCTGTTTTTCATATTCATATTCATATTCGTTTTCATGTTTTATTTTATTGCAGCAATTCAAGTTAAGGGCATAGTGCTTCTGCAAGTACTGGCCGGAGATCCAAAACTTGTGACGTCTCGTGCACTGTGCGAAGCTGTGGTGTCTGTCATACAGGTTGCCATGACAACGTTCAGTAGTCATTGCCATATTGCTGAAGAGGTATAGTGCCTGTAGCTTTTTTTACTCTGCGCGCTTCAATAAGCCTTTTTGCGGTTTCGTTGTGCGCACGTGCAGTTGCTATAGGTCAAAGGTTAAGTGTACCTCTTAAGTACACCGTCACGTGACGTGTGTGTAAAGCAAAGCTGTCCGCCGGATCAGTTCAGTAACTTCAGTTGTTTTATGCAGGCTTTATTTAATTATGCATTAGTCTGTGCGTAGAGTAATTAACAAGCAGAACGTTTTTTCCGCAGGCTGTTTGGTCAAAATTTCGAAAAAATCGCGATTTGACTCCGAGAAAATGCCCGTTACGGGCCCCCGTCTTTAGATCTTAGCGGTATAAGTTTTGCAAAAAAAAAACGGCTCTCGCGGTGGGCCCGATTCGAAAAATAAACCCCCAATGGCACGACACTAGATCGAGACCTTTCGTTTGATGTATAGATGGCCGCAAATGGTGCCGTCGTCCGAGCTGTAGCCTCGAATCTTATATATATATAAATATATATATGTAAATATACCAGTAGAATTAATATATACAATAATTTAATTTTAGATGTTTTAATCTGTTGATGCAAAACTAAGTGAAATGCTCAGTTTGCCGCTCAGTTCTTCTCACTTGTCAGTAGCGCCATCTATTATTAGCTAACGTAAATTATCGCCGTCGAATAATTTGGTTTGCAAACTTGCATTACAACTAACTGATGTATTTTAGGCTTGCGTGTTGATTCGTCTGCTTGCACATTCGTCGCCTTTGGCTAGTGAGATTATTGTCGACGTTGGTTTACACCATAATATATTCCTGTTGATTGAAATGTCCACGAATGAAGGTTGGTTCACATTCATTTTGCATTTGATGACTGTTAAAGTGGAATTTTAAAGGAAAGGTCAACCCTTCTGGAAATTTAGGCTTATTTCAATGTTCGCAGAAAATGTTAGAGGGATTTCAATCAATCAATCAATCAATCAATTTATTTCATTCCAGCAATACATATACAATACATCAACAAACAATATTATTGAAACAAAAAGAAACAGTATAGGTAAAAAAACGTTGATGAAGTCAAATTAACCAAATAAAAGAGTTGCTGTATGACACCTTGAAAGCTTGGCTTGTTAAGGTGGCACAAATGAGTGAATGAAAGAATGGTTAGGGTTAGTAGACATGATGGAATGGAAAAATAGTAAGATTAGGGATAGGAAGAAGGAAGAGAGGAGAGGATGAGTGAATGAAAGAATGGTTAGGGTTAGTAGACATGATGGAATGGAAAAAATAGTAAGATTAGGGATAGGAAGAAGGAAGGGAGGAGAGGATGAGTGAATGAAAGAATGGTTAGGGTTAGTAGACATGATGGAATGGAAAAAATAGTAAGATTAGGGATAGGAAGAAGGAAGGGAGGGGAGGATGAGTGAATGAAAGAATGGTTAGGGTTAGTAGACATGATGGAATGGAAAAAATAGTAAGATTAGGGATAGGAAGAAGGAAGGGAGGGGAGGATGAGTGAATGAAAGAATGGTTAGGGTTAGTAGACATGATGGAATGGAAAAAATAGTAAGATTAGGGATAGGAAGAAGGAAGGGAGGGGAGGATGAGTGAATGAAAGAATGGTTAGGGTTAGTAGACATGATGGAATGGAAAAAATAGTAAGATTAGGGAGAGGAAGAAGGAAGGGAGGGGAGGATGAGTGAATGAAAGAATGGTTAGGGTTAGTAGACATGATGGAATGGAAAAAATAGTAAGATTAGGGAGAGGAAGAAGGAAGGGAGGAGAGGATGAGTGAATGAAAGAATGGTTAGGGTTAGTAGACATGATGGAATGGAAAAAATAGTAAGATTAGGGATAGGAAGAAGGAAGGGAGGGGAGGATGAGTGAATGAAAGAATGGTTAGGGTTAGTAGAAATGATGGAATGGAAAAAATAGTAAGATTAGGGATAGGAAGAAGGAAGGGAGGGGAGGATGAGTGAATGAAAGAATGGTTAGGGTTAGTAGACATGATGGAATGGAAAAAATAGTAAGATTAGGGATAGGAAGAAGGAAAAGAGGAGAAGAAACGACCACAGTGTATGTTTAATTTACATAGAGGTATATTAAAATAGCATTATAATTGATTGGAGGCCATATATTGCGACTGCATGAGACATGGAAGCATTAAAATTGTATTATAAGTATGAATCAAAAATGGTCCTTTTCAAGTACTTTTTGAAACTATAAATAGTTTTGTGTATTTTTACTTGGGCACTTATTTTATTCCAGTTATTGGGGGCTGTGAATTTAATAGTGCCTGGCACTATTAGTACGACAGTAAGGGACATGGGGCTGTGAATTTAATAAAGTGCCTGGCACTATTAGTACGACAGTAAGGGACATGATATTTGTTGAACCTTGTAAAGTAATGTTTAGGATTTGCTGTAATGGGATTTGCAAAGGAAGTGGGAAACAAGTTGTAGTATGTCTTATACATATAAATAGATTTAGTAATAAAACTGCAATAAGTGCTTCGTGTAACTAGTAAAATCACTTTAAAGTCGCAATCACTTCGTACGCATTTTCAATGCCTATTCTTCCTCCAATGACGTCAGCACCCATTTTCAATGCCTGTTCTTCCTCCAATGACGTCAGCACCCATTTTCAATGCCTATTCTTCCTCCAATGACGTCAGCTTCCATTTTCAATGCTCATTCTTCCTCCAATGATGTCAGCACCCATTTTCAATGCTCATTCTTCCTCCAATGATGTCAGCACCCATTTTCAATGCTCATTCTTCCTCCAATGACGTCATTCGTCTTGAAGAAAAGCAGCGCACTTCATCAAAAGTATAATAAGTTGTTACAAAAAAACTAGATAGTTAATTTATAATATTTTCGAACGTAATAATTTAATAATTATAATAATAATTTTTGAGCATTAAGTAAGCTGCAGAAGTTTGAAAGCCATGACGTGTGTTTTTCCGCCGGCAACCACCACGTCTGTGTATTAGCAGTAACGCAGCATAAAATTTGCACATTTAAACTCCTTTGATAACCGCTAGGCGGAGCCGTTTTGACGATGGGTCGTTTGAAACCAGTTTCGATAACATTGTCCAAAATTTGAGAAAAGTATGGTAAAGATCTCCCTTCTTTCCTTACTTTTAGTTCTTCAAGACTTAGCAAAAGACGTTCTGCATGTGCTAGCATTCAAGTGTAACATGAGCTCTACGATGCTCCTCACATCCTGTCACAAGGGGTCTCTGACTGCAGTCGAATGCTTGCTCTGTCTGGGCGCCAACGTCAACGTTCGACAAGGTGGGGAGACGCCCCTTTCCGTTTCCGCCAGTAGAAACGACTTGGAGGTTGCCAAGCTGCTCTTATTAAAGGTGGTTACGTTATGTTTCATTTTCAGTTTATTTTTGTGTTGATGTGATTATGGTTGTGATTATGATTTACAACGTGATCCAGGGATGAGAATTTTCCCTCGGATACGCGGAATTCCGAGTTTTTGGAAGACCAGTAGTGCCATTCTTGTGAATCGCGTAAATTCGTTGAGAAAATTTTTACGGACCCAGTACATTATTTCACAAACTGACCGCTAGGTGGCAGGCCGTCACTTTGTCCTCATTCTCATCCCTGACGTGATCTCCTGCCAAATAAACTTGAAAAATTAGAATTTTTTGAACAACTGCCTGGAACGCTGCTCATTGTGCCACAGTTTCTTTTCTCATTGCTTTGTGTTTTGAAGTAATCACAAGAAGTTTCATTTTAAATTCAAATAGAAAAAGTAAAAGACGCAGCGATTTCATCGCTTCCAATGAGAAGACTAAAAAACGTGCTCAATTCTGATTGGCTGACCTACTAAATGTATATAATGAAGCCAAGTTTTACAGGCAGTTCTAAATAAGTACAACCTTAGATTAAAGGCAAGCAGAGAGAAATCTTCGGAACATTTTGTACAAAAAACATTGCTAATTCCCCAAGTAGCCATTTTCCTGTGATGATTGCACCTGTTTCTCGGTGATCAGTATCGCAATGCAATAGGTATCTAAGGAGATCCGACGTAAAATGAATAGCGTCACGCTTTCGGGCGGCGTACACTGTACAGAACAATGCGCATTTTCATTTTCCTGGAAAATCAAGCACTGGTATACCGCGTTTAGAGTGGCAAAGCCAGTTTCACTTCCCAGAACAAAATGATGTAATGAGAGACTGAGGAAACAAGACCTACTTACTTACTTTTCGCGAAAACAGCAGTTTTTAAAAACAGTTTTTGGACTAGCCCGCGACCCCACGACCCCACGAAAAAGTAAAAATAGTATCAGTCAGCTAATCAGAAAATGAAGAAACGTTTGCAAAATTGAATTAGAACAATCCCAGTTGGTCAATTGCGTATTGTTTAAAGCACTAGAACATGGGTTCCTGATCTTGGGGACGCCGCGTTGCACTTTTGGGGCACTTTCTATAGGGAGGGAGGGAGGGAGGGAGGTAGAGAGAGAGAGAGAGAGAGAGAGAGTGGGGGAGAGAAAGAGAGAGAGACAGGGAGAGTGAGAAAGCGAGAGAGTGGCAGACAGACAGAGAGGCAAAGAGAGAGAGAGAGAGAGAGAGGCATAGATAGATAGATAGAGAGAGAGAGAGAGGGGGGCATACATCGATAGATAGATAGATAGATAGATAGATAGATAGATAGATAGATAGATAGATAGATAGATAGATAGATAGATAGATAGATAGATAGATAGATAGATAGATCGATAGATAGATAGATAGATAGATAGATAGATAGATAGATAGATAGATAGATAGTTAGATAGATAGATAGATAGATAGATAGATAGATAGATAGATAGATAGATAGATAGATAGATAGATAGATAGATAGATAGATAGATAGATAGAGAGAGAGAGAGAGAGAGAGAGAGAGAGAGAGAGAGAGAGAGAGAGAGAGAGAGAGAAGGGCAGACAAAGAGAGAGAGAGAAAGAGAAAAAGAGAGAGAGAGAGAGAAAGACAGAGAGGCAGAGAGAGAAAGGAGGGAGAAAGAGGCAGAGAGAGAGAAAGAAGAGAGAGAGAGAGAGAGAGAGAAAGAGAGAGAGGAGATTGTAAAAATTGCATGATGAATCCATGTTCTGGCTAATTTGCATTTATACTTGATCTTTTTAAATGTGGCAGTTTTACTGAATGGCATTAATTTTCCTTTATTTCAGGGTGCCAATGATCTCCATGCAGCTCTCAAGATAGGCCTAGCGAATGGTTATGATCGTCTCGTTGGGGAGATACTAAAGTGCATCGGCCTGGATCGTGAGGGTATCGGATTATCGTGGAGTGGCCTGGATTTATGTGGAATTAAGCCGGAGTGGATGTATCCAACTCTGCTGGGCAGCGAGAATTACACACGCACTCATAGAGGTACCAAATCAAACATTTCATTACAGGAATCAGATATCAGTTTTAGCAGTTGAAGGAAAACCGGATGATTGTGTAAACAAGAGATCAGAATAAAGAATGCTTTAAAATATTGAAAACTACAAGAGCTTATTTTAAATCACAGCTTAGATTGAATAATAATTACCTCGGACACTCAAATTTTGTTAAACTTTCAAAACTACGCGCGACTCAGTGAATCTACTAAGATTGGCAGCGGCGCCTTTTTGTCACATTCGCCTGGCCAACAAATAGAAGGCGGTACCGTGATAAGCATGATCATGAACTGCAGTGTTAGTTTCTGACGTCATATGATGTAAAGCCCATTTTTGTGACATCATGCGTTTAAACTGTAACACTTACGCAAATGTGCTGGACTTGCAAGGGAAGACGCCTGCCATTGCACAAACTGTGGTTAGTTTGTGACGTAAGCAATAGCTGTGTTCGGTTGCTGTTAATTAACTTTCTACGCTAATTATTCAAATATAAGGAATAATTGATAACTTTTATAGGCAAGAAAATGTATATTTTGGATAGTAAATTAAGGTAAGATTGAGTCTAAACAATCATCCGGTTTTCCTTTAAATATGTATCCAAGAGTTCTTGTTTTGTTGTTCTCCATTAACAGCTAAAAAATCAAACTACATCGTTCTTGTTTAATTTTGTGGCAAAATTGTTACAAAATTAAGTGTATATAATTGCTGAAATATAATTTATTTTAATTTATAATTTGACCTTTGATCTAACAATTAATGGTACAGCAAGATAAAAGTGTTAAACTGGCTTTATTGACTATGTACTGCTATCATAGATCTCAGATGCCCTTTGCTCTGTTGAGTTGATAGCTGAAATTGTGGACCATCGCAAAGTCGTGAGTTCAAGTCCTGAGTTAGCAAAGATTTTTCAGTTTCATCCTCAATTAATTAGCCCATGTAATTAGCTGTTTAGCCTGATTGTTGTAAATGTTTCTTAACTTAAGTGTAAGTAGTTAAATGTAAACAATACTTCTACCAACGTTTTATCCGTTTTTAAATGACTATTTTGACGTAAAATCGGATGCCCAAATTGATTTTACACTAGTCAAGATAATAATGGATTTTATACTGGTCAAAATAACAATAGATTTTATACCAGCCAAAATAACAATGGATTTTGTACTTGTCAAAATAACAATGGATTTTATACTTGTCAAAATAACAATGGATTTTGTACTTGTCAAAATAACAATGGATTTTATACTGGTCAAAATAACAATGGATTTTATACCAGTCAAAATAACAATGCTTTTTGTCCTTGTCAAAATAACAATGGATTTTATACCAGGCAAAATAACAATGGATTTTATACCAGTCAAAATAACAATGGATTTTGTACTTGTCAAAATAACAATGGATTTTATACCAGTCAAAATAACAATGGATTTTGTACTTGTCAAAATAACAATGGATTTTATACCAGGCAAAATAACAATGGATTTTATAGTGGTCAAAATAACAATAGATTTTGTGCCTGTCAAAATAACAGTGGATTTTGTACTTGTCAAAATAACAGTGGATTTTATTCCGGTCAAAATAACAATGGATTTTGTACTTGTCAAAATAACAATGGATTTTATACTGGACAAAACTACTGATTGCTACGTGTGGTTACTAAGCTGGCTTCACTTTAGTCAGCACTGGCAAAGATCTGGCTTCACGTATCAAACAGGATGCCCGGCGTCGCAGGATTTCTGCCTCCCTGACAAGCACGGACACATCCCAGGACTCCCTGTTTCACAATCCTCTGCAATGTTTCTCGACGCATCGTCTGCGACTGCGGTATTTTGGGCTAGCAAGTCTGAGCGCACCGGACCGGCTCAACCAGAGCCGCTTTACCGACTGGACATCCAAGTGGCAACTTGAAGTGTCAGGTAATCTTCACCTGAACTGCTATCAATGTACAGTCAACCCTCGTTAAACCGGACTAATTGGGGTGGTCCGGTTTAGCCGATTGTCCGATTTATCCGATATGCATATATATGGTCTATATTATACAGGAATAATCACCTTAATAAGGCCTATATACATTGCACTATATACTATACTGTATATTACTGTAAAATAGTTAACCTGTGAGGATAAAGAAATTATTATACAGTTGGTAGGCCGCGTTGTGTTTAGCGCTTCGGCTCGGGCGGAAATCGGTCAGTTTCCTTTACCACAGATGACGTCCGTCTTATCCGATATCCGGGCTAACGGGGTCCGGTTTAACGAGGGTCGACTGTATTCCAGTTTGTTCTGATGTACGTATTTGATAACAAGTAAGTAAGTAAGTAAGTAAGTAAGTAAGTAAGTAAGTAAGTAAGTAAGTAAGTAAGTAAGTATGTAAGTATGTAAGTATGTAAGTAAGTAAGTAAGTAAGTAAGTAAGTAAGTAAGTATGTAAGTAAGTAAGTAAGTAAGTAAGTATCTTTATTTATCACATTTTTTACAAGACAAACACAGAGCATGAAATGATAATATGATACAAAGTGACAAGTTTATTAAATGAATAAATTATCTGAGTTAATGATGTTCAAGTGATTGGTGAAAGGGCGGCGAAAAACTAAAAGTTACCAAAGTCAACCACCCTGTAAGTAACGTTGCTATTAGTAATATGCGCAATTATCTTGACGAAGATTTCAGAATAAGGTGTGTAAAACTATTGAGATTAAGTTTAAATTTGAACATAAATACCATAAAGGCATAATAAATACATATAATGTTGATATTCTAAGCAATGTGTAAATTTATGCAGACAGAATTGCCTTACCTCTTTAACTTTCATTTACACGTTAGTACTGAATATGGGACGTTTCCAATAAGGCATCTAGATAGTCATGAGGCCTCTATCTGCTGTAAAATTACATTATAATGAATAGTACTAATTGTTACATATATATATATATATATACAAGTACATATACATACATATGCATATATTATATACCTAATTGGATATTTACAGTAAAATATAGTCCACATCATCATGTAGCCCTGTTCTTCCTCTTTCGAAAGAGCCGTATATCTCCTTCCGAGAGTCCCACCAGGCGCCGCTAGAAGGTTTTTCCCGCATGTTTGGTTAAAATTTCGAAAAAATCGCGAGTTGGGTCCGGGAAAACGCCCGTTGCGGGGTGCCAAACTAAATTTAAGTTAGGAATACTAATTTATAATTACTGATTTTGCGGTTTTAGTCAAAAGCAGATTAAATGTAATAATTAATTACACAATTAAAAAATGCAGAAAAGAAAATATGGAAGAATCTAAAAATCCCAGACTCCGGTATGGAGAGATGGCCGGATGCTCATCAAGCACACACTGTGACTGCTTGGCTATTCTCATTCTCTTTGTGCTATGCCTAAAACTCATCTACCATTTCCGCGAGACTTTACCAAGCCGTCTTCTTCCACGTTCAAAATTTCGGGAGCGGTCAAATCGATCGCTTGCCATTTTTAGCAGTTCGAACGCCCCCGCTATTTCTTGCTCTTTTCAGGATCTAGTAAACAGTCCGTCGAAGAGCAGCACCTGCTACAGAAACGTTTCGCCGAGTGGCGGAGGATCACCATCACCAGTTGCGACGCGGCGTTCAACGAACTTGATCCGAGATTCAGCGACGAAACTTCCCGCATCACCCGCCCGCTGTCCCTCCCCATTTTTTGGCACAGGAAGGACCTCTCGTCCGTAGTGTCGCAGGACGTCTGCAAAAACGGCGAGACGGTGAGAGCACATAATCTAATAACCAGTTTTTTTGCAGAGATCACCCTAAATAACCTCATCTGTCATTCTAGATCAGTGGTTCCCAAAGTAGGGGTAAATTACCCCCCCCCGGGGGTAATATGGTTTTTTTGGTGGGGTAACGGGCACCTGCTCGTTCAACGAACGAACCTGCTCATTCAGTAATGAGCAGGTTCAGTAATTGTAATTCTTGTTTTGGCAACAATACAACAACAACACCTGGAAATTTATTTCTGTCACGAGCAAACATCAACAATTTTGCTTGCTTGTGGCATATACGTGTGTTTACTTTTTGAGTTGGATAGTAGTACTTGGTGGGGGGTAATGGACACGACCGGGTTTCCCGATTTGGGTAACGGTCCGAGAAAGTTTGGGAACCACTGTTCTAGATGGCAATAGAGAGGAAAATATTAATACGTGTCTGAAAAATTCATTTTTTGTTACTTGTCTGCTAAGGATAGGAGAGTTGAGATAATGGTGTGGTAGTCAGCATGGTGTTAGAAGATGTGTGATGAGAAGTGAGTCCACTGTTTAAAGCAGAAGAACCAGGGATGAGAATTTTCCGCAGACACGCGGAATTCCGAGTTTTTGGAAGACCGGTAGTGCCATTTTTGTGAATCCCGTAAATTCGTTGAGAAAATTTTTACGGACCCAGTACATTATTTCACAAGCTGACCGCTAGTTGGCAGGTCGTCACTTTGCTTACGTCACGTACATCAGTGTAACCACGTGTATATCTCTATGTATAAAAATATAGAATCAATTGTGCGGAGTTATTTGAGTCAATTGCAGACAGTTTTTATATACTTTTGCATAGGAGTGGTCAGTACTTAGACGTTTTTGAGACAATTAGGTATCATGTATCCTTGATAGTTGGGTATTTTAAATTATGCATGAAACAAGGTAACTGATATTTTAAGTCCACTTAGAGGCTCTCTATGGCCTACGCGGTCCCCAAACCCCCGGCCTGTTTCAGAGTTTTTTGCAATTTGTCATTCTCATCCCTGAAGAACACATAAATCAATAATAAGTTCGTCTGTAAATTTTATATCGCTTATGTGCTGTATTATTGCATACAGGGCTTGCATCAGCAGTAATGCCGCATCAAACTGGTGCGATGACCGTTAGGCTCAGCCATTTTAACGGTTAGTTCTTTAAAACAAGTTTAGATAACATTGCGTAAAGTTTGAAAAAATAATCAGAGCATTGGTAGCGCGCTCTTCGTTAATTAATGGAAGACTGAACGATTGTTTAGACTCAATCTCATTTTAATTTACTGTCCAAAGTATACATTTGAAAATTGCTTTTCCTTACTGACTGATTTCTTACTTTGAGCAGCCCGCGGTTCAAATCTCAGTCAATAAATAGAACAAAAAACATTTTTCACATTTGAAAATTGCTTTTGCTTACTGATATGCAGGTTGTGAACTGGACGTCGGTATCATATCCTATTCTCAAGCAGCAGAATTTGTAAATTAATTTTTTTCCTATAATGTTGTGTATTTTAGACTTCCATTGTACCATCATCTTCCTTCCCTCAGCTGGAGGAAGAGGGACTGGGGAGCAATGACAGCCTCTCCGCTCTTTCCTCCTCCAGTCACGGAGGAGAACTCACTCGCGTTCGCCGCAAGGAAAAACTGAGTCGTCGACCGCGTAGTGCCGCCCGATTGCCACCAGAGGGAGCTGGTGCAGACATGGACGTACCTGTTTCACCGATGGAGTCGCGCCGTAGTTCGGTGAGCTTCAACCAGGGGGCGATGCTGCAGCACGTGGATTATTCAAACAATTCCATAACTGAACTGGATAGTTTAGTGTCGGCTGGTCCGAGGTTGCTGAATTACTTGCATCTGTTGCGGAAACTTGACGTGCGGGAAAATAAGCTGACGTCACTTCCGGAAGACTTATGGAAGGTAATTTTAACTCTTTCGCTACGGAAGGCGGCACACTACCGCCTATGTTCTTCCTGCAAGGGATGGAAGGCGGTAGACTGCCGCCCAAGGTCACCACTAAGCTCAATCACCCAGGTCAGTTTATTTCACTGCTACGGCCATGTAAAAACATTGTAGAAAAGTTTTGCAGCCGTGGGACTGGGGTTGGTTCACAACAAGTAACACTAACCAGCCAATCAGCATCTGAAGCCAGGTGCATTCTCTGTATTACTGCACTGTACGGTTCCTTCTCATGCAAAATCACTTGTTGATAGTTGGTGAAACGCATGTTTAGTTGATTGTTCTGAATTCTTATGAGATAATTGCGTATTATGGATTAGTAATTTGAATTTTGTGTAAATTGGCTTCTAAATATAAGTATGTGCTTATTTGTGTGGGTGTGCGCGTGCATGTGTGTGTAAGAGTGCATGTATGTGAGCACGCGGATGTGTGTGCATGTGTACAAATAAAACTACAGTAGATGCCGCTTAATAGGCTCATTTTAGGACCGACGTGTTTTTAACCCAATTAACCGACTGAACCTATTAACCGATGGGCGTAGTATTACACGTATAGAAGTATGAGTCATCAGCTTACTACGCACTGCAAAGGTTTCTAATGAATTTTAGAAACGAAGTAATGTCTAAATTCCTTTGTGCAGTTAAAAATTAGAAAGAATATTTTAAAATATTAATTTATATTAGCAATTATATTAAGTGAATTAGCAATAAATTAAAAAGTGTACTTTTCCAAATCACAGACTTTTTTAAGTTTGTTTATTTGCAAAAATTACAAAAATTCCTTCAAGGTCGGCTGCTTCATTTTCTCACAAAGAAATTGGTCTACAAAGTTCTCGTAATTATAAAAACATTGAAAATCTGTTGATGTGTATGACTAAACACTGTATATTTCACTCTAGTATATTTCACTCTAGTATATTTCACTCTAGTATATCTCACTCTAGTATATCTCACTCTAGTATATCTCACTCTAGTATATTTCACTTTAGTATATCTCACTCTAGTATATCTCACTCTAGTATATTTCACTCTAGTATATCTCACTCTAGTATATCTCACTCTAGTATATCTCACTCTAGTATATCTCACTCTAGTATATCTCACTCTAGTATATTTCACTCTAGTATATCTCACTCTAGTATATCTCACTCTAGTATATCTCACTCTAGTATATTTCACTTTAGTATATCTCACTCTAGTATATCTCACTTTAGTATATTTCACATCTCGCTCTAGTATATCTCGCTCTAGTATATCTCGCTCTAGTATATCTCGCTCTAGTATATCTCACTCTAGTATATCTCACTCTAGTATATCTCACTCTAGTATATTTCACTAGTATATCTCACTCTAGTATATCTCACTCTAGTATATTTCACTAGTATATCTCACTCTAGTATATTTCACTCTAGTATATCTCACTCTAGTATATCTCACTCTAGTATATCTCACTCTAGTATATTTCACTCTAGTATATCTCACTCTAGTATATCTCACTAGTATATTTCACTCTAGTATATTTCACTCTAGTATATCTCACTCTAGTATATCTCACTCTAGTATATCTCGCCCTAGTATATCTCACTCTAGTATATCTCGCTCTAGTATATCTCACTCTAGTATATCTCACTCTAGTATATCTCGCTCTAGTATATCTCGCTCTAGTATATCTCACTCTAGTATATCTCACTCTAGTATATCTCACTCTAGTATATTTCACTCTAGTATATCTCACTCTAGTATATCTCACTCTAGTATATCTCACTCTAGTATATCTCACTCTAGTATATCTCACTCTAGTATATTTCACTCTAGTATATCTCACTCTAGTATATTTCACTCTAGTATATTTCACTCTAGTATATTTCACTCTAGTATATTTCACTCTAGTATATTTCACTCTAGTATATACCACAGCTTGAACATCTAGACGTTTCGATGAATGAACTAGTGGATCTACCATCTTCACTCTCTAAATGTTGTCAGCAGCTGCGAGTGCTCAACATCTCACTCTAGTATATTTCACTCTAGTATATTTCACTCTAGTATATTTCACTCTAGTATATTTCACTCTAGTATATTTCACTCTAGTATATCTCACTCTAGTATATCTCACTCTAGTATATCTCACTCTAGTATATCTCACTGTAGTATATCTCACTCTAGTATATTTCACTCTAGTATATTTCACTCTAGTATATTTCACTCTAGTATATTTCGCTCTAGTATATCTCGCTCTAGTATATCTCGCTCTAGTATATCTCGCTCTAGTATATCTCGCTCTAGTATATCTCGCTCTAGTATATCTCACTCTAGTATATCTCACTCTAGTATATTTCACTCTAGTATATTTCACTCTAGTATATTTCACTCTAGTATATTTCACTCTAGTATA
>JAQGDQ010000606.1:72110-89610 GCA_030141605.1 Tubiluchus corallicola
CACACCATAGACCAGTTGACCACGTATCTCCCACTATCACTGCTCATGCTCAGTAGCAGCTGACAGTAAGATCATTCTCCTGCAAAAACCGAGGAGGTCTTGACCACACCATAGACCAGTTGACCAACTATCTCCCACTATCACTGCTCATGCTCACTAGCAACTGACGGTAAGATCATTCTCCTGTAAAAACCCCAGGAGGTATTTTAGAATTCTGTGAGATAGAAAACTGACCTTGACCACACCATTGACCAGTTGACCACGTATCTCCCACTATCACTGCTCATGCTCAGTACCAACTGACAGTAAGATCATTCTCCTGCAAAAACCGAGGAGGTCTTGACCACACCATAGACCAGTTGACCACGTATGTTCCACTATCACTGCTCATGCTCAGTACCAACTGACGGTAAGATCATTCTCCTGTAAAAACCGAGGAGGTCTTGACCACACCATAGACCAGTTGACCACCAATCTCCCACTATCACTGCTCGTACTCAGTAGCAGCTGACAGTAAGATCATTCTCCTGCAAAAACCAAGGAGACCTTGACCACACCATAGACCAGTTGACCACCAATCTCCCACTATCACTGCTCGTGCTCACTAGCAACTGACGGTAAGATCATTCTCCTGTAAAAACCGAGGAGGTCTTGACCACACCATTGACCAGTTGACCACCAATCTCCCACTATCACTGCTCGTACTCAGTAGCAGCTGACAGTAAGATCATTCTCCTGTAAAAACAGAGGAGGTCTTGACCACACCATTGACCAGTTGACCACCAATCTCCCACTATCACTGCTCATGCTCAGTAGCAACTGACAGTAAGATCATTCTCCTGCAAAACCCGAGGAGACCTTGACCACACCATTGACCAGTTGACCACCAATCTCCCACTATCACTGCTCGTGCTCAGTAGCAACTGACAGTAAGATCATTCTCCTGTAAAAACCGAGGAGGTCTTGACCACACCATTGACCAGTTGACCACGTATCTCCCACTATCACTGCTCATACTCAGTAGCAACTGACAGTAAGATCATTCTCCTGCAAAAACCGAGGAGGTCTTGACCACACCATTGACCAGTTGACCACGTATCTCCCACTATCACTGCTCATGCTCAGTAGCAACTGACGGTAAGATCATTCTCCTGCAAAAACCAAGGAGACCTTGACCACACCATAGACAAGTTGACCACCAATCTCCCACTATCACTGCTCGTGCTCACTAGCAACTGACGGTAAGATCATTCTCCTGTAAAAACCGAGGAGGTCTTGACCACACCATTGACCAGTTGACCTCCAATCTCCCACTATCACTGCTCGTACTCAGTAGCAGCTGACAGTAAGATCATTCTCCTGTAAAAACAGAGGAGGTCTTGACCACACCATAGACCAGTTGACCACCAATCTCCCACTATCACTGCTCATGCTCAGTACCAACTGACAGTAAGATCATTCTCCTGCAAAAACCGAGGAGGTCTTGACCACACCATAGACCAGTTGACCACCAATCTCCCACTATCACTGCTCGTGCTCACTAGCAACTGACGGTAAGATCATTCTCCTGTAAAAACCGAGGAGGTCTTGACCACACCATAGACCAGTTGACCACCAATCTCCCACTATCACTGCTCGTGCTCAGTAGCAACTGACAGTAAGATCATTCTCCTGCAAAAACCGAGGAGGTCTTGACCACACCATAGACCAGTTGACCACCTATCTCCCACTATCACTGCTCTTACTCAGTAGCAGCTGACAGTAAGATCATTCTCCTGTAAAAACAGAGGAGGTCTTGACCACACCATAGACCAGTTGGCCACGTATGTTCCACTATCACTGCTCGTGCTCACTAGCAACTGACAGTAAGATCATTCTCCTGTAAAAACCGAGGAGGTCTTGACCACACCATAGACCAGTTGACCACGTATCTCCCACTATCACTGCTCATACTCACTAGCAACTGACAGTAAGATCATTCTCCTGCAAAAACCTACAGTACTCTCTACTTATATTTGAATAGAATAAATAAAAACAAAAAAATATTGGTGTCATTTTTTTATTTTTAGATGACGCACAAAACATTGAAGATCTCTTCAGCATTGCAGCGGCTGCAAGAGCTGAACGTATCCCACAATGCACTCGCATTGTTTCCCACGGATATTATAACAAATTTGCCGCAGTTGCTCAAACTAGACATATCAGGGTAAGTCGATCCAGTTTGTTCTAAAATCGGCTTTGTTCATTTTGTCTCGGAGGCCATACTTTTTATACTCACTCCATCACTAGCTAATGTGTGGGTAAAGCGTTTAGTCACGTCTGTCTGTCCGCCGTGCGTAGACATCTGCCCGCATGTGTGGGTAAAGCGTTTAGTCACGTCTGTCCATCGTTCGTAGACATCTGCCCGCATGTGTGGGTAAAGCGTTTAGTCTGTCTGTCCATCGTGTAGACATCTGCTCGCATGTGTGGGCAAAGCGTTTAGTCACGTCTGTCCATCGTGCGTAGACATCTGCCCGCATGTGTGGGTAAAGCGTTTAGTCACGTCTGTCCGTCGTGCGTAGACATCTGCCCGCATGTGTGGGTAAAGCGTTTAGTCACGTCTGTCCATCGTGCGTAGACATCTGCCCGCATGTGTGGGTAAAGCGTTTAGTCAGGTCTGTCCATCGTGCGTAGACATCTGCCCGCATGTGTGGGTAAAGCGTTTAGTCACGTCTGTCCATCGTGCGTAGACATCTGCCCGCATGTGTGGGTAAACCGTTTAGTCATGTCTGTCCGTCGTGCGTAGACATCTGCCCGCATGTGTGGGTAAAGCGTTTAGTCACGTCTGTCCATCGTGCGTAGACATCTGCCCGCATGTGTGGGTAAAGCGTTTAGTCACGTCTGTCCATCGTGCGTAGACATCTGCTCGCATGTGTGGGTAAAGCGTTTAGTCACGTCTGTCCATCATACGTAGACATCTGCCCGCATGTGTGGGTAAAGCGTTTAGTCACGTCTGTCCATCATACGTAGACATCTGAAAGTAGAAATAGATAAAGCTTTAATCATGAAATGTGGCACAGGGACATGTCTGGGCAAAAGCTGCAAACCATTGATTTTGGGTTCAGAAGGTCAAAGGTCAAGGTCACTGGATCAGAAAATGTTGAATAACGCCCCTGAGTGACTGCAATTGCTTTCTGCTTACGATAAATGAATGCTGTGCTGTCTTTTTGACATCTTCTTAAAATCACAATTTTCTGGCTTCATTTCTTATGCATATTTTATTTTTGTGCAGGTGCAGCCTTCAAGAGCTTCCCGAAGAGACGCTAGAACTTGGAAAGTTACGGAGCCTCAACGTATCCCACAATTCTTTGGCAGCCATTTCGGAGGCTTTCATGTTGTCGTTTCCGCAGTTAGAATCTCTGATCGCCGTGAACAATAAGCTAGGTAGAAGATTTGCGCCTTTTTTAGTACGTAATTATGAGCTTAAAGGTCAGTTTGCTTTGCTTACTATGGTAATCTTAGTAACAGGTGGCAGCACAGGTCCACAAACCTTTAGTATTTTACATTTGTGTGCTTTACCAAGCCTGAGTTCCGCTGAAAACTCGTGCACCTAAGGCGTGCACCTAGGGGGAGGGGGAGGGGGAGAGGGAGAGGGAGAGGGCAATGTATGGTGTTATTAATGATTTATACAAATAAAGCTCACCTGTATTCTAGTGTCTTAGCAATTACCTTCAGAACTTCTTCATACATTTTATGTTACATTCTTTTTCTATTTTTATTTTCATGTTTTGTTGTTTACTGCAGAAAGTTTGCCGGAACGCATCGCGGAGTCATTCTCCTATCTGACTGTACTGAAGCTGTCGCATAATAAGTTGTCGTATAAGCAGCCATTCTATATCCATCGATTCGTGCTCAATCTGCCAAAGTATGACGTTGTTTTTTATACGTATATATACATTACACCGGTTCGGTGTAATTCCGAACCGGTTTCCGACCGTTGTTCATTGTCAAGGCGTCTAAAACAAAGAATTTTGCCAGAATTTAGAAACAACATTAGTTCAGTATTTAGATACCCAAAAGAACTTTACCTAGTTCATTTTTCCTTGTTCCTAAGCAAGATCCTGCTGGTAAATCGCTCTATGCACAGACTAATGTAAAGTCCACGTAAAACAACTGAAGTTACTGAACATATGCAGCAGACGGCTTTGCTTTACCTATATATCACCTCAGGGATTAGTTAAAATGCATTGCTGTGGTACACTTAACCATTCACAATGCACAATTAACCCTTTCAATACTTAGTTGCTTTTTAACTAGGTCATGCTGTGTTTTGTACTTTTGACAATAACTTTTTGTGGTGTGTTACTAAAATATAAACGAACAGCCGTCTTTTATTAAATACTAATATTGAACATTACGCAATTATTGCACGTTTTTGAATTTTATATCAATATAAAAGATATATGATACTAACATTATATAGATAATTTAACAATTTACTTTGCAGATTACATATCTGGATATCTTGATTACATATTTTGTGAAATTCAGCATTAAAATTACAGCGCCCTAAGATTGACAGTTCTGTTACTACTGACATGTTTGTTTGTTTGTTTGTGGAGTAGTATAGTTTCATGCTAGCAGGGATGAGAATTTTCTGTGGATACTTAGAATTCCGAGTTTTTGGAAGACCAGTAGTGCTGTTTTTGTAAATCGCTTAAATTCGTTGAGAAAATTTTTACGGACCCAGTACATTATTTCACAAGCTGACTGCTAGGTGGCAGGCCGTCACTTTGTTTACATCACGTACATCAGTGTAACCACGTGTATATCTCTATGTATAAAAATATAGAATCAATTGTGCGGAGTTATTTGAGTCAATTGCAGACAGTTTTTATATACTTTTGCATAGGAGCGGCCAGTACTTAGGTGTTTTTGAGACAATTAGGTATCAGGTATCCTTGATAGTTGGGTATTTTAAATTATGCATGAAACAAGGTAATTGATATTTTAAGTCCACTTAGAGGCTCTCTATGGTCACAAAATTGCAATTTGTTGCTAGCTCCAAAGGGGCTTTGCCCCTCAACACCAATGGGGGCCTACGTGGCCCCAAAACCCCCGGCCTGTTTCAGAGTTTTTTTGCAATTTGTCATTCTCATCCCTGTTCTAGTCTAGATACGTAATCTGCAAAGTAAATTGTTAAATTATCTATATAATGTTAGTATCATATATCTTTTATATTGATATAAAATTCAACAACGTTCAATAATTGCGTAATGTTCAATATTAGTATTTAATAAAAGACGACTGTTCGTTTATATTTTAGTAACACACCACAAAACATTATTGTCAAAACTACAAAATAGAGCATGACCTAGTTAAAAAGCAACTAAGTAGTGAAAGTGTTAATTGTGGTTTGTGAATGGTTGAGTGTACCACAGCAATGCATTTTAACTAATCCGTGAGATGATATGTAGGTAAAGCAGAGCCGTCCGCTGCATCTGTTCAGTAACTTCAGTTGTTTTATGTGGTCTTTACTTAATTGTGTGTTAGCCTGTGCGTAAAGTGATTTACTAGCAGGATCTTGCTTAGGAACAAGGAAAATGAACTAGGTAAGGTTTTAGCTAGCTGTTAAAACTGATACTATTACATCAGCATGGACTGCAGGGTGTTGCCAAGTGTACACAAATGCGTTGTCTGGTTCACTTAACCTTTGACCTTTCCACGATCAATCGCTGGAACTGTGAAAAGGCTTTTTGTTTTTGAACTGAAACATCTGTGCAGCGTGGAAACTGTCAATTCAGGCTGTTTTTTGTCCTAATTTGTTCTAACGCGTTTCAGCCTCTCTGTGCTGTATTTGAACAACAATCATCTGGAGGGAATTCCGTCTCCTGTGGGTTGGAAGACGCGGAATGCTCGCCACCTCGACTTCAGTCACAATAACATTAGACAGTTAAACTTGGGAGACACCAAACAGTGGGCGTGGTTAGAGAAACTAGTGCTCTCTCATAATAAGTTATCTGAGGTAGGTTTTGTTTAAACTCTTTGCGTGTATTCTTGAATAATGTAATGATGATGATGATGATGATGATGGTGGTGGTGGTGGTGGTGGTGGTGATGATGATGGTGATGATGATGATCGTGATGGTGATGGTGATGATGGTGATGATGATGATGATGGTGGTGGTGGTGGTGGTGGTGGTATTGGTGGTGGTGGTGATGGTGATGGCGATGGTCATGGTCATGGTGATGATAATATGATTATAATTATGATTATGATTATGAATATGATTATGATTATGATTATGATTATGATTACGATTACGATTACGATTACGATTACGATTACGAATACGACTACGACTACGACTACGACTACGACTACGACAACGACAACGACAACGACAACGACAACGACAACGACAACGACAACGACAACGACAACGACAATGATAATGATAATGATAATAATAAAAATAATGATAATGATTATGGTAATGATACTTGAATTCTTGAATAATGTAATGAGAGATTTATTCATATTTTTAAGCTGACTGCTCTGACACTTGTACATCCGTATGTCAAAAACGGGGTTCCCACGGTCAGGGAAAATCCTTAAAAATGCAGGCTATCCTGGAAAGTTATGGAAAAGTCGGGGAAAAGGATAATTTGGTAAACATGTTCAGGGAAAATGATGAAAATGGGGCGAAAAATCAAGGAAATTGGAAAGGGTTGCAAAAATAATCACCATGAACCGATATTTTTTCAAACATATTTTTCAGAGATTCGAGTTCAAATAAAATTTTGTTATGACAGGCTCCCAGTGTCAATTTCTGTTCCAAAAATAATGATTGGCCGACACATATATCAGTATATGTATGAATGTTCGTACACAAAAATGTTTGAATATGTGGTAATGCAATTTCTGCTTGTCTTGGTCAGGAAAAAGTCATGGAAAAGTCCGGGAAATATATTTTGAAATTCTGTGGGAACCCAGCCAAAAGTACAAAGCACACACGCGCGCACGCACGCACGCACACACACACACACACACACACACATGTATATATATTACATACTTATAGACACCATTATATATATATATATATATATATATATTAATAATTATGAGTGTAAGAATAAATGTATACATTTGTATATAACTTGCATAAATACAATCTAACCAATTTTAACCAATAACTATATTATTAAAGTGTTAATTAGTTAAACCATTCAGTAATATATGTACTACTGTAAAGCTTTTGCCCAGCAAGACAGAGGGCCTGATTTTGAATAAATTTCTGAATAAGATTTATAATAATAATAATAATAATAATAATAATAATAATAATAATAATAATAATAATAATAATAATAATAATAATAATAATAACAATCATAAAAATAATGATAATGATAATAATAATAATGATAATGATAATGATAATGATAATGATAATGATAATGATAATGATAATGATAATGATAATGATAATGATAATGATAATGATAATGATAATGATAATGATAATGATAATGATAATGATAATGATAATGATAATGATAATAATAATGATAATGATAATAATAATAATAATAATAATAATAAATTTATTTGGAAAGGAAATACAATACCTAGGAACATTGAGAAAAATATCAAAATAATGACTTTATCAGAATAAATTGCAAGACCCAGAAGTAAAACCTGTTAGGTTCTTGCACCATTATAAATAATGAGAAAAAAGAACAAAAAAACCGAAGGTATTTAGGTAATTTAAAAAAAAGAGTTGTGAAAAGTAAGGATAGAAGTGTTGGATAAAAGAATGTTCAAAAGGGTAGGAAGTGGGGCTTGTGGAGATTCGGCTAAAGTCCAAACTGTTGTAATAGTTTTAACAGTTTTTGGAGGCACTCAAACGACGACAACGAATGAGCGTTTTTCTAACTGTGAACAGTGGAGAAGCATCAGAATAGCATGGAGCATCGGACACTAGTGACCGCTTTGTACTTCACAAATAACATAGTTTTCTAATGTAAATCTTTGCTTTTTCTCAGTCTCCAGCTGGCTGTAGATTTTGAAAAGTTTAAGAATCGGTATTGTACCATCCCCTTTTGGTAGATATTACATGAAAAGAGAAGCTATTGATACTTTATCATTGCTCTCTTAGATTCCACCAGAAATTGGTAACCTAAAGTTGCTGTCTGCACTGAATATTGGCTTCAACAAGGATGTCAGAACTCTACCGGATGAACTAGGACTGCTTAGCAACTTATGGGAGGTAACAGGCAACAAAGAAATAACACTCTTCCCTGTGCTTAAATGAAGTCATATATATATATATCATACACACACACATATACCGTATTTTCCCATGTATAAGAGACCCTTGTGTATAAGTGACCCCTTCAATTTTTAGGCAAAAATTCTGGAAAAAAGTTTTTTGGTAATGAATAACTTTATTGATCATAGAAATCATTAAATTCCTCATCACTCTCATCAAAAATATCAACTGGAGTCAGACCTTCAGCAATTCCAGCCAGTTCATCATCAGAGGAGTCACTCTGCTCAAAAATGGCATTGTCCTCTGTGCCGTCCATGGCATTGGAGATGCCACACTTCTTGAAAGATTTAATAATGACCTCTGGCTTTACACCATTCCATGCCTTGAGGACCCATCTTATTGAAAAGACTTACTCCCATGTATAAGAGACCCCCTATTTTTAAAGTGAAAATTCTGAGCAAAAAAGGGTCTCTTATACACTGGAAAATACGGTATATGATGAAGTAGTTGTTCATAAAAATCAAGATAAAAATATTCGTCACAAAATGTAGATTTGGAAGCAATGTTTATGCACAGAAAAGCAAAGTGGTATTGTTATAAGAGCTAGAGAAAGAGAGGGACAGGAGATGAGTGAGAGAGAGAGAGAGAGAGAGAGAGAGAGAGAGAGACGGAGACAGACAGAGAGAGAGAGACGGAGACAGACAGAGAGAGAGAGAGAGAAAGAGGAAAGAGAGAGGCAGAGAGAGAGAGAGAACAACAGAGAGAAAGAGAGACAGAGAGAAAGAGAGAGAGAGAAAGAGGAAAGAGAGAGAGAGAGAAAGAGAGAGAGAGAGAGAGAGCTTTAAGCTTTAAAAAACCCGAGGTCTTATAAACTACATGGTAGAAATAAATGTGAATTAAGTTAAGTTTATTTAATAAGATTAATTTTGCATTGTTTGTAAATTAGCTGATCATTTTACAGTTGAACACAGATGGCTTGACGTTGGATATAGATGCTAGTTTGCTGAAGGGTCGCACAAGAGACATGATCACTTACTTTCGTGGAAAGCTAACGAAGGTATATTCTGCACGTTGAAGCGTGTTATTGTTTTTCCACGTACAACGCTCAATCGTAGACTGCATTCAGACTTGCGAGTTTTCTCGTCAAGTAACTCTCGAGCGTGTTCAGACTAGAGAGCAAAAGTTGCCCTGAGTTACTCTTCGACAGTGAGCAGGAACTGACACTTAACTCGAATATAGCTGAGAGTAGTGTCGAGAGTAACTCACCAAGTAACTTACAAGTTATGTAGGCTAGAGAGCAAAACTTGCTTTGAGTTACTTTTCGACAGTAAACGCGAGCTGACACTTCACTCTCTGTTCGCTGAGAGAAATGTCGAGAGTAACTCACCGAGGCGTTCACACTAGACTCACAGGAAATAAACTCACAGAGAATTTGCAATCACTTGTTGACAGTAACTTGCAAAGCAGCTCACACTTGGGAGTTTGCTATCGGAGAGAAAACTCGCTAGTCTGAATGCGCCATTATAGTCATTCCTATACTGAAGTATGAACGAAATGTCATTCATTCTTATGCACAACTCAGCGCAGTGAGCGCATGTGTAAAACCTCTTTGCTTTTTAACAATATTTCAGTGATTGCTGGTGCCTTTTAACAATATTTCAATGATTGTTGGTGCCTTTTAACAATATTTCAGTGATTGTTGGTGCCTTTTAACAATATTTCAGTGATTGTTGGTGCCTTTTAACAATATTTCAGTGATTCTTGGTCATGTGCTGGCTTTTTAAATGGATTAGTGTTGATTTTATTTGAGTTTATCTTGTTTCATTTTTTATTGTTTTTGTTTGCATTTTAGTGGACTGGACTGAACTGGACTAGAACGAGGTGGACTGAATTCGATGGACTGAACCTAGTGGAATGGATTGGCCTGGATTGGACTAGAGTGAAGTGGACCAAATTCGATGGACTGAACAGTACTGCTGTACTGAATTGGACTAGACTGGACTGGGCTAAAGTAAAGTGGACTGACTTTGATGGACTGAACCTAGTGGACTAGACTGGACTGGGCTGAATGGGATGGACTGGACTGAACAGTAGTGGACTAGACTGGACTGGACTTCATTTCACCTGGTTCTTGCTTAACTTTATTTATTTCCATTCTTTTTTCCTGCATCTTTTACAGTCCGTCCGTTATAACAGGATCAGATTATTTGTTTTGGGAAGGGAAGGAGCGGGAAAGAGGACACTTGTAAATCAGCTGGTGTTTCAAAAAGAGGAGAAAAGAAGCCGATCTCAAAAGCACCCCCATCACGGAGATGACATCATTTCTGTTACTGACTGGAGGTTAAAATTTCAACCCGGCATTAGGGACATTTTACATTAAAGCACGAGAAAACCCTTTACAGTCGACCCTCGTTAAACCAGACCCCATTAGCCCGGATATCGGTTAAGACGGACGTCATCCGTGGTAAAGGAAACTGACCGCTTTCCGTCCGAGCCGGAGCGCTAAACACAACACGGCCTACCAACTGTACAATAATTTCTTTATCCTCACAGGTTAACTATTTTAAAGCAGTATACAGTCTAGTATATAGTGCAATGTATATAGTACAATGTATATAGGCCTTATTAAGGTGATTATTCCTGTATAATATAGACCATATATAGGCATATCGGATAAATCGGGCAATCGGCTAAACCGGACCACCCACCCACCCAATTAGTCCGGTTTAACGAGGGTTGACTGTACTTACATAATACTTAGATAAAGTTAAAAAATATGCCTTGAAATTTTCTATTGCCTACGTACTGTGTATTGTATACCCAGCTTGCATTTGTCACAACTTTTGTACAAAACTTGATAATTTAAAGTCCTGTAATGATCGTTAGACGCAGCCATTTTAATGACAGGTTGTTTGAAACAAGTTTAGATAACATTAATGTAAGTTTTGAAAAAATATTGAGAGCATTCATAGTGCACACGTCACTAACTAGGTAAATTTAAAGTTACTTAATCTTGTTAATAAGATTAAAAATATGTTTTTTGATTAGTTGTTCACTGGGCAGGTAAGTTAATGACATTTGTTCTTCAGACAGGTAAACATAATGTAAAGCAACGTGACTTTGCATGGAAAGTTTTTGTGATTAAAATTAAAATTCCCCTTTCTTTGTCTTTAAATGTTTTCGATTTTTCTTTGACTTTTTAAAAAAGTTTTTTTATTTCTGCCGTGATTTCTTCAATGTGCCATTCTAAAAATTTTATTTTGTTTTTTCTTTTCCTTCTTGTTGGCCTAGTTTTTTTTTATGCAGTCCAGGACTCTACAACTGGCGATCTAGAACAGACACGTCTACCACCTACCCAATGTACATGATTGTGGCAGGGCCAGAACATAGCCAAATTTTCTAAGATTTGTCTCATCCACGTTCAATTATGCGTACAGTCTCTCTCGAAGTAAATAACCAGAATCAGTATTGTAAGTGAAACGTGTCAGAGCGAGTATTGAACCTGGGATACCCACCCATTCACTGACCGGGTTCACTGTTGCTCAACTTTGCTCGCTAAGTACGCATTAAAACGGTAACCGCTCGACTGTTCATCTCACTTCCCGATTAACGTTTCCCTATGTTGTTTTTTGTAGTTTTGCTTTTGTTTGCGTTTACAGTTTTCCGTGCGAAGATCCTTCCGGTAAGAAAACTGTTTACAAGATCAGCTTTTGGACGTTGCGCGGTTTTCTGCGAGCGTTCGGTCGATCCGACAGAAAGTTTCACAATGTTCTTCTGTCGCGCTGCGTTTACATGGTATGTTTACACTACAAATCCTTCAAATTATTTTCTTAAAATAAGAACTTGGTGGAAACAGGAATATTACTAGTGAATATTTTTTCGTAGACAAATGCAAGACCATCTAAAACACTCATTAGTTGATTCTGGATCATTCCTAAAGGATAATCTGTTTATAACGAAACGTGTAAAGAAAATGGCTGAAAACAAAGAACTGTATAAACAAAATGGCTAAAAGCAAAGAAACATGTAAACAAAACCACTAAAAACAAAGAATCGTGTAAACAAAATTGCTGAAAACAAAGAATCGTGTAAACAAAATTGCTGAAAACAAAGGAACGTGTAAACAAAATAGTAAAAGCAAAGAAACGTGTAAACAAAATGACTAAAAACAAAGAAACGTGTAAACAAAATGGCTGAAAACAAAGAAACGTGTAAACAAAATGACTGAAAACAAAGAATCGTGTAAACAAAGTGGCTGAAAACAAAGAATCGTGTAAACAAAATGGCTGAAAACAAAGAAATGTGTAAACAAAATGACTGAAAACAAAGAAACGTCTAAACAAAATGACTAAAAACAAAGAAACGTGTAAAGAAAATGGCTGAAAACAAAGAACTGTATAAACAAAATGGCTAAAAGCAAAGAAACATGTAAACAAAACCACTAAAAACAAAGAATCGTGTAAACAAAATTGCTGAAAACAAAGAATCGTGTAAACAAAATTGCTGAAAACAAAGGAACGTGTAAACAAAATAGTAAAAGCAAAGAAACGTGTAAACAAAATGACTAAAAACAAAGAAACGTGTAAACAAAGTGGCTGAAAACAAAGAAACGTGTAAACAAAATGACTGAAAACAAAGAATCGTGTAAACAAAGTGGCTGAAAACAAAGAATCGTGTAAACAAAATGGCTGAAAACAAAGAAATGTGTAAACAAAATGACTGAAAACAAAGAAACGTCTAAACAAAATGACTAAAAACAAAGAAACGTGTAAAGAAAATGGCTGAAAACAAAGAACTGTATAAACAAAATGGCTAAAAGCAAAGAAACATGTAAACAAAACCACTAAAAACAAAGAATCGTGTAAACAAAATTGCTGAAAACAAAGAATCGTGTAAACAAAATTGCTGAAAACAAAGGAACGTGTAAACAAAATAGTAAAAGCAAAGAAACGTGTAAACAAAATGACTAAAAACAAAGAAACGTGTAAACAAAGTGGCTGAAAACAAAGAAACGTGTAAACAGAATTGCTAAAAACAAAGAAACGTGTAAACAAAATGACTGAAAACAAAGAAACGTGTAAACAAAATGGCTGAAAACAAAGAAATGTGTAAACAAAATGACTGAAAACAAAGAAACGTCTAAACAAAATGACTAAAAACAAAGAAATGTGTAAACAAAATGGCTGAAAACAAAGAAATGTGTAAACAAAATGACTGAAAACAAAGAAACGTGTAAACAAAATTGCTGAAAACAAAGAAATGTGTAAACAAAATGACTGAAAACAAAGAAACGTGTAAACAAAATGACTGAAAACAAAGAAACGTCTAAACAAAATGACTAAAAACAAAGAAATGTGTAAACAAAATGACTGAAAACAAAGAAACGTCTAAACAAAATGACTGAAAACAAAGAAACGTCTAAACAAAATGACTAAAAACAAAGAAATGTGTAAACAAAATGACTGAAAACAAAGAAACGTCTAAACAAAATGACTAAAAACAAAGAAACGTGTAAACAAAATGGCTGAAAACAAAGAAATGTGTAAACAAAATGACTGAAAACAAAGAAACGTCTAAACAAAATGACTAAAAACAAAGAAATGTGTAAACAAAATGGCTGAAAACAAAGAAATGTGTAAACAAAATGACTGAAAACAAAGAAACGTGTAAACAAAATTGCTGAAAACAAAGAAATGTGTAAACAAAATGACTGAAAACAAAGAAACGTGTAAACAAAATGACTGAAAACAAAGAAACGTCTAAACAAAATGACTAAAAACAAAGAAATGTGTAAACAAAATGACTGAAAACAAAGAAACGTCTAAACAAAATTGCTGAAAACAAAGAAACGTGTAAACAAAATTGCTGAAAACAAAGAAACGTGTAAACAAAATTGCTGAAAACAAAGAAACGTGTAAACAAAATTGCTGAAAACAAAGAAACGTGTAAACAAAATTGCTGAAAACAAAGAAACGTCTAAACAAAATGACTGAAAACAAAGAAACATGTAAACAAAATGACTAAAAACAAAGAAACGTGTAAACAAAATTGCTGAAAACAAAGAAACGTCTAAACAAAATGACTGAAAACAAAGAAACGTCTAAACAAAATGACTGAAAACAAAGAAACATGTAAACAAAATGACTAAAAACAAAGAAACGTGTAAACAAAATTGCTGAAAACAAAGAATCGTGTAAACAAAATGACTGAAAACAAAGAAACGTGTAAACAAAGTGGCTGAAAACAAAGAAACGTCTAAACAAAATGACTAAAAACAAAGAAACGTGTAAACAAAATTGCTGAAAACAAAGAAACGTCTAAACAAAATGACTGAAAACAAAGAAACGTCTAAACAAAATGACTGAAAACAAAGAAACGTCTAAACAAAATGACTAAAAACAAAGAATCGTGTAAACAAAATGGCTGAAAACAAAGAAACGTCTAAACAAAATGACTGAAAACAAAGAAACGTCTAAACAAAATGACTGAAAACAAAGAAACGTGTAAACAAAATGGCTGAAAACAAAGAAACGTGTAAACAAAATGACTGAAAACAAAGAATCGTGTAAACAAAATGACTGAAAACAAAGAAACGTCTAAACAAAATGACTGAAAACAAAGAAACGTGTAAACAAAATGACTGAAAACAAAGAAACGTGTAAACAAAATGACTGAAAACAAAGAAACGTCTAAACAAAATGACTGAAAACAAAGAAACGTGTAAACAAAATGACTGAAAACAAAGAAACGTGTAAACAAAATGACTGAAAACAAAGAAACGTCTAAACAAAATGACTAAAAACAAAGAATCGTGTAAACAAAATGGCTGAAAACAAAGAAACGTCTAAACAAAATGACTGAAAACAAAGAAACGTCTAAACAAAATGACTGAAAACAAAGAAACGTGTAAACAAAATGGCTGAAAACAAAGAAACGTGTAAACAAAATGACTGAAAACAAAGAAACGTGTAAACAAAATGACTGAAAACAAAGAAACGTCTAAACAAAATGACTGAAAACAAAGAAACGTCTAAACAAAATGACTGAAAACAAAGAAACGTGTAAACAAAATGACTGAAAACAAAGAAACGTGTAAACAAAATTGCTGAAAACAAAGAAACGTGTAAACAAAATGTAAACAAAACGACTAAAAACAAAGAAACATGTAAAAATGCTGAAAACAAAGAGACGTGTAAACAAAACAGTTAGGAACAATAAAAAAAGTAAGCAAAACAGCTGAAAACAAAAAAACATGTAAACAAAATGGCTAAAAACAAACAAATCCGTAAAATGCATCTTGAGTGAAGATGCTGATACAGTTCAAGTTAAAAGAAGAGGTAATCAAACTGCCTTATGTGATTATTTTACGGTTTTACACTGTGTGCCAGGTGGGTTTATAAAGCAAACTTAGGATTCTATAATACTAAACGCTATTGTTCTGTTCCAACCATCAATCAATCAATCAATCACCATACTATGTTAATGGAAATTCTACTGTATTTGTAGATTGTTTATGATCTGTCCAAAGAGGAGACCAATATGGAGGATTTGGAAATGTGGTTACAGGGTCTGAGAATGAGGGCCATCAATAATCCCGTCATTGTTGTCGGAACTCATCTTGATAAGATCCCCGCCGAGCAACGGGAAGCGAGGATATTGTCGTGGCGAGCGCGTCTTCACGAGAGCGCCGGACACTCTGGTATGTTGATGATGGTAACTCCTGTCTTTTGGGAATAGTTTCTGTTGTATCTGTGTTGATAATCAGAAAATTATTGAAGAAAATGCTGATGATGGTAACCACAGACTAAAAAAATGACTAAAATAAAATAAAAAAATCATTAACCACAATTTTGACTAAAAAAATAACTTGTCTAATTTTTCCCTAATTTTTAGGCTACATGGCCGTAAATGCAATAGCGGAGGTATCGTCTAGTCCAAAGTTGAAGCATACCATTGTTGATCTGAGACAGAAGATTTCCCATGTTGTCCAAGACTTTAGGCTTCACGGGCAGCCAGTCATGGGAGTTAAAGTACCGGAGAACTACGTGGTGAGTCGTGTGTGCAACGAATTTTTGCCTTTTCATGCTTTTGCAACATTGACTGTCTAAAGTCAGACTAAACCGTTACTGCAGGGATGAGAATTTTCCGCGAATACGTGGAATTCTGAGTTTTTGGAAGACCAGTAGTGCCATTTCTGGAAATCGCGTAAATTCGTTGAGAAAATTTTTACGGACCCAGTACGTTATTTCTCAAGCTGACCGCTAGTTGGCAGGCCGTCACTTTGTTTACGTCACGTACATCAGTGTAACCACGCGTATATCTCTATGTATAAAAATATAGAATCAATTGTGCAGAGTTATTTGAGTCAATTGCAGACAGTTTTTATATACTTTTGCATAGGAGCGGCCAGTACTTAGGTATTTTTGAGACAATTAGGTATCATGTATCCTTGATAGTTGGGTATTTTAAATTATGCATGAAACAAGGTAATTGATATTTTAAGTTCACTTAGAGGCTCTCTGTGGTCACAAAATTGCAATTTGTTGCTGGCTGCAAGGGGCTCGCACCCTTGAACCACCATGGGGGCCTATGCGGCATGTACTACCTCCGACGTGTTTCAGAGTTTTTTGCAATTTGTCATTCTCATCCGTGTTACTGTGGCAGGACGGAGACCGGTTAAGGATTCACTTAACCAGTTAACCGGGTAATTTTTTTTTGTTTAACCATTAATCAGCCCTAGGCAAGATCAGAGGTGCTCTGTAATTTGCTGACTTGATCGTTGGAGAACCAAATAAATGAGAAGATTTACAATGCAAACATATCAAGCGGAATTTAGAGGAATATGTTCAAATAAGAGTGAAACTTTTAAACATAGAAAGTGAAAAGTCTCTATTTGTAAGGATGCCTAGCATTGTTGAACTAAGAGTAACATTTTCCTGCATGTTAAAGGATTTTCTATAGAGCTAACGATTGATTGGATTCTACTAGGTAGCCGTGACAGTGACAGGAATTTCAGAGTCCACTGTGGTAAAAAATTAACCGATTAAACAGTCCTAGCATTGCTAAAAAATTAACCGATTAAACAGTCCTAGCATTGCTAAAAAATTAACCGATTAAAGAGTCCTAGCATTGCTAAAAAATTAACCGATTAAAGAGTCCTAGCATTGCTAAAAAATTAACCGATTAAACAGCCCTAGCATTGCTAAAAAAATTAACCGATTAAACAGTCCTAGCATTGCTAT
>JAQGDQ010000606.1:94610-129894 GCA_030141605.1 Tubiluchus corallicola
TGCGGGCGCCACTTGCTGTGCACCTTGTTGTTTGTGCGGTAAGTGCTGTGCTTTAGACGTTCTCTTTGCAGAGGTGAGCGAACTGTTGAATACATAACAATAATAACAACAATAACAATTAGAATAACAGTAACGATAATAATAATAATAATAACAATAATAATAATATTAATCATAACAATAACAATAATAATAATAATAATAATAATAATAATAATAATAATAATAATAATAATAATAATAATAATAATAATAATAATAATAATAATAATAATAATAATAACAATAACAATAACAATAACAATAATAATAATAATAACAGTAACGATAACAATAATAATAACAATAACAATAATATTAATCATAACAATAATAATAATAATAACAATAACGATAACAATAATAATAACAATAATAATAATAGAGGCACTTCTAAGACAATTCTCAAACTTATGAAGTGTTTGTAGCATGATAGGAACCAGGCTCATTATCATTGATATGCCTGTGAGTTGAGTCACTGAACCATCAGAGGTGTCTCATCCACATTCAGGCATATATATATATATGCATATATATTCATATATACATATATATATATGTATTCATCGATATGCCTGTGAGATGAGTTACTGAACCATCAGAGGTGTCTCTGCCACCTTCAGATATATATATGTCTTCCTTTCCTATTTTCAAGGTCACTTGTTTAAGACGGAGGTCCTGGCGGAGGTGGCGTACGAGGCAGCGGTAAGTTGTCCGAACTGCTCTAAAGAGAATCGTCTTCTTGATCTGATTCCGGATCTTCTGTTCGGCGACATCGAAGCCGAGTTGATAGTTGAAGACGAAAAGTTGAATGTTCCCGTTGAAATGTGAGTCGACGAAAGTGATTTCAAAAGATTTTGTTGTTGTTGCTGTCGTCATCGTCCTTGTTGATGTTGCTGTCGTTCTTGTTGATGTTGATATTGTCGTGGTTCTTGTTGATGTTGATGTAGCTGTCACTGTTACTGCTGTTATTTGTTGTCGTCGTCATGGTTCTTGTTGATGTTGATGTTGCTGTCACTGTTGCTGCTGTTATTTGTTGTCGTCGTCATGGTTCTTGTTGATGTTGATGTAGCTGTCACTGTTACTGCTGTTATTTGTTGTCGTCGTCATGGTTCTTGTTGATGTTGATGTAGCTGTCACTGTTACTGCTGTTATTTGTTGTCGTCGTCATGGTTCTTGTTGATGTTGATGTTGCTGTCACTGTTGCTGCTGTTATTTGTTGTCGTCGTCATGGTTCTTGTTGATGTTGATGTTGCTGTCACTGTTGCTGCTGTTATTTGTCGTCGTCGTCGTGGTTCTTGTTGATGTTGATGTTGCTGGTGTTATTTGTTGTCGTCGCCGTGGTTCTTGTTGATGTTGATGTTGCTGTCACTGTTGCTGGTGTTATTCGTTGTCATCGTCGTGGTTCTTGTTGATGTTGCTGCTCCTGCTGATATCATCATCACTATCATTATCATCATCATCATCATCGTCAACTGTGGTTAACTTCTGACGTAAGCAATAATTGTGTTTGGTTGCCGTTAATTAACTTTCTAAGCTAATTATTCAAATATAAGAAACAATTATTAAGTTTTATAGGCAAGAAAATGTAGATTTTGGGAAGTAAATTAAAACGAGATTGAGTCTAAACAATCGTCCTGCCTTTCTTTAAGGAAAACTTATCCTTTATCCTGTATTGTTTATATCCTGCTTATTTTAGGCCGGATTCTTTGCTTGGTGACGGTAGCTATGGCAGTGTTTACAAAGGCATGTACAAAGGTGACGAGGTTGCCGTGAAAATATTTTCTGACATCGGCGACAAGTCGGCGCAAAAATTTATTCGCCAAGAGGTAACGAGGTTCTTATTCTTATGTCAAATAGACGAATGCGCGTAATCCAGATATTCTGGGAACATTCACTTCCGATTTTTTATTTATATTTTCTTCTTATGGAAAGGAAATGCATAGATGCTATTTTTTTAGAAGAATCTACAATTTTAGTAACTCTCGTTTAGTTACCATTGGTTAGACAAAATATAAGAGTGAATCTCGAACGCGGCTTAGAAAATAATGACATTCGAAACAGTTACAGAAAGAGAGACACTAATGTAATTAAAATGTATATAGATATTGTAAAAGAACTAACCCAAAATGATCTTATAGTAAATTGATTATACATTGATTATAAATATTGGATATATATTTAGAATAAGTAAATCGTAATGCAAAATTGTCAGCTTGTGTAGTAAGAAATTTATTTAATGTACATAGTGTAAAGACTTACTTAACATTTTTGTACTTTTGTGCCCTGTAAATAGAGGGCATATTGTATAATCTTCAATAAAGATTTGTATTAATAATAATAATAACTCTCGTCGTTTCGGTGCTAAAATATGACACATCCCACCTGTTGATGACACGCATTCCTGTCTACCACTACTGCTTTCGCATTGTTCCTCAAATCTAGAGTTATATTTACTAAATCGCACTATATCTATATACATCAGTAGTACCCGCTCTCAGCTTTTTTCTCGTTTCAAGAGTTTTACGTAACCCTTCGCGTGAACATTTATGGACCCAGTACATTATTTCACAAGCTGACCGCTAGATGGCAGGCCGTCACTTTGTTTACATCACGTACATCAGTGTAACCACGTGTATATCCTTATGTATAAAAATATAGAATCAATTGTGCAGAGTTATTTGAGTCAATTGCAGACAGTTTTTATATACTTTTGCATAGGAGCGGCCAGTACTTAGGCGTTTTTGAGACAATTAGGTATCATGTATCCTTGATAGTTGGGTATTTTAAATTATGTATGAAACAAGGTAACTGATGTTTTAAGTCCACTTAGAGGCTCTCTATGATCACAAAATTGCAATTTGTTGCTTCGCCCCCTTGAACCCCTATGGGGACTTTGCCCCTCAACCCCTGGCCCCAAAACCCCCGGCCTGTTTCAGAGTTTTTTGCAATTTGTCATTCTCATCCCTGCCTATAGGAAGAGGAGACTCTTGAGGTAATCTTAGCACGGTGCCCAATTCAATGCAATCATCTTTCTTGTGTATTTGTTTAGCAACTCGCTACAACTGTTCAAATCGGCTGTGATACTCAAGTGCATAAAATATACGTGACGCGGCATCGTGTTCCGTTGCAGGTTGCCGTTTTACGAAGCTTAAATCATCCTAGTCTTATATCTATGGTCGGTGTGTCGCCGACTCTGAGCGTCATAGTGCTGGAGCTTGCCAAACACGGAGACCTGGCAACACTAATGCAGAGTGGGGTAGAAATCAACAGACTGATGCTGTATAGGATTACTTTACAAGTAACTGAACAATTTTTCCTCTCTCAAGAGAACTTTTTTATTATTTTCAGTGGCAGTTTGTAGCTAAATTACTGGGGGCGCTGCAAAATTAAAAATTTTTTAGCCATTGTTTTAATACTGTGTGAAACAAAACAAACATCACATAATTCATCATATCAAAAATGTAAAGTAACTTTCCTTCAAATGACTTATACACAAAATGGCTGCACCACTATCCCAGCATGCACCACTGGTTCACCAAAAATCGCATTATTGATTGTATGAAAAATGCAAAGTAACTTTCCTTCAAACGACATATCCTCAAAATGTAATTACAATGTTGTAATTGTAATTTTTTACTAATAAACAAATGCTACACATAAACTTGATAAACTCCTAAACAAAACATATTGTTTGCTTACGAATAGCCTAAATTGTCGAAGTTCAAGAATTTGCCGATACGCAGCTTTTAAGCAGGTAACAACTGACAACATGCACTGCATGAGCGACAGTACTCTTTCTACCTAAAGTACAGCGTCTTATCTCAGACATGTGCGCACGGCCGCATGCGCACAACAGTCAAACATCACGCTGCTCGGGCTGTGAAGCAAATTGTACTTCCCTCACATGCTCCGATTCCGCACAAGTATAAAGAAAGAACTAAAGAAAAAAGACTTATCATATTGAATATTATCGATAATATTCAATGGAAGTTCAAAACATGGTGCCCTTTCTTTCTTCTTCTTTGTTTTTATTTGTGGAACTTTTTATTCAACATTTAAAAACATGGTGCCCTTTCTTTCTTCTTCTTTGTTTTTATTTGTGGAACTTTTTATTCAACATTTAAAAACATGGTGCCCTTTCTTTCTTCTTCTTTGTTTTTATTTGTGGAACTTTTTATTCAACATTTAAGCACCCGTATTTATTTTATCTGTGAGTTATTAGTTACTATAAAGCGTGCTGTAGAAATTTGCAATCATTTTATTGTAAAACGTAGACAAGGTTCACCTCAATCACAAAATTGAACAAACAGTCAAAAAGTTAGCAATATGATACTGTAGAAATTTTACATCCTTTCTCAATGCTGTCTCTAGATCAACTGAAACTTGCATGATACAGTAGAAAATTTGCATCCTTTCTCAATGCTGTCTCTAGATCAACTGAAACTTGCATGCCTGAGGGAATAAAGCTCTAATCACATGACCAGACATACAAGTTCCTATTGGAAGATACATCACTTTCATGCATACAGACCATAAATGGAAAGGTCACCTATACTCTACAAACTACTAGTCAAACCAAAATCAAAGTCTACTTGGCTTCTTTGAAAGCAGAATATAAAGATTATTTGTTTACAGAAAGCTGTTATAATTTTTCTCTATTTAAAAACTTGAATAAGAGAGTTAGAACCAGAATTAAAGCATGAAATTAACAATCTAATTACTCTGATCAATGAATATCTATAAAAGCAAAAAGAAACAATGTCTAGAAACAAAAATCAATCTCTGACAAACTTTGTACAATTAGAGTAAAACAACGACTGTAGATGGCAGCATAGACTAATTCAGTACTTCAGTGTAAGTAGACTGACAATTAAATGGGTCACATAGTACTACAATCGCGTACTCGGTACAATTAGCGACACCTGGTGTAGCTTTTCAAATTGTTAAATTTTCTCTTTTCCGGTTTCAGATCGCCGAAGGCCTGGATTATCTGCACAAAATGTTGATAATTTATCGTGACATGAAACCGGGAAACATCCTCATCTTCAGCCTGTCGCAGCACAATCCCGTCAACGCCAAAATCTCCGATTACAGCATCTCGCGCTACACGACCAGCCTGGGTCTCTGTCTCAAGGAGGGCACGCCCGGATTCCGGGCACCGGAAGTCATCCGCGGAGAAACCTACAGCTTCAAGGTTAGTGCGTGACTTCCACATAAATGACCGAAAATACAGAATGGTGTTTTTGTAATTGTAGTTAAATGTAACGAAGAATGAAGTATTATTTGTTTTATTTTGTTGTTTGAATGTTTGAGTAATAGTCACTGGTTGTTTTATTTTGGTGTTTGAATGTTTGAGTAATAGTCACTGGTTGTTTTTTTGTTGTTTGAATGTTTGAGTAATAGTCACTGGTTGTTTTTTTGTTGTTTGAATGTTTGAGTAATAGTCACTGGTTGTTTTTTTGTTGTTTGAATGTTTGAGTAATAGTCACTGGTTGTTTTTTGTTGTTTGAATGTTTGAGTAATAGTCACTGGTTGTTTTTTGTTGTTTGAATGTTTGAGTAATAGTCACTGGTTGTTTTTTTTTTGTTGTTTGTTCAATTAGGTGTTTAACAATATGCTATGTATGTACCTATACTGTTAGTGAGTGAGTGTGTGGGTGAGTGAGTGAGTGAGTCAGTGAGTGGGTGGGTGAGTGAGTGAGTGAGTGGGTGAGCGAGTGAGTGAGTAAGTGAGTGAGTGGGTTTGTGGGTGAGTGAGTGAGTGGGTGAGCGAGTGAGTGAGTAAGTGAGTGAGTGAGTGGGTGGGTGAGTGAGTGAGTGAGTGAGTAGGTGAGTGAGTGGGTGGATGGGTGAGTGAGTGAGTGCATGCTAGCGTGATGAGTGAGTGAGTGAGTAAGTGAGTGAGTGAGTGGGTGAGTGAGTGAGTGCATGCTAGCGTGATGAGTGAGTGACTGAGTGAGTGAGTGAGAAAATATTTATTAAAATGACGTGTTTACATTAAATCATACATTATATTTACAATAGAGTCTCAGTTTTTAAAGGCAAAACACTTCATCTAAGCTGGGATAAAAACAAATCTTTGTGATCTTAGTAGTCATACTGTAATGCTTCTACTGTTTGTTTATTGTCTGCACTCTTCTAAGTGTTACATTCCATTGGCAACAACGTTTATTAGTTCTATAACTGTCTGTGTAATCTCTGTTATACAGTAATAGACTCACTTTGGGACCGACTCAATTAACCAACTGAACCTATTAACCGTTGGCTGTAGTATAACAGGTATAGAATGAGTCATCAGCTTACTATGCACTGCAAAGGTTTCTAATGAATTTTAGAAGTGAAGTAATGCCTAAGTTCCTTTGTACAGTTAAGAATTAGAAAGAATATTTTAAAATATTAATTTATATAAGTGAGTTGCAAAAATCCCTTCAAAAAGTGGGCTGCTTCATTTTCTCGCTAAGAAATTGGCCCACAAACTTCTCGTAAGTATAAAAACATTGAAAATCTGTTGTTGTGTATGACTAAAACAGTTCTGAGTCGTCTGCTCACTCACATTGCTCTTATTTCCTGTATGATGTTTAGTCTTGTAAGTCACAAGGAATACTGGGTGATTACTGTCTGTACCTGCATCTTTGACTGTTAAGCCTGAAAGCCTGTAAGCGTGATTTGCAAGATTTGCAATGAGAGCATCAAAAGGAAACCGCTAGGCAAGTGATTAAATGTTTGGCTTCCAGAAATTCTTTGGGTAACAGTGGGCGAGCGGGTAACAGATTCAAAGCAAAACCGCTATGCTAGCGTATTAGCGTATGATAAACGTACCTGCTTACAAACAAAATGGTACTTAACATGATTGTTTCCGCATACATGGTGCACAAAAGGGAAGTAAGGATGACATAAAAGTAGGAAAGGCTCTTTGGGCACATACATATATCTTATTTTAAATAGGTGAAGGAAAAATATTGAGTCAATTAAGCGAAGTTATTTGAGTCAATTACCAACAGTTTTTATGTATACTTGAACTGAAGCGGAAGCGGTCCGTTCCAGGCGGTTTTGAGTCAATTAAGCGATTGAGTCTATTAACCGTGAGTCTATTAAGTGGGGACTACCGTATTACAATACATTCCAACTAATTAAGTGTGCGAGTCGTGAAATAACAAACCTTTGTTGTGTGCATTTTTTGCTTTTGAGCGTCATTGAAAACACAGTTGTAGTTTTGTGGTGCCACCTATATTTGCATTTAACATTCTTTTTCAACGACTTAAACTTTAACTTACAGGTTGACATCTACTCTTACGGCGTAACGCTGTATGAGCTTGTAACATTCGGCCGCCATCCGTTCTCCGACTTGAAATACCGTTCTGAACTGGACGAGGCAGTTCTACACGGCCGGACTGTTGACCCGGTTGTCTACAAGGGCGCCAGAGGACCGTGGCCCGATGTTCAGGACCTGTTGGACCATTGCTTGCAACATTTTCCGGAGAAGAGACCAAGCGTGAGTGCAGTAGTTGTACTTCAAAAATATATTAAATTTATGTAAAGTGATTTTAAGACGTTTCTGAAAATATTAACCCTTTCAGTCCCGACTTTTTTAAAAACACAACAAAAGCATAAAATCTGCTTCATTTTGCAACTGCTGATAATTTTTTAAAGTATTTAAGACATTTAGTATGTGTGCTATACTGATCTGTACCAAGTCATCTCTAAACTACTGTACCTTGCACAGTTTTTATGCTATGTAGATTTTCTAATTTGCCATTTTATCACTATTTTTAGTCTATTGTTATTGGCTTAAATCAAAATAACTATTAACAGATCAAATAACTGTCAGTTTTAAAATTTCATTAATTTTAAAGGCAGAAAATATTCTCGTATCCCACAGGATACAACGGGTATGAAAGGGTTAAACAATGAATAGTTAGTCTAGAATTTTTTTGTTTTCTTTAAATTCACATTTTAGAAATTCTTAATAATAAATCTTACGGCACCTTCAAGCTAGTGAGTTTTCTCGCCAAATAACTTGAAAGCGTGTTAAGAACAGAGAGCAAAACTTGTTGCGTGTTACTCTCCGACAGTAAGCTCAAGCTGAGAGTCTATTCACACTAGACAGTAACTTGCAAGCATGTTAAGAACAGAGAGCAATACTTGTTGCGTGTTACTCTCCGACAGTAAGCTCAAGCTGACCGTCTATTCACACTAGACAGTAACTTGCAAGCATGTTAAGAACAGAGAGCAAAACTTGTTGTGTGTTACTCTCCGACAGTAAGCTCAAGCTGACTGTCTATTCACACTAGACAGTAACTTACAAGCGTGTTAAGAACAGAGAGCAAAACTTGTTGCGTGTTACTCTCCGACAGTAAGCTCAAGCTGACTGTCTATTCACACTAGACAGTAACTTACAAGCGTGTTAAGAACAGAGAGCAAAACTTGTTGCGTGTTACTCTCCGACAGTAAGCTCAAGCTGACAGTCTATTCACACTAGACAGTAACTTACAAGCGTGTTAAGAACAGAGAGCAAAACTTGTTGTGTGTTACTCTCCGACAGTAAGCTCAAGCTGACAGTCTATTCACACTAGACAGTAACTTACAAGCGTGTTAAGAACAGAGAGCAAAACTTGTTGTGTGTTAGTCTCCGACAGTAAGCTCAAACTGACAGTCTATTCACACTAGACAGTAACTTACAAGCGTGTTAAGAACAGAGAGCAAAACTTGTTGTGTGTTACTCTCCGACAGTAAGCTCAAGCTGACTGTCTATTCACACTAGACAGTAACTTACAAGCGTGTTAAGAACAGACAGCAAAACTTGTTGCGTGTTACTATCCGACAGTAAGCTCAAGCTGACTGTCTATTCACACTAGACAGTAACTTGCAAGCATGTTAAGAACAGAGAGCAAAACTTGTTGTGTGTTACTCTCCGACAGTAAGCTCAAGCTGACTGTCTATTCACACTAGACAGTAACTTACAAGCGTGTTAAGAACAGAGAGCAAAACTTGTTGCGTGTTACTCTCCGACAGTAAGCTCAAGCTGACTGTCTATTCACACTAGACAGTAACTTGCAAGCATGTTAAGAACAGAGAGCAAAACTTGTTGCGTGTTACTCTCCGACAGTAAGCTCAAACTGACAGTCTATTCACACTAGACAGTAACTTGCAAGCGTGTTAAGAACAGAGAGCAAAACTTGTTGTGTGTTACTTTCCGACAGTAAGCTCAAGCTGACAGTCTATTCACACTAGACAGTAACTTACAAGCGTGTTAAGAACAGAGAGCAAAACTTGTTGTGTGTTACTCTCCGACAGTAAGCTCAAGCTGACTGTCTATTCACACTAGACAGTAACTTACAAGCGTGTTAAGAACAGAGAGCAAAACTTGTTGCGTGTTACTCTCCGACAGTAAGCTCAAGCTGACTGTCTATTCACACTAGACAGTAACTTGCAAGCATGTTAAGAACAGAGAGCAAAACTTGTTGTGTGTTACTCTCCGACAGTAAGCTCAAGCTGACAGTCTATTCACACTAGACAGTAACTTACAAGCGTGTTAAGAACAGAGAGCAAAATTTGTTGCGTGTTACTCTCCGACAGTAAGCTCAAGCTGACTGTCTATTCACACTAGACAGTAACTTGCAAGCATGTTAAGAACAGAGAGCAAAACTTGTTGTGTGTTACTCTCCGACAGTAAGCTCAAGCTGACAGTCTATTCACACTAGACAGTAACTTACAAGCGTGTTAAGAACAGAGAGCAAAACTTGTTGTGTGTTACTCTCCGACAGT
The DNA here is from genome assembly GCA_030141605.1 of Tubiluchus corallicola. Classification (NCBI taxonomy): domain Eukaryota; kingdom Metazoa; phylum Priapulida; class Priapulimorpha; order Priapulimorphida; family Tubiluchidae; genus Tubiluchus; species Tubiluchus corallicola. Next base: position 104,417 of record JAQGDQ010000606.1, read on the forward strand.
AAGCTCAAGCTGACAGTCTATTCACACTAGACAGTAACTTACAAGCGTGTTAAGAACAGAGAGCAAAACTTGTTGCGTGTTACTCTCCGACAGTAAGCTCAAGCTGACTGTCTAGTCACACTAGACAGTAACTTACAAGCGTGTTAAGAACAGAGAGCAAAACTTGTTGCGTGTTACTCTCCGACAGTAAGCTCAAGCTGACAGTCTATTCACACTAGACAGTAACTTACAAGCGTGTTAAGAACAGAGAGCAAAACTTGTTGTGTGTTAGTCTCCGACAGTAAGCTCAAGCTGACAGTCTATTCACACTAGACAGTTTGTGAATATAGCATTAAGCAACTTATCACGAATTTTTCTTCTTGATGCATGTATGAAAACAAATGAACGTACATTTACTTTAACAAACCTCATTGAAAGCAAGTTGAAATAAGCCTATCTTCTCAGAAAGCTTGACTTTTCCTTTAATTAAGCATTTTAAAAATGATTGCATCTTCATCAAATCTGTGACTGATTTTAGTTTACTGTTTAGGCTACAGATATTGTTACTCGGTTGAAGTCGGCGGAGGTTCTGTGCCTACGATGTGCCATCCCTATTGCCAAGCACCTCTCTATTGACTGCATGGCAGCGCGTGCGTACGTGGACAGCAAGGGCAAGGCACACGTCGAGGTGTGGGTGACTAGTGGCGGATACTACCACCAGGTGTCATGGCTGTCGCTGACAGATTACATGGAGGATGGCAACATTCAGCACATCAGTGGAATTCAGGTTGAGTTCCGTTTTGTTACTGGATTGTTGACCTGTTGAGTTAGTGTACAATGGGCCCCAGACTCCGACTTTTGATGCAACTTATTTACGATTTTTTTACTTTTCAATTTTATAAAATGCAACCGATTGGTTGGTTAATAGTGTTAATTTTGCTTGAAGTAATTATAGTTTTTGCATTTTTTATTACAATTTGGCGCACCAAAAGCCGGAATCCAGGGCCACTGAACCAATGGAGGCGCCTTAATTACCCACATTCCGATGTGAATATAAATATGTTGATCCTTTCTGTATGAGGTAAACAGCCTGAATCAGTATGGCGTGTGAAATCGTCCAAAGCAAGTTAAAAACCTGCAGTCACCCATCCACATGCTGAGGTCAGCATTTCTACCGTTCTTAACTTTGTTCGCCAGGCACAGCCATGACCACTCGGCTAATTATCCTTCACCGCCTGTAATTTTCAGTGCCAAATTACTAACCCAGTTTTAAAAAAAAATTTAAATTTCAGCTGCATTTTTTGCACTATATGTGACAAACTGTTATAAATTATACAGGTTCAGGGCAGCTGGATCACGTGGTTCATGTTTATATACGTTGTAGAACAAATATGGCGAAACATTTCATTAGCTATATGGGACCAGTCCTACGGAATAGACTAAGCCGCAATTCAAAATGTAGTCACTCCCTTTCAACTTTTAAAAAAACCGTCAGAAAAGAAATATTTCAAAAGTATTGAGAGTAACACAGTTTGATAATGGTAATCACCTGCATTCTTTTTCCACAGTAAAACGTGACTACGCTCAACAGGTTACTGAACACTTTATAATCATGATCACAGTTTTTCTTAGTTCTTGCTCCATTTCATCTTTCATTCACTACTCCCCCCCCCACTTTTATGTATATATTATTATTATTTCAATTATTAATCACTTCTTTAAGTTTTCCACGTACAGTTTGGCCTGTCAAGCTATGCTTTTAGGCTCAAACTGTATGCATCAAAATTATTCTGTAATATAATTTGCACATATATATGCTGCATAAGAATCTCTTTTGTAATTTCTGGATAATATTACATTTATATTTATATTTACTTCAGTGAAATTACCTGTATTTTTATTATAACTGTTAGATGCAGAGTGGAAATAAATAAACTTATATACTTAACTTATATATACTTATATATTTGGCAAACATGTGTGATGAACTCAATAGATATTCTTAGACTATTACCGACAACCTGTTATAAATTATACAGGTTCAGGGCAGCTGGATCACCTGCCTGGCATTTCTCGATGACTCACATGCCTTATTAGGCAATGCTTCTGGTTATCTCGTCCTCTACGATGCTGCAGCACATCGGCAGTTAGCCATTGTTTGGAAACTACCAGACACGCCTGTCAGCATAGCACGGTATTCAGGGCAAAGGTTTGTCATATTGCTTGCTTTTGACTTTATTTACATGATAACACAAGCACGTGGGGTGGACAAATCTGTGGACAAAAGAGGTAGTAGGAGCAATTCCTGTCGAAAAATTACGTTAACCCTTTAATAAGTATCCTTTTCCTTTAACTCTTTCATACCCATTGTATCCTGTGGGATACGAGAATATTTTCTGCCTTTAAAATTAATAAAATTTTAAAACTGACAGTTATTTGATCTGTTAATAGTTATTTTGATTTAAGCCAATAACAATAGACTAAAATGGTGATAAAATGGCAAACTAGAAAATCTACATAACATAAAAAACTGCGCAAGGTACAGTACTTTAGAGACGACTTTGTACAGATCAGCATAGCATGCATACTAAATGTCTTAAATACTTTAAATAATTATCAGCAGTTGCAAAATGAAGCAGATTTTATGCTTTTGTTTTTTTTTAAAAAAGTCGGACTTTGTTTTTTGCATATGACAAAGAATGATGTGTATTCCACAGGATACATTGGGAACAAAAGTACCAGGCCCAAAAATTTTTTCTTATTAAAAATAATTTGGGACTGAAAGGGTGAAAAATCTACTGTGCCACTCATTGTTAAAAATGTGTAACTAAAAAAAATTTGTCTAAAATTAGATATTAGGGTAAAAATATTATCCACAAAGGAAAATTTATTACTTTATACACAGAAGCTATTTTACTGTATGTGATAAAACTACCTATGTCTAGTTATTGTAGTAAAGTCATTGCTTCATTAGGAGCGCTGATGATGTGACTGTTGTTTGCGTCGCTAATAGAGTCATTCTGTTCTTCTCCACAAGTGCCGTCATCGACTCTGCGGAAACTTTGAAAGCTCAGAAGTATCTCGTGGTGGGTGAGTACTGTTTAACCATTGACTTGCATTGTTCTTAACCATTGACTTGCATTGTTCTTAGTCATCAACTTACATTGCTCCTAATCATTGACTTACATTGTTCTTAACCATTGACTTGCATTGTTCTTAGTCATTGACTTACATTGTTCTTAGTCATTGACTTACATTGTTCTTAACCATTGACTTTCATTGTTCTTAGTCATTGACTTACATTGCTCCTAATCATTGACTTACATTGTTCTTAGCCATTGACTTACATTGTTCTTAGCCATTGACTTGCATTGCTCTTAACCATTGACTTACATTGTTCTTAACCATTGACTTACATTGTTTTTAACCATTGACTTACATTACCTTTAACCATTGACTTGCATTGTTCTTAGTCATTGACTTACATTGTTCTTAACAATTGACTTACATTGTTCTTAGCCATTGACTTACATTGCTTTGAACCATTGACTTACAGTGTTCTTAACCATTGACTTGCATTGTTCTTAGTCATTGACTTACATTGTTCTTAACCATTGACTTACATTGTTCTTAACCATTGGCTTGCATTGTTCTTAACCATTGACTTGCATTGTTCTTAACCATTGACTTTCATTGTTCTTAACCATTGACTTACATTGTTCTTAACCATTGACTTACATTGTTCCTTTGCCTCTTACTATATTGTTTCTATAGCTGAATCTGATGCTTATATACATTCCATAATTGTTGATAAAGAAATCTTTGCCTACTGTTTGTCTGGCTAAATAAATATTCTTAACCATTCGTTGATACTACATGCTATTTCTTAGCCACCGGCCAATAGAAACACAAGTTACTGTATGAATCTGCATGATACAATGATGTGTATATGAAAATTCGAAACAAACCAACTTTTAGTAACTTGGAGTAGTGACAAGGGTGGTGGTAATGATTGTGATGATGATGATGACGATAATCAGGCAGCGAGACGTCGTAAACGATGATGGCGGTCATCATGCCGATGTGAACTGCAACGATGATTACAGGGTTTAGTGGACTGGTGGATGTAACAGTGTCATTGGTCGTTCATAGAAAAAATTATGTTGGTAAATTTTAAAATGTTATCATCCGCCTACTTATGTAAAAATAACATTAGGTAACCATGGTGACGTGATGACCTGCATCGCGGCAGCAGAAGGCAGCAACAAGCTCTTTGTCGGCTGTGGCAGATCCGTGTACGTAGTCAATAGGACGGAGAAGTCTACAAGTTCTGACACCATTTTGAAACCAAGGTATGTGCTAATACGTGTTTTTTATTTATTTACATGTAAATTAATATATACAATTCCGAGAGTCCCACCAGGCGCCGCTAGAACGTTTTTTCTGCAGGCTGTTTGGTAAAAATTTCGAAAAAATCGCGAGTCGGGTCCAGGAAAACGCCCGTTGCGGCGCGATTCGACCCTATCGCGAACCCTAGCGAACGGGCTATCTATCCATGCCCCGCACCACCCCGGCCCGTTCCCGTTCTCTACATCTCAGCCGTATAACTTTTGCAAAAAACAGCCGAAAAATGGCCATTTTGGAGGTTTTTCGCCTCCGTTCGTCTCGGTGGGCCCGATTCGAAAAATAAACCACCAATGAGACGACACTAGATGGAGACCTTTCGTTTGATGTATAGATCGCCGCAAATGGTGCCCTCGTCCGGGCTGTAGCCTCGAAAATTATATATATATATATATATAACATACCAAGAATATTAATATAAGAGTATAGATGATTGCATGATGCATAAGTAAACCTTCATTACAATCCCTGGGGAACATAAAGGACAATTTCTGCAGTCACATACATTCAATTTCACCATGCCCCTCACTCTATTCTACTCGAAAGCGTTACTACAACAGGGATGAGAATTTTCCGCGGATACGCAATCCGTGAGCCGGAATCCAGCATTCAACAGCGCGATGATTGTGGATGGAGGGACCAGAACTTCACTCTCAATGATATCCTCCGAGATGAGCCATTGAACTGTCAGAGGTGCCTCGACCATGTTTAGAAGTACCAGTAGTCTTCCTTCTTTGACTAAAACCACCCAGATTAAGAATGGAACCTAGGCACTCCCACTAAATATGAGCACATAACCATTCTGACATGGCTTTTGCAATGGTTTTTTTATAACAAAGGCTTACTATAAGCATATTTTAAATTACTCTTTGCATTAAAAAGCCCTAGTAAAAGTGCCATGTCAAAATTGACTCGTTGTTGTTTTCTAACTTTGCATATTATATCTACAGTCAACCTCTGATATAAGGGACACCTCCAAACCGGAAAAAACCGTCCCTTATATCCGGTGTCCCTTATAGCCGAAGTTGAGTCAGATCGAGGGTGTATCTAGACCTGTACTTTTCTGTACTTTTACCCATATTTTTATGGATTATTGCTACACATTCAGTGCAAACGGTATGTAGGAAGCTTCTTCAGTGATGTGAGATGAATGTGACCTTGGAAACCGAGCTGTTCGAAGGCCGAGTTTGTGAAAAATTGAGGTTAAAAATCGATCAATTTCACTTTGATCACAGGGTCCCTTATATGCGAGGTAATTTGCTCGAGTTCCTATTACGCGGGACCTGAAGATACCGTCCCTTATAACTGAAAGTCCCTTATATCCGAGTACCTTATATATACGAAGATTTCTATAAGGAAAAATGTTAGGAAAAATCGGGACCGGTGTTGGTGGTCTCTTATAAGCAAGTGTCGTTTATACCCGACGTTGATTGTACTTTAGACTTGTATAGGCTAATGTACCTCATAATGCCAAGTTTTTTTTTGCAATCCCAAATTAGGTGGTTCAAAGAGGTTCGACTTTGTATGTGATTTTTAAACTCTACTCCAGGTGGAGCAATGGTCAAGTGAGATCACTAGCTGTCGGAAAGTTTCTTCACCTGGCCACGAGAGACAGCGATGTCGTGGAAACGTGGGACACGCATCGGTTAACTTATCTCAGTCATGCAAGCATGCATGTAGTTCTGAGGTGAGTGCTTTCATGCTAATGGTTGGTGTGAAAGTCATGTTTAAAGTTGTAGATCACTCACTTTGTAGAACAAGAATAAAAAACTATACTGCATATTTGCGCAAAACTGAAAAGTGTTTATTAGACTACATACACATAGGTAGAATGACTGCTACACTGAACACTGAGAGTTAGAGTGACTAGAAAGTAAATCCAGTCAGTATACATAGGTATAGGTGACTATGCAGACTTGTACAGGCTTCACAAAACCATTACTGTAAAATAGGGAGAGGACCAGTGAATATGCATTCACTGGACCGTACAATTATACTGGGGGTGAGCTTAGCTAGTAAAATGTAAGAGGATTAGTTCATAGATGGCAGCACGTAAAAAAATGTACAATTACAACTTCCACAGTTGGTTATTGGTTGGCATCCTTTATAGTTGTAAACCGCATTTGTTACTGCAAATGTCCGTGGAATGTTGTAAGTGTGAAACAGTGGCGATATACATCAAACGCTTGCTGAAGCCACATTCGTAGGTAGTTTTGACCTTGTAAAGGTAACATGGCATAGGTGATCTTAAACTTGTACCTCTCCTATTTTTAGAGATAATGAACATTGAATGTTACAAAAGCCTTCTGTCAAACTAACTCATTGGTAATGTGTAGATACTGTATCTTAGAGAACACTCACATTATCCCCCCCCCCTGTCTCAGGCAGCCACATGGTCGGATCTAAACGTCTTGAGCGGGAGGGTGTGTCGCATTGGCTATGAAGGCTTTCTGTACTCTGGAGGTGGCTCATTACCCCCCCCCCCGCGGTTGAGAACCCCTGCTTTACAGTGTAATAAATGAATCTTGAATCTAGTGATAGCATTTCAAAAATAGCAAATGGTTTTTAATTTAGATCTGCCGGTTACGAAACGTCGGCGTACGCATCGCGCGTCACTGCACTGTTACTACAGCAGACGAGACAGATTTTGTGGGTCGGTACCAGCAGCGGACATGTACTGTGTTTTGATCCGAGCAACTTGCAAGCCCTGGTGGTGGTTCATCGACACGTGCAGTCTGTCCGGGTTCTAATGCAGGCCAACCCGCTCAGTAATAGTAAGATTTCTTCCAATTCTATATTAAATTATTAATAATAATAATAATAACATAATAATAATAGTAGTAGTAGTGGTAGTAGTAGTGGTAGTAGTAGTGGCAGTAGTAGTGGCAGTAGTAGTGGCAGTAGTAGTAGTAGTAGTAGTAGTAGTAGTAGTAGTAGTAGTAGTAGTAGTAGTAGTAGTAGTAGTAGTAGTAGTAGTAGTAGTAGTAGTAGTAGTAGTAGTAGTAGTAGTAGTAGTAGTAGTAGTAGTAGTAGTAGTAGTAGTAGTAGTAGTAGTAGTAGTAGTAGTAGTAGTAGTAGTAGTAGTAGTAGTAGTAGTAGTAGTAGTAGTAGTGCAGCAGCAGCAGAGCAGCAGCAGCAGCAGCAGCAGCAGCAGCAGCAGCAGCAGCAGCAGCAGCAGCAGCAGCAGCAGCAGCAGCAGCAGCAGCAGCAGCAGCAGCAGCAGCAGCAGCAGCAGCAGCAGCAGCAGCAGCAGCAGCAGCAGCAGCAGCAGCAGCAGCAGCAGCAGCAGCAGCAGCAGCAGCAGCAGCAGCAGCAGCAGCAGCAGCAGCAGCAGCAGCAGCAGCAGCAGCAGCAGCAGCAGCAGCAGCTTGAAGTGGCAGTGGTAGTGGCAGTGGTAGTGGCAGTGGTAGTGGTAGTGGTAGTAGTAGTAGTAGTCGTGGTCGTGGTCGTGGCCGTAGTGGTAGTGGTTGTGGTCGTGGTCGTAGTGGTAGTGGTTGTGGTAGTGGTAGTGGTAGTGGTGGTAGTAGTAGTAGTAGTAGTAGTAGTAGTAGTAGTAGTAGTAGTAGTAGTAGTAGTAGTAGTAGCAGCAGCAGCAGCAGCAGCAGCAGCAGCAGCAGCAGCAGCAGCAGCACTTGAAGTGGGAGTGGTAGTGGCAGTGGTAGTGGCAGTGGTAGTGGCAGTGGTAGTGGCAGTGGTAGTGGTAGTGGTAGTAGTAGTAGTAGTTCTAGTAGTAGTCGTGGTCGTGGTGGTAGTGGTAGTGGTAGTGGTCGTGGTCGTAGTGGTAGTGGTCGTGGTCGTGGTCGTAGTGGTAGTGGTAGTGGTCGTGGTCGTGGTCGTGGTCGTTGTCGTTGTCGTTGTAGTTGTAGTTGTAGTTGTAGTGGTAGTTCTAGTAGTGGTTGTGGTAGTGGTAGTAGTTGTAGTAGTGGTAGTCGTAGTAGTAGTGGTAGTAGTAGTGGTTGTGGTAGTAGTAGTGTAGTGGTAGTCGTAGTAGTAGTAGTAGTAGTAGTGGTAGTAGTAGTAGTAGTAGTAGTAGCAGTAGCAGTAGCAGTAGCAGTAGCAGTAGCAGTAGCAGTAGTAGTAGTAGTTGTAGTTCTAGTAGTAGTAGTAGTAGTAGTAGTAGTAGTAGTAGTAGTAGTAATAATACTTATTATTATTAATGATAAGTATCTAACATGTACAAAGATAAAGCAGACATTGGAGAAATAGTACATGAAACCTTTACAAAAATATTTCATCCCAATACAAAAATCACTGCATGAAGAAGAACTATACGAGTAACCCTTTTTGTTTTCCATCCTTTCATTTCTAGTCGTCTCAAATAAAATAAAAAAAATAGAACTTAATACTACTAATACAATTTAAACAAGTTTTAGCAGTAAAACAATAAAACTGTTTAGTTGACAGTATGAGATGTTAATAAACAGTTATAAATAATTGGTAGTAAATTTGAGGAAATATTCGATGTTATCCGATATTCGCTTTCCGGCAAAAATGTGCATCCAGAGCAACGCCAGTAATGTGTTCCAACAGCCATACTGTAAAGATGAGTCTAAAATGAAATCATGCTTCCATAGGAAATAATGTTAATACAGTCGACCTTCGTTAAACCGGACCCCATTAGCCCGGATATCGGATAAGACGGACGTCATCCGTGGTAAAGGAAACTGACCGATTTCCGCCCGAGCCGGAGCGCTAAACACAACACGGCCTACCAACTGTGCAATAATTTCTTTATCCTCACAGGTTAACTATTTTAAAGTAATATACAGTATAGTATATAGTGCAATGTATATAGGCCTTATTAAGGTGATTATTCCTGTATAATATAGACCATATATAGGCATATCGGATAAATCGGACAATCGGCTACACCGGACCCCCCCCCCCCAATTAGTGCAGTTTAACGAGGGTTGACTGTATGTGGTGAAATGGCCGTTGCCTTATCTATGTTAACATTTTTATCGCATGCTGTTGCATATCAGATACCGTTTCTTTCAGAAAACATTGCTAACTTCGACATGGTCGTCAGCGGAGGCAGAGGTTTCCATGCCCGGCCAGGTGATTCAGAGATGACGGAGAAGGATTATGGATACGTACTCGCGTGGGACGCCGACCTGTCATTCCAGGAGAAGGCACTGAAAGAGATGGATCGACAGCGGGAGGAAATGAAAGGAATTCGGTCGAATGTCAAGTCTCGTAGGAGGTCCACCTCGTTGAGCGACTGCGTACGATTGTAAACTTTCGATTCTGTTATTTTATCGAAACAATTCACGAAGAATTATTGGTTCGGCCTTTTCTTTTCCATTTGGTGACATCAAAGTGATGTTCAGGTGCACCCATGTTCCCCAAAACCTTGTTGACCCGGCAAAAGTACAGGTGCACCCATGTTCCCCAAAACCTTGTTGACCCGGCAAAAGTACAGGTGCACCCATGTTCCCCAAAACCTTGTTGACCCGGCAAAAGTACAGGTGCACCCATGTTCCCCAAAACCTTGTTGACCCGGCAAAAGTACAGGTGCACCCATGTTCCCCAAAACCTTGTTGACCCAGCAAAAGTACAGGTGCACCCATGTTCCCCAAAACCTTGTTGACCCGGCAAAAGTACAGGTGCACCCATGTTCCCCAAAACCTTGTTGACCCGGCAAAAGTACAGGTGCACCCATGTTCCCCAAAACCTTGTTGACCCGGCAAAAGTACAGGTGCACCCATGTTCCCCAAAACCTTGTTGACCCGGCAAAAGTACAGGTGCACCCATGTTCCCCAAAACCTTGTTGACCCGGCAAAAGTACAGGTGCACCCATGTTCCCCAAAACATTGTTGACCCGGCAACGAGACGCAGAATGTGGTGCCCTATTGCCCATGCTAACAATGTATCCCAGGGGTGTGCAAATTGCGGCCCGCTGAGAGAATTTGTGCGGCCCGCGAAGAGATTTGTCAACCTAATGAAAGTGCGGCCCGGGCGATTAATTGAGTGTATCCAGCTGAAGTCCGTGCCACGATCCCAAAGATAGTGCGGGTAGTTTTTTTCTACTAGATCGGATGCCATTAACCCTTACAAGACGGTTGTAGCTTAATGTCACTGTACTACACAGACTGTGTGATATACATTACTAATATACATTGTAATGAAATTACCACTATCTGTCCTGAAAGTAGAAATATATGGTTTGTAATATAAATTTTAATAACTTCTAAAATAGCTTCTTGAGTGTAGTAGTAATCATGTACGCAGGTCGGATGCAAAAAAATCGTTATTAGGTCTTTCTGTACTTGGCTCCTTGATCAAACTGCCTGTGGCCCGCAGGAATTGCGGGAAAGTTTAATGTGGCCTGGCTAGTCAGGTAATTTGCACACCCCTGATGTATCCGGTCACGTAAACGTAAAGTAACAGGTGGCTCCCCTTTTTGATTGCACACAGTAATAATAATCTTATAGTCGTCTTTTGGATGAACAATTAACATTGACTCAAAGATCTTTTTGCCAGCTGTAAATAACAATTCAACAACCACATATAAGAAGCTATTATTACCCCACTTTTACCCTAAATACCATGCACCATTTTTCGGCCATTTTTTGCAAAACTTATATCTCTAATTGCTGGAAAACGGGAATGGTGTAGTAGGCATTTCTAGATGTCGCAGGAGGACCATCGCGTCCCGCAACGGGCATTTTCCCGGACCCAACTCCCACTCCCAACTCGCCCGACTCGAAATTTTGGTCGAACAGCCTGCAGAAGAAAAGTTCTAGCGTCGCCTGGTGGGACTCTTGAAAGGAGATATACGGCTCTTTAGAAAGAGGAAGAACAGGGCTACACGATGATGTCGGCTATATTTTAGGACACGTCCACCAAGAGGAGAGTCGACGAGTTAATTTCATTTTCTATTTTCGGCAATTTTCGCTTGGAAAACTGCTGACGCAAAGCCATTGTTTTGACGTCATTAATTATACTCTGTCTATAACCTTATAACTTTAATTCAGTAAAAGCTGCTGCTGGCTTTGTGTTACAAATGAGGACTATGCAGGATGTTCGTGCATTGTTGATTATAAGCGTCTTTCTACGCAAAATTTTTTGCCCTGCCTTTGCTAGTCTTAAGTAATACTACCCAATCTTGATTACATCGTTTAGCCTCATTGTTTTCTTTAGTGAGGTTTTTTACTGTCTGAAAATTTTACAGCAAATAAATGAACTGATCTGTGTGACATCAAAATTAATCGCAATTGATTTCAGAACAACATGGTAAATTTAATTAATAGTGAGATTTAAATGTCTACTGCATTTCTTCATCTGTATGATAAAAATGTGATCAAAAGCAACATCTGTGATAATTATATTTATATAAAGTCATTTTTAAGTTGACTTCAGTTTTTAACATAATATAAACTACTTGAGTTATAGACATGCAAGTTGTGATTAAAAGAACTTGGGCAAAGTGCTTATTTTCTCATGTTACTAGGTGGCACCACGTGTTGCATAATATCCCACAGCAATGTGTTTATAATTATTCATCATGTGAGCCAGAAGCAAACGTATCGTTTTAGTGGCGCCCTCCGGTAACGTCAAAATGAATTATTTGAAGTGAAGAGGGCTTTATTTATTATGTGCTTTCAGATTATCGTGTGATTATTGTTATTATCATTAATATTGATCATGTTGTTGCTGTTGCTGTTGTTGCACACAGTTACAGTAGCTGCTACTGTCATGAAGACCATAATTTAACTGATTGTAGTGCCTGGCTACTATTTTTTCAAATTGATTTAAACACTGTCATTATTTTTATTTATCATTAATATTGATCATGTTGTTGTTGTTGCTGCTGTTGCTATTGTTGCACACAGTTACAGTAGCTGTTATTGTTATGAAAAGACCATAATTTAACTGATTGTAGTGCCTGGCTACTATTTTTTCAAATTGATTTAAACAGTGTCATTATTGTTATTATCATTAATATTGATCATGTTGTTATTGTTGCTGCTGTTGCTACTGTTGCACACAGTTACAATAGCTGTTATTGTTATGAAAAGACCATAATTTAACTGAGTGTAGTGCCTGGCTACTATTTTTTCAAATTGATTTAAACAATGTCATTATTGTTATTATCATTAATATTGATCATGTTGTTATTGTTGCTGCTGTTGCTACTGTTGCGCGCAGTTACAGTAGCTGTTATTGTCATGAAAAGACCATAATGTAACTGATTGTAGTTACTGGCTACTATTTTTTCAAATTGACTTAAACAATGTCATTGCATTTGTATAAAATAAAGCTGTATGAATGAACAGATAAAACAATATACATTTTGTTTTGATATTAATATTTTATTTATTTTGTGCACCAAGAAAATAGGCTATTTTATTGTGGACGGTGTATAAGAAAGATAAAAACATACACTCATACATCACAATATCAAACGATGATAATCGCAACAGGAATTCTTCATTCACTGGACAGAACACAGGTAAGTGATTCCAAACATTAATAACAACGATAGAAAATTAAAAAATCTTAAACTGAGCCATCACCAGAATATACAATGAATCATTCACGATTTTAACATTTGCTATGTGTTATAGACAGAGTTTCACAGGACTCCAGATAAAGTTTGTTCTTGTGGTAATTGTACATCACTAATTACAATATGCACTATTGTAAACATATGACACACCAACACGTAAATATGAAGAAACGTAATCAGAAAATGAATTTAAACGGTCACCTATCCCTTAGGCATGTTGTACATCGTTACACTGAGATATGCCTGTAGCAGCTCACGGTTATATGTGTGCTTGGAAAGCAAAACCGCCCATAAGTCGGCACAGTTAAAACGAAGTTATGATGCTTCAAAGCAGAATGCACCAGAAATTTGGTCGTGTTAATTTTTTGTTTTTTACAAAAAAGAACAAATATATTGGACTTTTATATTCTAGCATCAAACTATCAAGAAAATGGTCACAAAACATTTGTACGGTTGCTAAGTGTTTTGCAGATACGCGACAAAAAACAATGGCTAACTTTAACAGTGCTTTTCTCAAGATTATGTTTTTCAGTGTGCAGCCTGCACCTCAACTTCAACGTGGATTATCTCAGCTTAGAAATAACATAGAGCAATGAACTTGGTATCAAAATGATCCTCATGAAATGGAGATTCAGGATATGTGAACAACTAGAAAGGCTTAATTGTCGACTTATGGACGACTTTGCTACGCAAGCAGACATATTATGACATTCTTACTATAGGCTAATAAACCTACATTTAAAAAAATAAAAAATGCAGTAAACCCAAGCAAATGACATTAAATTAAATGACACATCATAAGGTCTAGGGAACTGGTTGTTGCTTGAAGTAGCATTAAGCTGTCTTACTGCACTTGAGATAAAAGAATTTAGAATAGTATTAGTTTTACAATTAATTAAGACTTTCATACTGACCAGATTTCCGTTTTCCAAAATTTGATGTAAGAGGGTGGGATTGGTCATTAGGAAAATACATCATTTGACTTTTGATGTTAATATATAGTAAATTAATATAGTTCTTCCATTTTGCAGTAAAGCGTCTATCGCGTGACACTTAAACGTCTGCATTTTTGGTATTTGTTGTGTTTCGTTTCGTATTTTACGGTCAGCAACGCATATTTTTATAAGTGATCTAAGGCAAACGATTTCCGGCATTGGGTGCTTTTTTGTCAGAGTTTCAGTTGACCTTTTTCGTTGGCAAAACTTGAATAAAGTTGTATTTTTCTATTAAGTTAAAGCAATCTACTCGTAAGCTTAATTATACCCTGAACTCGTTAGTATTTTAAATAAAATCTGTTTTCTTTTGTTACCAAAAATTGACGTCAAGCCCTTCTACTGTTAAAAACTGTATATACACTGTAGAGTCTTCAGCTAAGAAGCAGGGCCGGAACTAGATGTGGCAAGCAGGGGGGGGGGGGCGCAAAAATTTTCTGGGGTGGCGAGGTATCCGAAGTGGTTAAATAATGGTTAAGCCAATTTTAACCCCTTTTATACTGCATGCAAGCCTATAATTAGCATATGTAGGACGGCGTAGCGGACAGAGCAATAATGAGAAAATTAACTCTCAGTTAACTTAATGTCATTAATGTGCCTCTAACTAAATTGTTATTTACAGAAATTTATAACACACAAATTTTAAGAAAATAATACACTGAAGCTACCAAACATTTTTTTTACCTAATTCTAATTCATATTGAAAACGATTACATGCGAACTGCAATTTTCACTGCAAAAAAATTATTTGTCCGATTTTGCAGGGGGAGGGGGCGCAAATTTTGACAGGGGGGGCGCTCCCCCCTAGTTCCGCCCCTGCTAAGAAGTTGTGTTTTTTGAAAACATGCACTCATGAAAGCCTGCTTATCAGTTGAAAATGAAATTTAGCAAAATGTTTTATACTGGCAAAGCAACCTTTTTCTTTTTTTCAGTTTCCAAATCTAAAGAAACTCTTAATTGGCACAATAATGTTGCATTATAAAATTTTTTGGTAGAATTACAGAAAATAAATTTCTCTATACGAGGCATGTAATTTTCGTTTCGACAATCTGTATATAACTACCTTATATAAAATGGGCAGCACAAACTGTATGTGCTTTGTTAAACGAAAACCGGATGATTGATTAAACTCAATTTCATTTTAATTTACTGTCCAAAATGTACATTTTCTTGCCTATAAAAGTTAACAATTGTTTCTTATATTTGAGTAATTAGCTTGGAAAGTTAATTAACGGCAGCAGAACACAGTTATTGCTTATGTCAGAAACTAACCACAGTTTGTGCAATGGCAGGCATCTTCCCTTGCGTGTCAAGCACATTTGCATAAATGTTACTGCTTAAACGCGTGATGTCACGAAAACAGGCTGTACGTAATATGACGTCAGAAACCAACACTACAATATCACTGTATCGCCTTCTATTTGTCGGCCACGCAAATGTGACAAAAAGGCGCCTTGTGACTGAGCCGCGCGTAGCTTTGAAAGTTTAACAAAATTTGAGTGTCCAAGGTAATTATTATTTAATCTAAGCTTTGATTTAAAAACGTTATTGTAGTTTTCAATATTTTAGAGCCTACTTTATTCTGAACTAATGTTTACACAATCATCCAGTCTTCGTTTAATAAATATAGTACACAAACTTGTTAATTTCTACCTTATCGTAATGAAGCTTCAATAAATGCAGAACGGAATCTGCATCAAGGCTCAAGTAATACTGTATAAAATACGTACGTTTTAAAATGACACAAAAGGACGGAATAAGTATCACAATTAGGAATGCATTTTAGACTTTAACCTGTTACACATTTTTGGTAAAACTTATTTAAAAGAATTTGCATCAACCATTTCCAAAGCAAAACACAATCTAAAAAATTTGCGAAAATCTTACCATACGGAAACGCGAGTAGGGCAATATGTTGTGCATTTTTACGTTTCAAAGATCATCTCATTAGTAACAAGAGCATGTTGATGATGTTAAGAGAGTTTTACTGAATGTATTGAAACAGTACGGGGGACAATGCACGTAAAATTCATCAGAACATGTCTAATCGCTTCGAGTCGCTCGATTAATTCACGACAAGAAATTTCGTTCAGTTCATTCTGACACTCATGAACAAACCAAAATTGACAACTGGCAATATCAGCCGAAATGTTTCACGGTGCAATCGTACTGCAACGGTGCATGAATTGCAGGGATGAGAATGACAAATTTCAAAAAACTCTGAAACAAGTCAGCGGTTTAGGGGCCGCGTAAGCGAAACCAACTTGGATTCCAATTTTGCGAACATAGAGAGCCTCTAAGTGGACTTAAAATATGAGTACTGGCTGCTCCTATGCAAAAGTTTATAAAAACTGTCTGCAATTGACTCAAATAACTCCACACAATTGATTCTATATTTTTATACATAGAGACATGCACGTGGTTACACTGATGTACGTGATGTAAACAAAGTGACGGCCTGCCAACTAGCGGTCAGCTTGTGAAATAATGTACTGGGTCCATAAAAATTTTCTCAACGAATTTACGCGATTTTCAAAAATGGCACTACTGGTTTTCCAAAAACTCGGAATTCTCATCCGTGGAATTGTGCTGCCTTCGCCATTTTCCATTGCCAACATTTTTACTATGCACAATCATTGCACGGTGAAAATGTGATATTGATGAAATACAACAAGTAGAAGTACACAAACCCCAACCACACTGATCCAAAAGTAGCTTGGCCGTATATCAGTGACATTACTTGTAAAGCACTCACTGTTATCACACTAAAGTTGAATATTTTACGTTCGCTTCTACTTTCCGCTGTACTTCCGCGCCTGTATCATATCCTGTATCTCACCCGTCAGCCAATCTATCCCCTCCTGAAGTCCCTCCCCTGTCAGAGCATTACTTGCACAGATGTGCCAAGGTTTGTTAGCTATCCGTTCCAATCCCAACGCCGTCGACACCTTCACGCTAGACATCGCTTCCCGCATGTCCATCTTATTCGCAAAGAAGAGGACCGGTATTTGTCGCGAGGCGATGTCCTCGTGCTGAAGCAGCAGATCCAACTCCTCTTTTGCCACGACCATGCGCAGTTTGTCGCTTGAGTCTATCACAAATATGACACCTTGTGCTTCCTTGTAATAGTGCTCCCAGAGGTTGCGGTATCGTCCCTGACCGGACATGTCGAATGCGGTGAATCCGAGATTCTTTGACTGAAATTTTTCTACATTGAAACCGACTGTAGGCACAATATCTTGAGCGCGCATGTCAACCGGTTTAAGATGATCAATGATCGTACTTTTTCCACTGTTATCTAAACCAATGACTAGAACCTGAACGTCTTTCTTTTTGATGCCTAGCCAGATCGAAAGTCTATCAAATAAACCCATGACTTGAACAAGATGAGTGGACCAACGTGCTCCGAATGGTTTACGAACTCAGCTGAACGGATTACGAAAATAAAATAGTAAGGTCATAGTGAATGTCCTAGAAAAATTCAAAGTAACAGACTGCATTATTTAATTAAAATATTAATTTTATGAAAACATATTTATTACTATTACCATATGCAATTATTGCGAAGTATAATGCGTTTTCGTCGTTATGACAACACTTATTACAATACATATAAAAATGACAGTTATCATGTGCCAAACTAAATTACACAATACGTGAAACATGCAGATTCATGACCTGATGTGATGATTAAAAACAATGAGAATGATTCGTGGTCATAAATTTAATGGGTGCTCCTAGGTAAGGCTACATATCCCACAAAAATACCAATCACAACACTGGTTAATGCTACTCAAACAAAACTGAGCGGAATTAATTTCATTTTTTTCTGCTCTAAGAAACCTTGTTATTGCAGTACTTTCAAGCAAATCATAAAAGTGACACTATTTCCTAGAAAAATGTACTGGTTGCACGGCAGGAACTGAAAATAAACTAACTACAAACACTACAATTACATGTAATTGTACGCTAGGCATTTTCATACACAGACATTCCAGTTTCTGACATTTTGTCAATAATTTTGTTGCTAAGGTAGTAGTGCTCCCTACCGGTCGTTTTTTAAACGAAACTGAAACACAAAACCACAGCTGTTTGCTAAACCAGATCAAAATCAAATCAACTACTTTTCTTGTTAACATTTCAAAAACAACGCGCAATTTACAAAAAAATGATCATAACAAGGACCTTAAAGCCAAATCTTTAAAAGATAACATAACAATCTTTTATTAATCTTGCAGTACACACACAAGCATAATACAACCAAATAATAATTTGAAAAATCAAATTTTTTTGAACAAAGGGTAAAATGTTATAACTCTGTGACATAGCATAGTGAGAAGACTTTATAAAATTGAAATTTATTTTTTTCTCCAATTTAAAAATGTACAGTAACCACTTCCAGTCTATAAAGGAGCAACAGTTGAATAGTATACAGGCAAATAAAGCCTAATTGCTAGTAATTAGTGAAAAAGAGAGAAGATAGTGAGCCAACCAAAAGGTCATCAAGTCAGCCATCCTTTTAATACATTAAAATTATATGATCACAGGCGGGTCGGGTGAGAAATGAGGCACAGACAATAAATTAATTTAACCACCTTGATGGTTAAATCAAATTAGTAGTTTCTAAACAAAACCTGAGGTAACTAACACATAAATTTATGTATACTTGTAGTTAAGTTGCTAAATGAATGTTTGATTTAACAATATTACAATTTATACAGTGACAGAAAAAAGCACTAACTGTATCTAAAGGAATGATATGCGAACTTTTGAAATATTCTACATATTACCAAAACAAAAAGAAAATATAAATGACAACATTCATGAGTTTAGTGTTGTGTGGTAATTACTTAAAAAAAATAAACATATAAAAACTATATGGTTTTTACTAAAAAACAAAACTACTTTAGAATTTAGATTCAAAAATTTTTAGGTCTTAGAGTAAAAACTCTCATCTTGTACGAGTGCAATAAACTGAAAAAAGGATTTACAGATTTAATCCAAGTCTCAAGTGTCTTCAACCAGACACACTTATATGAAACACACATTCCATTCTAATGATTATTTTGTCAGTAATTTGCTCACTTAATCAGCACGGAACGAACTCTGTAATCAAACAAGCAATTTTACTTTGGAATTCTCTACCATTACAGGTTAAACAAATCAAGTCCCTATCAGCATTTAAAACAAAATTAAAATCACTAGTTATTAACCAGATATGAAATACCATCACACCAGTACGACAACATACACACTAATTCAGAATTCATATATCCACGGCCATATTAATTAAATCACAGTTTTTTTCATTTTTTTGTGCATAGTTGTAAATATGTTTGATATTATTTGTCGTTACTTTCCATTACTGCACAGTAGTTTAGATTGCACTGACGCATTTGCCTTTAGCAGTGTAAGTTTTTATTAGCTAACACTGATTGATCATCTCTGTAAAGTTTTTATCAGTGATTATCAATGTATTTTAATGGCAAATAAAGATTATATATATATATAATCTTGTCTATATATATATATATATATAGTATATGGAATCACCATACTGTGACTGTTCCGTACCTGATGCTTTTAATTTTCAAGAAAATAACTTCATCATTAAATTACATCCTGTGCATGTCTCCATTATGATCATGTCGTTCTAATGTCAAAATCGAACGTACAGTCTAGCCTCGTTATCTCGCCCCTCGTTATGCCGCCAAACTCGTCTCTCGCCATAGAAAGTACCAGGACGGATTTCCTGCTTTGATATTTAACTCGTTAAGTCGCCACCCTCGCTTCTCGCCCTTGCCACGTCATGCTAGGATGAGTGCTTATGTAAACTATATTCGTTATGTCGCCAAACAGACAAACTCAGAGGTGAATCGATCAATACATATACCGCGTGTCGATCAATATAACTGCGGTATGTAGACAATGCTGCTGTACTCGATAGACAGACATAATTAATCCAGTGTGTGTCTCACCAGGATTAGATTAGGAGTGCTGTGGTTGGTTAATGCGCAGCGAAATATATTTTATATGTACATAGAGGAACACTATGTTAATCAACTATTATGTATATACATATAGACTAACTTCGTTATATTCCCGTTATCTCGCCATACTCGTCTCTCGCCAAAAATTTGCCCTAGACGGACAGTGGCGAGATAACGAGGGTAGACTGTATTATAAAGCAAAACAAATTAAAAATGGCTAAATTTATTCCTAGACATTGGCAGTCATAGTGCTTACAATAATTTTCCGGTTATAATACTTGAGAGAGAAAAATTTAGCTAATCATAAATGAATAATAGTACAAAAGTTCTAAAGTCAATTTTCGTAGCTACATAAACATGAGACTTTCTTTTATAAGCAAACAAACTGTAATTACAAACAGAAACAAACAAAAATCCACTGATTTCATTTGTTATACTTATAATTAGTTATAAAGTTCTTCTAGTAGTGTGAAACAATGCATATATATGTAATATAAACCTTCGAGTTTATGTATCAAAAATTATATACTTAGTAAATATAGTAACATGTAAATAATTACGTACATTCATAAATCTTTCTTTACAAATAATCTAAAAACTCAAAAAAATGAAGAAATGTATAAAAAGCCAGTGACAAAGAAACAGCCTCTATCATGGTAAATCTTACAAATAGAGTGTGGCCAGTATAGGAAATGCCAAATACAGGCAATAATTATTATGTAAAAATAATGCACAAATAACCAAACCCTCCTGATAAACTATTACTAACATGTTTGCCAAACAGACAATCATTACTGTTACTGTTGTGTTTTGTTTCTCTCGGAAGGCTCGTAGAGAAAACCAGAAAACACTTCACCAGATTAAACTAGTTTATTAAGCGAGAATTCTACAACACAAAAGTACGAAGGAACGCGAAATGTTTACACTAAACGTGAAAATCTGGAAAACGTTTAAGTGTATCTGAAAATACAAGTATACAAAAGAATGTGTAAGTGACGTCCATGTGAATCCGTGTGTCTGTCTCAGTGGCCTGCTTTGCCTTATATAGAGTGCCCGAGAAACTTCTAGAAGTTTTGTTCCAGAACATTCTACACGGTAAGACGATTATTCTAACGGAACATTCTACAATGTTTTATGTGATTCTAATAGATGCCAGCGATCTCCACAACAGTTACAAAGCTTTTATTTACTATTGAGTAATACTAATATGAACTATATAAACTTACTATGACGCATGGTTTGCAGAATACATTTCAAAATGTGTATACAAGTACGTGTATATAATACAACCGCTTTTGTCACCACCTCCACAATTACTAATAAACTAAGAAAAGATTGTGTATCTTAAGCAAAAAAGTCATAAAAATATGAAGATCCATCACAAGCAAGTATCATGACAGCCTTGCAAACAGTGGTAGAATTAAAAACAAAGTTAAAATACAGATTTGAACACTTTTCCTAGTAAGAAAAACAGCCTGCCAAAATTGGCAGATGTAATGCCCACAGTAGATTCTTAGCAATAGCTCATATATTTACTAGCCATACAAAACATTGCTTAACTTTGTAACTGAGCATGCACAGGTGCATGTACGCACAGTAGGTAGCATGTATGCACAGTAGGTAGCATGTATGCACAGTAGGTAGCATGTATGCACAGTAGGTAGCATGTACGCACAGTAGGTAGCTATTCCCTACTGATTTTACATGAATTTTGTCATGATCAACTCCCAGGAAATGACAAAATGTGAGCAGTTTAATACCAAAACGTTTATTAAGTACAGTCTAGCCTCGTTATCTCGCCCCTCGTTATGCCGCCAAACTCATCTCTCGCCATAGAAAGTACCAGGACAGATTTCCTGCCTTGATATTTACCTCGTTAAGTCGCCACCCTCGCTTCTCGCCCTCGCCACGTCATGTTAGGATGAGTGCTTATGTAAACTATATTCGTTATGTCGCCAAACAGACAAACTCAGAGGTGAATCGATCAATACATATACCGCGTGTCGATCAATATAACCGCGGTATGTAGACAATGCTGCTGTACTCGATAGACAGACATAATTAATCTAGTGTGTGTCTCACCAGGATTAGATTAGGAGTGCTGTGGTTGGTTAATGCACAGAGAAACTAAAGTGTCACCGATATCCTTACTCTATAACACCAAAGCTGTGAACATTTCTAAATCTTTTGCTAAGTTTATTGCATTTAAGTGTATACTCGAAAAAGGTTTTTTAAATAAAAAAGTAACATTCTAAGATTATTTTTATGACATTTTTTCATTTCTGATTTAATGTTGATTGGTATCATAATGCTAAATATATTTTATATGTACATAGAGGAACACTATGTTAATCAACTATTATGTATATACATATAGACTAACTTCGTTATATTCCCGTTATCTCGCCTCTCGCCAAAAATTTGCCCTAGACAGACAGTGGCGAGATAACGAGGTTAGACTGTAATACCTTTATTAAGTACATTAATGAATGTGTAAAAAAATCAGGTTTTTACGTACTGTAAAACTTTCATGATTTTGCCATCTTGAAAACAGTTTCGTCATAAGAAATTACAACCGCAACTTCCACAAAGCTTACGCACTTTCATTCACTTTAAGCACGAGGGAATCATTTAGCTATTTGCTTTTTAATTCACTGAATCTCTTCGAAGAAGTTTTCTTATGTGAGTAGAAACGATCCATGTCTCCACGATTAATCCGAGTAAGCGACCAAAAATCAACAAACAAAGGGTAAAATAACAAAGATTCGATTCCGTAAACCAAATTAAACTAGTGAAATATAATCTATCACGATATTTAATGAGGTAAATCCAAATAGGCAGTATATGCAGACCGCAGACAACAACTGTTCCCTGTATTGTTTTGAAGTTTTTCTCCATAATCTTTCGCACCAAGAAAGGCGCAGACTCAAAAGCCGACTTCCAGTCAACGCCGAATTGTTGAATGCATAAGAAGGTCAACCATTCAATTACACTCACAAAGTAACCCCATTTCAGCACGTGTGACCACAAGAGACCGCGTCCGATATTGTCCGCCACCACATCCAACCAGGCCCCGAAAGATGAAGACTGATCATACTTTCTAGCAGCCCAGCCGTCAAAGTAATCCAACAAAGTTTGCAAACAGAAGGCAAGTAGAAACACTAGCGTGGTCTCCAAATACAGCCAGGCAATGAGTATTAGTAGTAACCGGAGATAGCCAATCAGGTTCGGAATGTAAAACAAGACACGAAAATCATTGCTCATTGTAAAATTTGGTAGATCACAGGTGCATGCAAAGGTAAAGCTGACTGAAATATAGTAAGTAATTTTTTTATTTTTCTCCATAAATTTACAATAATTTGGCAATAAAAAACACAAAAATACAAACGAACATGGGAGAAAGGGTAGCGAAAAACCAAAGGTTATCGAATCAACCACCCTCCTCAGAAAGACAGTAAACAAAAAGACGCTAATGACAGCAGAAAACAACTATTAAAAAATACATAAACGTCCATAAATACAAAAATACAACAACAGCAAAAAAACCCAAAAAACCAGTCGTTCCTAAATATAGTCAAACATTAAACATAATTATATATGGTTCAAAACACAAAAGAGAAAAGAAAATATTTTAATGTTCAGAAAAACAACATTTGTAAGACAAAAATTTCAAATAGCAAAAAGAAGAAAAGGTAAAAAAGCAAGATAAATTGCCCTGACAATTGCAATACATAATATTGCTAATTAACTATGTATCATTAAATAATGATAGATAATTAACAATTTCACTACAGAAGATGACCACATTTTTCAAGTAAGTGACGAAGTAGACTGCAGTCCAAGCTCAGCACTAAGCGCAATCACCGGGTCTGTATTTTCGCTGCTACGGCCTTGCAAAAATCTTGTAGAAATTTTTAGCAGTCGTGGGATTGGGTTGCAACAAGTAGTGCTAACCAACCAATCACTTGAATCAGCATCCAATTCGCCGAGCAAACTGATATCAATAAAAAGTGGCAATTTGCAAGAGCAAAAATACGTATTTTGTTCACGTACTGAAACGGATCACCTTGTCTGTGAAGCAAAATAAAATGAAAATTATATACTTTGACCAAATGTTGGAATCGCCTAAAAACGACTCCCTGCTCGCCGCAAAAAGTCACGACATTTCACAAGAGGCGATATCTTCGAACACTTTGTGCTCTGATTCGCGTTATGCAGATGTTCCACATTGGTCACGTCACAGGTTAAAGATGGAGTACGTACAATTTCTCTTATTTTGGAATTCTGCCTGCCTAATGTCCACAATAGGCGCAGTGGGCGTATGGTGATGTTGATGAAGATTTGTGTAAGATAGATAGGTGCTCGAAATCGGCCGAAAACTTGATATCGTTATATGTGGATGACCCTTTATAACACTCACTGTCTCCCCAACTCCACGGTTGCAAGTGAACTTTTTCTAAACCTTGATGTGACGTTTTTTCCGTACCTTTAATCGTGTTCTTTGCCATACTTTGTACTCCTTCAAGAAGCTTAATATCTATCCTATAACGTGGATTTCATGGCTGTACTCTATACGCTGATTTCGATTTTACCGAGCTTTTGTACAATTTCATGCTGTATTGTATCTCGTACTGTAATTGCTTAAGCTACTGTAATTTTTGACTAAATGTCATTCATGCTGTATTGTATCTCGTACTGTAATTGCTTAAGCTACTGGTACTTAAGCTACCGGTTAACGCATTTGTCTACACTTGACAACGCATCGCAGCCCATGCTGTTGTAATAGTAACCATTTTAACAGTTAACTAAGACCTTATTTAGTTCATTTTTTCTTGTTCTCAAGCAAAATCCTGCTAGTAAATCACTTTACGCACAGATTAATATACAATTAAGTAAAGACCACAGAAAACAACTGAAGTTACTGAACAGATGCAGCACATGGCTTTGCTTTACCTATAAATCACCTCACGGATCAGTTAAAATGCATTGCTATGGTACACTTAACCAATGACCTACAGCAACTGCACGTGTGCACAATGAAACTGTGAAAAGGCTTATTAAATAAATAAATAAATAGAATATTTACATAAATAAGTAATTTATCTGTGACCAATGATGAAAATGAAAAGCAATTTAAAAAAAAACACAAACAATTATTTACCAATACTCTGAGATCAAATGTTATATCGGACAATAAACCAGTGTTAGAACTGAAAGTCATAGAAGTTACATTTACAGTTCCAGTATGAAATACTGGCTTGGATCTGGACTGAGTTTTTTATTTATATTCAAATTTTTGTTTTGTTTGCTAATTTAAATGTTGTTTATCTTTTTTATTTTCTTTTTTGTTTTCAAACTGTTGATTATTATTTACTTCTGCATATCCACTAGACAGGTTACTTAATTTTCTTTAAATTTGGATAGGATTGGTGCTTTTTGTCACTCTGTCTCTTTCTGTCTTTATTATATTTTTTGGTTTTGCTTGTTTTCATTGTGTAAAAATTTTGGGACAAATAAATTAGTTACTTACTTACTTGCCTGGTTACATGCTGAAACTGGTTACATAAAATTAGATATGAACATAATCATTAATAAATGCTA
>JAQGDQ010000413.1:0-45000 GCA_030141605.1 Tubiluchus corallicola
ACGTGTTTTACTAAGCCGTAAAACGCAAAGAATTCTGGGAAATCTAGGACAAAATCTCATATGACCTTTTGGTGGATTTCAATTGACCGGTGAACGGAAAAATAAGGTGAATAGCCGCCTTGGTATTGTGTGCGCTTAGCGATTGAAGTTAAGCAATAGTTAATGTGATCAGTAAATGGATGGATGGATGGCTATCGGGTTTTACTAAGCCGTAAAACGTAAAGAATTCTGGGAAATCTTGGACTTTATCTCATATAACGCTTTGGTGTTTTGAATTAAACCGTGAATGGGAAAATGAATTGACTTGGTATTGTGTGTGCCTTTCGATTAAAGTTAAGCAATACTCAACATAGTCACTAAATGGATGAATGACAGTCGGGTTCCGTACCGTTCTGGTCTACAGGTTTCATCGCATTGTATACTACGGAAGTTAATCAATAGTGGGGCTAGTAAATAAATGGATGGGCAACCGCCGATTCACTGCTCAGTCTGGGTGTTTTTATCTGCCACACAGACGTGGAAGGATTTTCCTAGTTGCACGAGGATGCAGAAACATCCTAACATGTCTGAAACATCTTGATAATGAGAAAGATTCTGATCCTGCCATTGTATGATCATTGAACACGATTGATTTCGGTTCGTAGAAACATAAACCGTGTTGGAAAAGAGGCAGAAGCGGTGGCGCTGTCGTCGGTTCTAGTACCAATTTAATTTTTATAAAATGAGCCTAACCACATACAAAGCGATTCAACCAAATGTTAGGAACCAATCAACGAGCCAGGCAACTTACCAAGCAATAAAGCAAGTTGAATTTACCGGCGGGTGACCGGCCATTTGCTGAGACAGGCAGGCAGCCAGTCAACAAGCACTTAGTCAGTCATTTGTGCAGTCAGTCATTGGAGTGGTGACCAGTTGAACAAATGTCCAAGTTTGCCGTTAGGATAGGAAAGTGAATAAAAGAAGAAATGAAATGAATGAACAGATGAAAGAACGCACGAATAACGAACGAATGAATAGATCCGACGAATAATGCACAGTTCAACAAGGAAGAGGACAGATGATGTGTAGAACAGAATTGTAAAAACAGATTTCAAAAAGTACAGTTATTTATTTTTGTATGTCAGCCCGTGTCACTCGTGGTCCTGCAGATTGCATCAAATTTGTCCCTCTTAAACTCTCATGGTCTGGAACACTATTGATGATCAACTTTTTTCCACTGCTTCCATACTGCGCAATTTCCCATATCAACGATAAAATGCCTCTATACGCAGGGGCGTATCAAGACTTTACCATGCCCTACGCTGATAGCTCTGTGCCACCCTTCTCTATTGTGAATTTATGGTTGTTTATGTAATAAACAGGTTAAACAATTACTTGTGGTGTATTAGAAACACTGTTAACCTAGTTTCTACGTGATCGTTATTAGCTACATGTATTTGTATAGCGCTTATATTGAAGCAGGCTTGTTGTGTAATACCTTGCGTCTGCTCGTTATGTGGCCCTTATATAAAGCTGCTTGCAGTAATTGCCTGTGGTGGGTTATAAAATGTGCCCTTTACATGAAAATGAAAGTGCACATTTTTCGAGGAGAATAATATTTTTTCTGAAATGTGACGCCCCTCAAACTTTGACGCCCTAGGCAATAACCTACTTAGCCTATTGGTTAATACTCCCCTTTCCATACGTCTCCCCAATTCTGAAGTCGTTTTCTGAGGATTAGGGTGACAATTCCACCGGCCTAATGCTCTTCAATAAAAGAATTGGTTTCGGATGACAGTTTATGGTTTCGTAAATAAACAGGTTAAGGGAGACTATAGGAATGTAAATGACTACTGATTATCTTCAGTTGGCTTGAGACATGTGCAGAGAAGGATACACTATGACCGTCGATTTAATCCGGCCGATAAAAGGAAACTGTCATTATAGTGTAAATAAAAACATCGATTGTTTTGTGGTGTCTTGTTTGATTACATGAATGAGAAGTCAAGGATAAAATTATCCTGCGGTTTAGGGCACTGATGTTAGTATATCAGAGAA
Source organism: Tubiluchus corallicola (assembly GCA_030141605.1). NCBI lineage: Eukaryota > Metazoa > Priapulida > Priapulimorpha > Priapulimorphida > Tubiluchidae > Tubiluchus > Tubiluchus corallicola. The sequence continues at coordinate 2,038 of JAQGDQ010000413.1, forward strand.
AATAGAGTTGATAATGAATTTGGCCGCTTCGAAAGATATCATTCCTAATTCAAGTTTTAATTTAAATCTTTTTGTTTATTCTGTTTAGCTGAGAGTAACTGTTTTCGTAGTAATAATTAGTAATTGCTGTTTATTCATTCATTTAGATATTTATTTATTAGTGCCAAAAATACAAGACATACACACAATTTCAATTTTGAAATATACAAAAAACAAGACATATATACAATTTCAATTTTCAAATATACAAAAAACAGGACGTATATACAATTTCAATTTTCAAATATACAAAAAAACAATGCATATATATACAATTTCAATTTTGAAATATACAAAAAAACAACACATATATACAATTTCAATTTTGAAATATACAAAAAAAAACAACACATATATACAATTTCAATTTTGAAATATATAAAAAAAAACACATATATACAATTTCAATTTTGAAATATACAAAAAACAAGACATATATACAATTTCAATTTTGAAATATACAAAAAAACAACACATATATACAATTTCAATTTTGAAATATACAAAAAACAAGACATATATACAATTTCAATTTTCAAATATACAAAAAAACAACACATATACAATTTCAATTTTCAAATATACAAAAAAACAGGACATATATACAATTTCAATTTTCAAATATACAAAAAAAACAACACATATATACAATTTCAATTTTGAAATATACAAAAAAACAACACATATATACAATTTCAATTTTCAAATATACAAAAAACAACACATATATACAATTTCAATTTTCAAATATACAAAAAAACAACACATATATACAATTTCAATTTTCAAATATACAAAAAAACAACACATATATACAATTTCAATTTTGAAATATACAAAAAAACAGGACATATATACAATTTCAATTTTCAAATATACAAAAAAACAACACATATATACAATTTCAATTTTGAAATATACAAAAAAACAACACATATATACAATTTCAATTTTGAAATTTACAAAAAACAAGACATATATACAATTTCAATTTTCAAATATACAAAAAAACAACACATATATACAATTTCAATTTTCAAATATACAAAAAAACAACACATATATACATTTTCAATTTTGAAATATACAAAAAAACAGGACATATATACAATTTCAATTTTCAAATATACAAAAAAACAACACATATATACAATTTCATTTTTCAAATATACAAAAAAACAACACATATATACAATTTCAATTTTCAAATATACAAAAAAACAACACATATATACAATTTCAATTTTCAAATATACAAAAAAAACAACACATATATACAATTTCAATTTTCAAATATACAAAAAAACAACAGATATATACAATTTCAATTTTCAAATATACAAAAAAACAACACATATATACAATTTCAATTTTCAAATATACAAAAAAACAACACATATATACAATTTCAATTTTGAAATATAATGACACTATATACAAACAAAACAATTACTAATAAAACAGACGTTATTTAATCTTCATGTTAGTTATATTAGTTATTTAATGAAAAGTTTAATGATTAGTATTTAAAAAAAATAAATTACTAATTTATTCTTAATTCAATCATCTTTACTGGATGATTGACTGGTCAAGTGACTAATTAACTGACAATTAAATTGATTTGTTTATATATCTTTGTTTGTCTTTCTATTATTTTGCTCGAACATTTTCATTCGTTTGTTCATTTAGTCGGTCAGTTAGTAATTCGTTCATTCATTTAATTATGCATTTCTTTACTTGTTCATTTAATAAATCATTTATTCATTCATTCGTTTGTTCGTTCGTTCGTTCATTTGTTCTTTCATTCATTCATTCATTCATTCATTCATTCATTCATTCATTCATTCATTCATTCATTCATTCATTCATTCATTCATTCATTCATTCATTCATTCTTTCTTTCATTCATTCATTCATTCATTCATTCATTCATTCATTCATTCATTCATTCATTCATTCATTCATTCATTCATTCATTCATTCATTTAATTCGTTCGTTCGCTCGTTCATTCAATTCATTCATTCAATTCGTTCATTTATTCATTTATTCATTCATTCATTCATTTAATTCGTTCGTTCGCTCGTCTGTGCGTTCGTTCGTTCGTTCAATCAATTCATCCATTCATTCATTCATTCAAACCGCTCCTATTCATTCAAGCCTTCATCCATTCAATTAATTCAACGCTTTTTACGTCTCAATAAAGTGAATCTGAAATGATCTACTATTGAACTCATCTTTATTTTCACCAGTGTTAATATCAACACAGCGCTGCCGTATATTACTAGTGTTATTATGCATAAGTGGTATAAGCTTTTGTGTAACTCCTCTTCGCGATAAGCAGAATATAAATTATGCTTTTACAGAAAGCTCTCCACAGGCAAGTTGTCATGAATAAATTCAACTCGAACAAAATCTCATTCGCAGCAGCTTTGAACGTTGAGAATTCGTTGGCATCGTAATTTAACTCTGTAGTCACAGCGACAAAACGATTAGTACCAATAAGCTTTAGCATTATTAGCGTCTCCATGGACTGAAATAATACGTTAGGTAAGAATGAATATATTTCATAAACCGTGTTGTCTGATTCTAAGAAAATGACAAACAAGTTTAACGCCTGCTACTCTATAATTCTGCTTTTTTCGGCGTGATAGGTGGCGCCACAAGCACAAATAAAGCCAGCCGCTGAGTTTAACACTATAGGCCTTAATTTTAACCTTGAAACGGTACGATTTTATTGAAGATATTAGGATTTTTGTATTTCTTTCGGAAAATTGTCTTATCAGACTAATGTCTTTGTACTTTAAACCGACGTTAGATAAAGTAAACTGTAATGCTAACATTAATGCCAATTCGCTGTCCATATTTAAGAAAAATTATAAATTAAACTTATTTGAAACATATAACTGATCACTCAATCATTATTTGTTGTTTTTCATTTTCAAAAGCTTCCCCTCTAATATAATAATATTTTTATTACTTCCCACCCGTACATATATCTGCAATGTGCACCTCCATATAGTCTAAACAAGTGTTGCCTCCTCCATATAGTCTAAACAAGTGTTGCCTCCTCCACAAATGCTTAGCGAATGTGTTAAAGCATTCATCATTTCTCTGTACCGACCATCAGTTTACATCGTAATTATGAAAATACTACTAACGCCCACTGTAACTCACACTAACCATTAGCAATATATTGTAATTTTTCTCGTAACTAATTCTAGTGGCCTAGCATAAGCTAGCTTCTTAGGTCTCTAGTGCAGAATTCATGAATTGTATCAGAATTTTGTATTAACAAAAACAGATTATCGATGCGCATGTATTGCATATCTATATGTTTATTGCGAAATAAATCTATTAAATTGATTGAACTTGATTGATTAATGTTGGCTGTGACGTTTAATTAAAACGCCTCGACCTTTAGGTAAATACTTCTTTAGGGCTAATCTTCTTCTTCTTCTTCTTTCCAGCTTTTCCCTATTCGGGGTCGCCGTTGTGAATGAGTCTTCTCCACGCATTCTTGTTGTTGACCATCTCTTCATTTATGTCTTCAATTCCCACAAGATCTTCACCGACTCTTCTTTTCAGGTGTCCATACCATCGCAATCTTGCGAGGCTTCCACTACTTTTACTGTTCCTCTGATGTTATTATTTCTAATTTTATCTCTTCTTGTTATTCTCATCTCAACATCCTCATCTCCACCACACCCATTTTCTTCTCTTCGGTCTTCTTTAGAGAAGCTGCTTCCAGATTAGAGCGGGTCTGACCACTTCTTTGTGGACTTTACCTTTAAGTCTCACCGACTCATTCATAGAAGGTTTTGGCGCAGTTTTTACAGGCGGATGCCCTTCCTGACCCTAACCATCCCTATTTATCCGGGCTTGGGACCGGCACTGAGTTGGGCTGGCTTGCCCCCCCCCCCCGTGGCTAGGTTTTCTTTAGGGTTAATATGAAAAACAATTTGTTTTCAAATCTGTATCAAGGCTGTTATACCACATGCTTATACTATCACATAACATGGCTGTCATTTTCTTCAGTAATCCATCACCGTCAAGGATATTGCGATGAAAGCAACACTGCATATTCCGCAGCGGAAAGAGCAACAAGGCAGTATCAATAACCCAGGAAGAGATCCAACATCGCAGAAATATCGTAACTCAATGCACGGCGTGTTGTTGAAACATGGCCGCTGTGAGGCTGTCACGTGACCCGCGCGGCGCTTTGGCGGGCGCGGCGCGAATCGCTCTTGTTTTGACTGTTGAGAAACACGACATGTTCCAGATCCGGCGCTTGTTAACAGGAGAGGTGGTTGCCGGGTAGCATGCAAATTAATGTAGTCAACACTAGGTGTCGCTGGTCGTGTTCCTGAATGTTTGCTGCAACATGGCAAGAGTCGGCTTAACACTGGTTCCACGTGTTTACAATTATATCTGCCTGACGTTACATGTGCTGCTGGTAATTGGGTAAAGAAACTAACGTTTACTCCTGCAGGAAGAGATTCCAGGTTTAACACAAAGGCACCGCGGGAAGCCGCCTGAATTTCTCTGGGAATATCGGAGACACTCGCTGGACCGTCTTCCTTTCGGCTGAAGCCGACGTGCTGATGGTTAATTTGGGGAGTTCCTAACTTCTTGCAGCCCTTGGGCAAGACCTTTTCATATGCTCTCCGACAATTACGGGCAATCACCAGGAGTTGATTATGACCCTTTGAGGCTCCTAGGTTAATGAAATTATACGGCACCTCAATGGGAGCCCTTTATCCCAAATAAGGGGCTACACGCAAGGACCACTTTCTTAAAAGTGGTTTTTCAGTCTTCAGACCCTCGTTTTTAAAGTTGAAATTCTATTTTAAAGTTAAATAAATTAGTCAGCTATACAAAATATTAAAATATTATACTTATTTTTCAAAAAAAGAGTTACATTTGAAAAGGAGAGCCACTCAAGCTTTGGACTCCCAGACTATACTAACCTGCAATCCCCTAAGCAATAATTAATTTACTTTGAGACTGGATAATTATTTTAAAAGTTGGTTTAAAACTGTAACTGGGTTTATTCTTACTAATTTGTTAAAATAATGACTAATTAAAAATACTTCTATCTCATTGGATTATTTTGACAAAACAGCAAGTTAATTCTGATTAATTATTTCGATTAATTCATTGGACAACTCTACATATTGGTTATAATAGCAAGCACAATTTTGATGATTACGGCAGATTAAAATTACGTTTGACCAGTGGTTGTCGAATGCGGACACTTGGCTCCTCGGGGAGGAATTGTGAAGTCAGAACTGAGCTCCAAAAATGGATAAACATGGCTACTGAATTGACATGTTTTTTTCTTCGTGTGATAACGCATGTAAGATAGTGCCATGGCCTAACATTTCACTATGAATTATGAATTTATTCCACAGCAAATCGTACATATATATAAACGGGAAGGGTATTATGCTTTCGAGTCCTGCTCCAGATAAGTGGAACAATTGACAATTAACATTACATAGTATTTTCATCAGTTATAACGTACATTAGAACAAAATAAGTTTTGTTAGTAACTTAAGATCAGGATGAGTAAAATTGTGAGTTAATTATACCATGGTAGTTAATAATTCTTTGATGCTTTTTTTAAACTAATAAAGACTAAGAGTTTTAATTTCACATGGAATTGATGACCATATTTTAACAGCATTATGTTTTGATGACTGTTTCATTATATTTGTTTTTGGAGGCTTGTTATTTACATTTATTATGTAACCCTGTAATTGGGTCACTTTACTTTGGATGGCCTTTACGTTTTGCGGTGGCCTTTTCACTATGTACAGGTTCTCCCTGGCCAATTGATTGTGCTGTATCTTTTTTTATTATTGTGTTAATTTATTATGGCTAAAATAAGTAAGTAAATAAATAAATATCAAATGTCGAAGTTAACTCCAAAATGGGAAAAATGTGTTCAGTACTTTATTACACTCTGACGTGATATTGTGATACTATTATACTTTATAAATATATTATATTTGTTATAATATATATAATAACATAAGCGTTGTGAAAGTCATTTTTGAAGTTGTTGTTCAGTCACTTTGTTATGATTGAGTTTAGGCGCAGAGAAGTATGGATAGGAACCAAAAATCTATAATAAATATTTGCATTTCACACAGCAGAAAAGTGTTTATTAAACTACAGAAAACGTAAGTAGCAAAACTGCTGCACTGAACATTGAGCAAAAACTAGTAAGCAAAAAACAGTCAGTAAAACCTGTTTCACAGTCAGTATACAGGTATAGAACTTGACCTATGCAGAGTTGCACAGGCTTCACAACAACCATTAATTTTAGATAGGGAGAGGACCAGTGTGTATGTAGTCACTGGACCACACAATTATATTGAAGGTAAGTCAGCTGGCAGAATGTAGCAAGATTAGCACATAGATGGCAGCACCTAATTACAATGTACAATTCCAACTTCTACGTGCGTAACACGAATTAATAGTTGTATTATAATAATATTAATTGCTGCTTAAGAAAACTTGAGCAAAAATCTTATTTCTTGGAGGTCATTAAATAACTTATGTCTCAGTTACCCTAGGTCACCCTGAATTGACATAAATAATTCCCAGCTGCCATTGTAATCCACGTGAACTCTGTTTTCTGAGTTTGTGACTAGAATTTATCTGTTGCTTTCACGCAATATGTAACGATTAAACGAACACCGTGAACAACATCGTCTTTAACTCTTTCACCCAAGATTACGTGCACGTCAACAACAATGAGGTGTGAAGGGCTGATCCAAGAACAGGTGGTTATTGACAATTAAAAACCACAGCGTTTTCCCAACGTTTTATTAGGAACAGGGGCTACCTTTTTAAGATATTTTAGATTAAAACCAAACAGCTATTTATTTTAATAGAAACTCGGATTTCAGCCTAGTTCACTTTTCAGGGCTTGGCTGCGTTTTTTGTTTCTTCGTTGGAATAGCTAGGATCCTTAGCAAACCTGAAAAAGCAATAACGTCATATTAGTGAAGCAGGGCAGGACAGAGACAAAGAGTTGGCTTCGTGAAAAATGGTAATGTTTCTAGGTATGTAGAGAATACAGAGTAGCCTGCATTGTAAAAGATGCTATTTAGTAAATTTAGAATAACCTGTATGTCAAATTAATGGCAGGTTTGGACGGGAAGTTGATTCTAGAAGAAAAACAGTGCACGCTGGTGCAAACCTTTCAGTGCCTAAATTCAGTAACTGAAATAATTCTTGTCGGTTCGTTAGAAAAGTCTAACGTTTCTACCGTGCAGTAGCAGTACTAGACGTCGTTATGACTGTTAAAAAGCAGTAGAAACGTTGAACTTTTCTAACAAAACGTTAATAAAAGAAAAATCCAACGCTTCTATCGCACAGTAGCAGTACTAGATGTTGTTATGACTGCTAAAAAGCAGTAGAAACGTTGAACTTTTCTAATAAAAAGTTAATAAAAGAAAAATCCAACGCTTCTACTGTACAATAGCTGTACTAGATATCGTTATGACTGCTAAAAAGCAGTAGAAACGTTAGATTTTTCTAATAAAAATTTAACAAAATTTATTACGTAGTGTGTTGTTTATGAAACAACTTGCTTATTTTAATATAAATACAAACAAACAAATCAATACTGCAGTCTGAAGGAGAACAAATGCATCGAAACTTTGACAAGTTTAGGGACCCGGCATTCAGAATCACTAACTACATCAGCATAAAGTGAAAAAGGAAAACGAAAGCAGATTTCGAAGTCGACGAATGCCTTGTGAATTTATCAGAAAAGACTTTAAAATCGGATAGTAGGCTAGTGGACTAATCAGACTGGTCTTGGGAATCTTGCTCCACGTTTTTTTTGTCTTAGCATGCAACTCAGTACATTTTAATTTAATTTTAATTTTATGTAGCTATTAATGATGTTTTGAACGCTTTCAAGTGTTTTCAGTGTCTAAGATCTACTGACACATGTGCAAGGTGTGGAAACATTGTATACAGTAAACGTGGTAACACATTTTCTTGAATGGTCTTAGCAATTGTGACGTAACTGAAAGGAAGAAGAGTCAACCCAAAGGGAGGGCTTCAAATGATAACCCATGTTGTCCACTCCTACAAGACATACATGGCTTCGTTGTGACGTAACACCACCTGTAGGGTTTCATTTGTTCTGCACATGTTCATTTTGATGAACTAATCCATGTAATTGTAGCTTCTACCGAACGTTTATGAATAGCTTTTTCATTTATAACTTGTGTTTTTGCATTGCTGATGTCAGTGTTGATGATGATGACGCTGGCGTATGACGTTGATGATGATGATGATGATGATGACGACGATGATGATGATGTCGATGATTACGATGATGATAATGATGATTACGATGATGATGATGATTACGATGATGATGATGATGATGATGATGATGATGATGATGATGATGATGATGACGATGATGATAGTGGTAATCTAATGATTATTTTAACAATTATTTTGTCAAGTTTAAAGTGCCAAGAACGGGTCATTTTTTCTAATTCGTTTCCTATGAAAGGAGCAACTGCAAGGACAAACTACAAAACGCACTGCAGTCTTCTAATATGCTTCTAATTTATAATATATCTTCTAATTTCTTTGTTTTTTTTAATGTATAATGTTTTATAATAGTTTTTCTTTATCTTCAATAATTTCTTTCCTTAATGGTTTAATAAATAAATAAATACGCATGGCGTCCAGTCACCTACTGTACTGATAACTAGAAAGTTGTAAAACGAATATCGCTAAAAGTCAAGAGTTTTACTAATTTTTAAGTCACCCAGTGGTTCGTTCGTTCGTTCGTTCGTTCGTTCATTCATTCATTCATTCATTCATTCATTCATTCATTCATTCATTCATTCATTCATTCATTCATTCATTCATTCATTCATTCATTCATTCATTCATTCATTCATTCATTCATTCATTCATTCATTCATTCATTCATTCATTTATTCATTCATTTATTCATTTATTTATTATTCATTTGTGAATTTATTTCTTCATTCATTCTATTCATTCATTCATTCGTTCGTTCATTCATTCATTCATTCATTCGTTCGTTCATTCATTCATTCATTCATTCATTCATTCATTCATTCATTCATTCATTCATTCATTCATTCATTCATTCATTCATTCATTCATTCATTCATTCATTCATTCATTCATTCATTCATTCATTCATTCATTCATTCATTCATTCATTCATTCATTCATTCATTCATTCATTCATTCACTCATTCATTCATTTATTCATTTATTCATTCATTTATTCATTTGTGAATTTATTTCTCCATTCATTCTATTCATTCATTCATTTATTTATTATTGGTCTATTTGTTTATCTATTTGTATAGTTATGATTATGCTTTTACTTACTTGGTTTGCTTAATCTCATTTTATTTTACTTACTTTCCGAATCCTGATTCAAAATCGGCTTTTTCAATAAAATCTTAATATTTTGATTCAGCATTGATTATGTTCTTGAATGAATTGCATTGATCATTAACAGTTTAGCAATGTGTACAAAGGAAACGACCAGAAGTTGTTAGTGTTGAAGTTCACGCTGTTTAATCTGCTTGCATGTGAAAGTTATGGTTTGATTATTGCATCAACTGTGCGAATGTGCATCTCATCAGACTCAATCATTCGTCACCCAAAACATTACGTCATCTTATTAAGTTGTCTGCGCAAAACGCAAGTCTAATTAGCTACGAAGAAGCCAGCGGAAAATGTGAGTAAGCAGCAATATTAACATGGCTTGAAAACGTGGAAATTATATTGCGTAAATTTTGGAAGAAACAAACTTACACTAAATTTAATAATGGTTGGCTAGCTGGCTGGTCTCTGGGTCCCTCGTTGGTTGGTTGCCTAGCTGAGAGGCTCTGGCTGGTTAGGTAGCTGGCTAGTCAGTTAGTTAGTCAGTCAGTCAGTTAATTAGTTAGTTAGTTAGCTAGTTAGTTGGTTGGTTGGTTTGTTAGTTAGTTAGTAAGTAAGTAAGTTAGTTAATTAGTTGGTTAGTAAGTTAGTTAGTAAGTAAGTAAGTTAGTTAATTAGTTGGTTAGTTAGTTAGTTGGTTGGTTGGTTGTTTAGTTATTTGGTTAGTTAATTAGCAAGCTAGCTAGTTAGTTAGTTAGTTGGTTGGTTAGTTAGTTAATTAGTTAGTTGGCTGGTTAGTTGGTTAGTTATTTATTTAGTTAGTTAGTTGTGCCTCTGTTCGGCAGCAAGTGAGTGAGTGAGTGAGTGAGTGAGTGAGTCAGTCAGTCAGTCAGTCAGTCAGCCAGCCAGCCTGCTAGCCACCAGCCAGTCAGTCGATCAGTCAGCCAGTAGTCAGTCAGTCAGTCAGTCAGTCAGTCAGTCAGTCAGTCAGTCAGTCAGTCAGTCAGTCAGTCAGTCAGTCAGTCAGTCAGTCGATCAGTCAGCCAGTCGTCAATCAGTCAGTCATTCACTTAGTTATAGCAAAGTCGTTGCATATATCGTACACTCTTATATCGTACTTATATTGATGTGCATAGAATCAGAATCACACATGTGTCATTTCAGGGAGCTAAACCAGAAGTAACCTCACCAGCCTGCTGATTCTATTATGCAACGCTGTAATACGACCTGTCAATTGACTGTCATCAAAATCAAGAATTGAACCGGAAGTGTCTGCGGAACAGCTGCTGCGTTGTAAACTCATAAGCAGATAAAGATCTTTGACATAATTGATTTGAATGACCAATTAAATCAGAAATTCGATAAATTATTATAGCTCAGGTCATCAGGTTTTGCATTTATATATACTAAACAACATGAAATTTATTTACTTGTTTATTTATTTATTATTTATGCAGAAAATGTTTTAAACTACAAAAGAACTTGTTTGCAAAGAGGTTGTGTATTTATTTACAATGATTGTGTTACGATGTCTAATCCGGCTTTAGACATAAAACTGTCATGACTGTAACAATATGTAAGCAAGCAATACAACTTTGCAATTCATTACCGACATCACTAAAACACAGCAGCTGTTTATCAAGTCTAAATTAAAAAAAACATTTAATGACTCGTTTTGAATATCCGACATACGAACACGATGATACTCACTCAAATCATAATTCCATTTTTCCTAGACCTTACTAAACTAGTTTATATTTTATTTTTGAATTTCTAGTTGCACTTATAGTTTAGCTTGCACCAGACGCATTTGCCCAGAACAGTGTATGTTTTTATATGAACTAACACTGATTGTCTGTCTTTTAATATGATGGTCAATGTTTTAAAATGGCAAATAAAGATTTTACTACTACTACTACTACTACTACTACTACTACTACTACTACTACTACTACTACTACTACTACTACTACTACTACTACTACTACTACTACTACTACTACTACTACTACTACTACTACTACTACTACTACTACTACTACTACTACTACTACTACTACTACTACTACTACTACTACTACCACTACCACTACCACTACCACTACCACTACCACTACCACTACTACTACTACTACTACTACTACTACTACTACTACTACTACTACTACTATTACTACTACTACTACTACTACTACTACTACTACTACTACGACTACTACTACCACTACTACTACTACTACTACTACTACTACTACTACTACTACTACTACTACTACTACTACTACTACTACTGTTACTACTACTACTACTACTACTACTACTACTACTACTACTACTACTACTACTACTACTACTACTACTACTACTACTACTACTACTACTACTACTACTATGTCACAAAGTCAATGACATTTGTTGGAGGGTAACAATAGTAAGTACAGCTCGAATCACTGGGGCAAATCACACGGGAGTTTTTATATTGAAAGGAAAAAAATTCATCACTGTCCTTCTCGCAGTCACCAATCTGAGTGATTATACCGTGGGGACACACAGTAAAGTTTCATCAGTCTGATGATGTTTCTTATGAGTGTGTAGCCGTCACCAACGACGCACAAAAAATCAGCCTTCGATTCGAGCAAAAGAAAGTTGTTGCAGTTCTCCATTTGCGACGAGGAAACGCAATATTTATTCTTCCTTTGATCAAAGGAATATTATTATCAACAGCGTCACAATGGAGAAGCTTTCAGCTCGGCTCGCGAATAAGAGAAGAATACATTGTCATTATGAAACCGAGCAACAGACACTGTTTTGAAAGTATAATGTAATTTGTCTTTAATTTGCATGGCCCGCTTGCGCATTGAGAAGGTATATCTGAGGCCCAGGCGCGGATGAATTCCATAGAATCATTGTCTTTTGTTAGCTAAGCGGCGTCACGCAAAGAAATTAATTTGCAAATAATGAAAAACAAGTCTTCTTGTTGAAATTGTAGGCAATATTGAGTAGGCTTACATAGCGTTGTCTGTTTTACACATCATGTGTTTGAAATGTAGGCTCTGAACGTATTTGGCCTGAATTTAGGCCTTAAATTTATTTGTTCTATTTAAACTGTAGCGCTTATGAAACTACTTTCTTTCATATTTTACTTCCAGTTTTTTAATTTACCACATCATTATTCTTAAAGAATATGACAAGCAGACAGAAAATTCTGAATGTTTCTCAAAAACAAATTTCATGAAAAATTATATATATATATATATATATATATATATATATAATCATCTTTATTTGCCATTAAAATACATTGATAATCACTGATAAAAACTTTACAGAGATAATCAATCAGTGTTAGTTAATAAAAACTTACACTGCTAAAGGCAAATGCGTCAGTGCAATCTAAACTACTGTGCAGTAATGGAAAGTAACGACGAATAAAATCAAACATATTTACAACTATGCACAAAAAATGAAAAAAAAACTATGATTTAATTAATATGGCCGTGGATATATGAATTCTGGATTAGTGTGTATGTTGTCGTGCTGGTGTGATGGTACATAGTAACACGATAAAAATGCTGATATTGCATTGTGCATGTAATTTTCTTCGTAAATTATTCATAGTTAAAATCGTACGAGATAATCAAAACACTTATTAAAAAAATCAAATTAATATTGCACTAATTATGTTTAATAAAATTTAAAACCAGTTTTGAGATTTAGCTAGAAAATAATTAAAAATGCGTTTTAGGCATGGTTTTTATTCCAAAACAAAACAATTTTTAAAAGATACCAGCTCATAGTTCATCTCACAAAAGAATGTACATTTTAATGGACGAATTAAATTTTAATAAAAATTGTCAACAAAATTCAATAAAAATGTCAATCATTTATGTGTGTATTTTGTTGAACTGTGTTTACTATGTGATAACAATGAATTTAAAAGCAACAGAGAGCGTGTGTTTTGACAGAGTATTAGCCTCAATAAGATTCACAGGCTTAAGACATTAGGCAGGCGGTGGGTTTTTCTGTAACGCCGCTTCTATATGGGTTATCTTATTTCTGTAAATCCGTCTATTTTCCCGCAGGGCACTGGGCTTATTCAGTATCGGATTACTGCGCGCCTCAGTTCAAACAGTCACAGTTTTTCTCCGATGCGTTCTTGTCGGTTTTGCTTTGACAACTAATTAAATTTCAGAAAAAAGAAAAGTTGGGAGTGGGAGAGGGGGAGGGCAGGCCAACGGAGGGGGGGGGAAGTGAAGATTAATATATCGAGGGAAAAGTCTGAATTTTGAGGATTAGATACTTTGAGAATTTAGAATGGTTAGTACTTTCGTAAATTGAAATTTTAATACAATTTTCAGTACAATTAAAATTAATAGAATTTTTGAATATATAAGAAGTAGATTACAGGTAAAATGTATATAATATATGTATAAATTCACATGTAAGAAATAGATTATATATTACAGAAGCAAATTCGCCATGCCTCAAGACAAACTGAAGGAATATGTGGAAAAATTCTGGATATCGTAGATATTGTTGTCTTTTAGCTCATAAAGGTATATTACTCAATTTGTTGTTCATGGCCCAGTGAAACCAATGAACTGCTCAGTACTAAAATATCTGTACTAATTCTACATTACTGTACTGTATTGTACTGTACATTTAGCCTATTGTACGCTACTAGGATATGTTAATAATAATGTGCCAGATCACTGATTAAAACTGTTGCAAACTTTAGCTGCATATGAACAATATCTGTACTAATTCTACATTACTGTACTGTATCGTACTGTACATTTAGCGTATTGTACACTACTAGGATATGCTAATAATAATGTGCCAGATCATTGATTAAAACTGTTGCAAACTTTAGCTGCATATGAACAATATCTGTACTAATTCTACATTACTGTACTGTAGTGTACTGTACATTTAGCCTATTGTACACTACTAGGATATGCTAATAATAATAATATGCCAGATCATTGATTAAAACTGTTGCAAACTTTAGCTGCATCTTAACAATATCTGTACTAATTCTACATTAGTGTACTGTATTGTACTGTACATTTAGCCCATTGTACACTACTAGGATATGCTAATAATAATATGCCAGATCATTGATTAAAACTGTTGCAAACTTTAGCTGCATCTTAACAATATCTGTACTAATTCTACATTAGTGTACTGTATTGTACTGTACATTTAGCCCATTGTACACTACTAGGACATGCTAATAATAATGTGCCACATCATTGATTAAAACTGTTGCAAACTTTAGCTGCATCTTAACTTTAAAGAGTTAATTTTGTTCATGAGCGCATCTTTATCTCCTGTATTTCTGTTTTATTTTTGTTCCAGTTTTTATCTCATTCGTCCTGCTTCGAAATTAAACCACCGTATCCGTTCAGCAGGATAACGTTAACGTTTACACTGTTGTTTGCTTGTTATTTCAATGTGAAAGTGATTTCCCAGTATTGAAGTCAAGTGTTATCGGAATCGTGTTTCGTTCTTTTCCTGCCCATAGGTGGCGCTCAGCAGTCATATTTAACAGTTACGGTTGCGATTTAAACTTTAACCGATCTGTTACCGCTGTGCTCCTAAAATGCATCGAGAATACCAACATGGAATTTTTGGTTATTTTCATATAGCAGCAGTAATTAATTTGTTTACACATTTTTAAAACTGAATATAAGTAAATATATATTTTGTTTACCACTATTTTTACCTAGGAAAGCTCAAATTTTGCACATTTTTGTAAGACATGCTGGATCACGGGCTCTCGGCTACTGGGTGGCTTGTAGCAGCATAAACAGATTTAAGCGTAGACATAATCTGCTAATCTAGAGTTCAACCGTCTGATTACGATCGTAATTACGAGCGTTGTAATGAACAAAGCGACAAACCTCCCCAGGGGTCGTGTCGGGCGCGTGTGCGGTAGCGTTCTTAGCAACCCCAGTAAAAGCAGCAGGAGTTTTCCTTCAGTATCTGCCATAACCTCTTAATTTTCAGAAATTTTTCCGGAAGTAGCATGTCTGCAGTAAACTGTGTTCGGGTGCTGAACCCCGCTGTCAGTGAAATCACAGTGAAAACATTATATGGTGTTTACAGTTATAAACAAACTAAATAATAGCTAAGAATTTGTTTAGAGTTTCTAATTACTGACTACAATTTTAATACTTTGTATAGTATAAGTAACTGTTGCTGTATTGCAAACTAACTAACTAATATTATAATTGACCGAGCCATTTAGAACTATGAGGCATAGACAGGTAATAATTTCAGCCGAAGCTAGGCTCGTGGAATTGGGGCGTGTGAGGCCCCTCGGGGAGAGAGAGAGAGAGAGAGAGAGAGAGAGAGAGAGGGGGAGAGAGAGAGAGAGAGAGAGAGAGAGAGAGAGAGAGAGAGAGAGAGAGAGAGAGAGAGAGAGAGAGAGAGAGACAAAGAAAGAGAGAGAGAGAGAGAGAGAGAGAGAGAGAGAGAGAGAGAGAGAGAGAGAGAGAGAGAGAGAGAGAGAGAGAAGAGAGAGAGAGAGAGAGAGAGAGAGAGAGAGAGAGAGAGAGAGAGAGAGAGAGAGAGAGAGAGAGAGAGAAGAAAGAGAGAGAGAGAGAGAGAGAGAGAGAGAGAGAGAGAGAGAGAGAGAGAGAGAGAGAGAGAGAGAGAGAGAGAGAGAGAGAGAGAGAGAGAGAGAGAGAGAGAGAGAGAGAGAGAGAGAAAGAAAGAGAGAGAGAGAGAGAGAGAGAGAGAGAGAGAGAGAGAGAGAGAGAGAGAGAGAGAGAGAGAGAGAGAGAGAGAGAGAGGAGGCAGTATGTTCGCATAAATAAAAAAATGTTACCTTGGCACGAGGCCCCGGGGAAGTATCCCCACTCCCCCCCCCATGAAATAGGCCCTGTTCATATACCCAATGAATTTAGTTTAAAAAGAAAAACTGTTAACAAAAAATCTCATTGATTTAATTAACAAGCAGAGAAAACACTAAATATATTACCAAGATAAACAGTTGACGTTTCGGCGGTTTCGCGTTAGGTAGATGCATTTTAAAGCACTGTAGGCCTACATATGAAGAAATTACATCATCGTGACAAAAAATAATCATAATAATAATAAGTAACATTCATCCAAAGTTCAGAGACTGAATGCAAAACGTCACCTGTTTTTCTTGACAATAAGCAGAGCAAATGATCGAATTTTAGTCAATAATTACTTCTGTACGAAAATTGCTTATGTAAGGCCTTATCTATCTTCGGCACTACCGTTAAGATTGCAGGCAAAACCCAAAACCTCGCTAATGTTTTTATACAATTTGGTACAAGGCAAAACACCACTCACTGTCAGAGCCCCCTGCTAGCGCTGATGGTTATTAGATGTAGCAGGACCGAAACATAATCATAGGCCGAGGTGAGGTCAATTTTATTGTTAGTCACGTTGCAGCCTTTACGAGAGAAATATTCGATGGCCGGTAGAAGTTGCCCAACACTGATTGTCTTTGAGGTTTCCCGTCCATTTCGTAACCAGGTGTAGTGTTGCTCAATTTTCCGTTGCTTAGCAGGCGCACCGATCCCACAGTTTTAGATTAAAATATTTATAATATTAACTTCGCAATATTGAATATTCATTTAACAATTTAAAATACAAATCTAATGACTTCCGTTTGTCTGCATTTCTAAATATAGAAATATTTTCAATTTATTAATTAAATTTAAAATTTTAACGAAAACTCTTTCGTCACAACTACGCTTTCAGTCTGCGAAAAGATTCATCAGGTTGAAATGGAATAGTTATAATAAACTTAGCAAAGGATTGTATAAACTGTATTGAAAACAGGAATTTTAATTTTTTATCAAAGTATCAATTGAGAGTGATGTTAGAATATATAGTATTTTTCTAAGTTAATTGCTTTGTCTTCTTGTATGTAAATAATATCCATGCTTGTTTTGACAGTCCTTATTAAGAAAATACACAGAATTAAGAACTGACGTTTTTACAAGTTGTGCTCAAAGTAAAACCTGCACTAGTTAATTAGTGTAATTATTAAATTTTCTTAAATTGTAATTTTTAGATTATCATTAGGTGTGATATAGGACTATAATGCTGAAGCAATTGAATGCAGGAAAAGGTTTAACGTCTGGAGGAGGATCAGTTTATGTGATACATTACACAGGGCGTACTGTTAGTCATTTAGATTTTGAAAAGGAATAAACAGATTACATTTAACTTTAGATTAAGCAAATTTAAGTTAGTGATCAGTAGTCCTTAAATCATTGCATTGAAAATGACTTTTAAACTGGGGCATGTAGCAGAGGCAGCCAGACAGCTGGGACAATGTATAGAGCTCACCAATATGGGTGAAGTGTTTGCCTGAGTCTGACCTCAAGAGCTTTGCATTAACTACTTAAACGCCAAATCATCTCCGCGAAGGGGTTCCAAGACAAAAGATTTGTTTGGATAGCTTTCCGACGAGCTGTATTAGCATTTGATAACCGTCTGCAAATGGATTTACGACCATTCTGCTAATCCATCTGTTTGTTTATTCTCTGATTTATTACTGTATCGAATGATCCAAGGCGATTTAAATGTGAAATTGTTGAGTAGGTGTGAAGTGTTTTCTTTAGCAATGGTGAAAATCTTTTCAGGAGGGCGTTAGTTTTATGATTAACCACCGTACTCACCGTACTCTACCGTCTACATGTTTTTTCTACCCGTCAGAAACTGGTGTGATATTTGTTGACAATGAAATTGAAAATAAAGGAACTATATATATATATATGTATATATATATATGTGATGTTATATATATATATATATATATATATATATAACGAACAGCACTTACGTAAACTAAATACTATATGTGTAAGCAACTATCCTAAATTTGTGTTTATATATTCATGTTGTACCATTGGGTTTATACATCAAGGTTTGATGTTGTGTCTTTGGTTTAAATTGTTGAGTTTGACTTGTGTAATTGTGTACTTAATAACGTGGTATAGGTTTTTTGTAGCGCTGTATATGTGTGTAATTGTATCTTTATAATCTGTGTGTGTATTGTGTGAAATGCAATTGTGATTACCCAATAAAAATATATACTTGAGAAGTGCTAACTGTGAGGTCACAAGAAGCTTTGGACCATCCATCACGCTTTGAAGCTTTGGACATTGTCTTGTTTCAAGTTTTTTGCGGTCCTCAGTGCACAACGGGACGAGTTTATGCAGTTTATTTATACCATAGTGCAAAATCGAGAATTTAAAACTTTAATGTCACACTCAGCAAACATGATGTTGTCTATTGCAATTCTGGAAAAGCCACAAACTGGCACATGATGTTTCTAGGGATGGAAAAACACCAAGAATCTAATCCATCAATGTCGCCAAACAAGAAAGCTTGTAAGCAGAATAAGGTCTATAATACAACAGCAATGACTGTTTACTTATGGAAATGGAGGCATTAGTTTACATTGAGATTGGCTGCCTTGCCCTTTGGCTGCAAGGGTTAAATACTAATTTCGCCGGGACAAGCCCTCTCAGGCGCTAAGATGAAATCTTTTGGACATGTGCAACGTCAACACAATTTCCAGCAAAAATCCATCCAACTTTGCCGAGTTTTCTGTTTAACAGGTTGGCAAACATGGAGGAAAAAACAAAAACTGCGCCATCTGTGGCAGATCCATCCTCGTGGTGTCCGTAATGATGAGTTAAAATATGTTTTTATGCATCGTATGTGAATAAATAAATCTATGATGGTAGTGATTTTGTTTCATTTTTATGTTTCATTTGTTTTTGTGGTTGACAGAATCTATAAGCCTTTCGGTAACAAAATTTCTAAATTTCATTTCGTTGAGAATTATTACGTGGACAGAAAAACGGCGAGGGAGGACAGAGTAAACGAATTTATAGTTTATCGACCACACCCCTTCCTATGCACTTAAGCAAAATTTGGGACAGACAGACAGACAGACAGACAGACAGACAGACAGACAGACAGACAGACAGACAGACAGACAGACAGACAGACAGACAGACAGACAGACAGACAGGGCAGGCAGACAGACAAACAGGCAAACAGACAGACAGACAGACAGACAGACATACAGACAGACAGACACAGCATAATAAAAAAGAGGGAAAGCTTATACTGATCCAAAATGTAGAACTGTCAAATGCTTGCCTCACAATTTGCTTCACAATATATGACATAAGTTTGGGATAAGAGGTGTTACCATTTTCAGGGATGATTTGCCAGCTCCTCTTGGAAAAATGATGATCGTGATTTTCGAACCAGATTTTTTCTAAAAAAACTACTAATTCTAAACACAATGAAGTAAACACAATTAGTTTAAAAACAGTAATTTAATCTAGAAATAAAATTATGAATTAGATCACTATAAACGCTCTGAAATTACATATAAATCTTTATTACCCTTACAAGCCAGCGGTAACCGGTGAGGTCACGTGGCCGCGTGTCCCTCTGCCCGAGTAAAGTAAAAGCGAATGAAACAATAATTATCAAATTTGGCACAGTGATAAGTCTGGGCACGACTTAAAGAGTTGAAACCAGTTGCCTTTTGATTTAAAAGGTCAAAGGTCTAGTTGAAAAGGTCAAAAATGTTCGGTGCTGTACACACCCAATACACACCCAAGACCTGTACACACAATAAAATCAAATCAGATGAACTCATAATCACTAAATTTCACACAGAGAAAGATAGTCAGATTCTGGGCAAGACTATTGTCTGTATATAGACCATAAACTACAGCATAAGCCTTGGAAAACTATTTCTTTTGGGTCGAAAAGTCGAAGGTCACAAAGGTCAAAACTTCACAACCTCAAAAATGTCAAACTAAATTCTCATTTCTAGTGATTTCATATCAGGATGTGGCTCTCCACCTTTACTGAATGAATTTTTTGAAATTTGGTTACAACACCTTTTGTATACAGCACACTACAATTTGTAGTGTTACACTCACCAGCCAATAATTATTCATTAATAGCAACAAGCATAGCTAAGTTAGTAGTTGTTATATCTAGCAGCCGTGGGATAAGTAGTTAATTGGACGTTTCTAAGAAGGCAAGCTCATCTTTCTGTTTTTTCATTAAAACTTGAGATCAGAGGAAAACCAGTTATCTGCCACCATCAAATAATTTCTTCATTTTGTTTGCTCTATAAATCAAAAGTAGTATTAATAAATGAGAAAACAAATATTACGATTATCTGAGTAAGATAAATGCTAGTCGTAGTTAAGTATACCTCGTGGGAGGAAAGCACATATCGGACGATTTGTCATGATCTCATAGATCTCATGTTTTCTGTTAGTGACGAAAGGCAGGCATATCTATGACGCTGATGACTTGTCAGGAATGTTTCCTCAGCAATAATTTATTATCCTTACTCTAGAGAACTCTGATCGCGTTTAGGAGCCATTACTCGAGTTCGTAAACAACCGGGTTTGTAACCTCCTGCAATTTCCAAGTTTTTCCTGGAAAAATTGTTCAGTCAAACACGAATCGAGAAATATTGTTCAAAATGTGTAGTAATGTAATTCTAATTTTATTTTGCATCATACTGCTTTGATATATTCTGTTTTATCTTTATGTGGTTAGTTTTTTATGCATACATATTGTAATTTTCGATCATTTTGACGTAATTGTAATAAACCATTCTATGTGTCCAGCTGCATAGAAATTTAGTTAAGATCGCCAACATATTGATTCGTATAATTGCACCAGTTTTTTGTTTTTCAAGTTTTTCTGTCACATTCAAGAGGTCACTTTAATGCCTGCTTCGAACACACTGTATCATATTTCAAGGCTTGTTAAATGTTACACACTTATAATGTATAATGTTAAAAATATATCCTGACAAATAGACAAACAATATTGCAAAGTTAATAAATCACGGTTAATTGATTTGCAATCTGAAATGAAATGAAAACAATTTTAGATGTTTACATTATCTATAAGGTCTATATATGGACCAGTGCAGCATGCTCACTGACTCCGGCAGCTCCTACAGCTAACCTGGCGCCAAACGTGCCGCTCCGCTTTCCTTTGGACTACACCAGGGAGGAAGAGAGGGGGTTCCTGTTGTCTGGGCAACTCAGGATCTCCATACACCTTGCCCAGGCGTGCGCCCTGGAAAGGACTGCTCAGCCACAGTCGAAGCTGCAGCTCCATCAATGTGATCAATAACTGACTCTCTTGGCGCACACTCCATTGTCTTCCGAGACAGAAGGATGCCAACAAGGTCTAAATGCCCCCCCCCCCCATTATAAGTTCAGGTCTATATGCCTCCCCATTATAAGGTCGATATGCCCATCATTATAAGGTCTATATGCCCACCATTATAAGGCCTATATGCCCCCATTATAAGGTCTATATGCCCACCATAATAAGGCCTATATGCAAACCATTATAAGGTCTATATGCCCCCCATTATAAGGTCTATATGCCCCCATTATAAGGTCTATATGCCCCCCATTATAAGGTCTATATGCCCCCATTATAAGGTCTATATGCCCCCATTATAAGGTCTATATGCCCACCATTATAAGGTCTATATGCCCACCATTATAAGGTCTATATGCCCCCCATCATAAGGTCTATATGCCCACCATTATAAGGTCTATATGCCGACCATTATAAGGTCTATATGCCCCCATTACCAGGTCTATATACCCTCCATTATAAGGTTTATATGCCCCCCCCCCAATTATAAGGTCTATATGCCCTCCATTATAAAGTCTATATGCCCACCATACTAAGGTCTATATGCCCACCATTATAAGGTCTATATGCCCCCCATTACCAGGTCTATATGCCCTCCATTATAAGGTTTATATGCCCCCCAATTATAAGGTCTATATGCCCCCCATTATAAAGTCTATATGCCCCCCATTATAAAGTCTATATGCCCACCATCATAATTGTAGATATATTAAAAAAAATTGATTGTATAATAAATGCAAAGTAAGTTCAAATAGTCAATGGTATGTATTACATAATTATGTTCGACAAATATAAGGCTGATGATATGGCTCACAATCAGAAGCAATGTGAAAAATAAAATATACACAAAAAATAGAAAATAGTCAATAAACAGCGAGCATGCGCAGTAGTGACTAGCAGCACGCGCAGCTATTACCAACTCGGTTCAATTCTGATAAAAAAGTTTCCCATTCCGACATAGAACATCTTTCCTCTACTCGCGTAGGGACTTAATTATGCCTTTTGTAAATTTTATGATTATCAGTTAGCCGAGTAAGAATAATGACATCTTTAATGTCTGCAAAGGAAATGAAACCAGACACAACCAACCGAATAAATCACTGCAGGTATTCACGTTTTGGCAGCTGAAGACAATTTGGATAAATGATGCGAGGAAATATCTATTGAATTTTCACGTTTCTGATGAGAAAATTATCTATTGAAATTCCACATTTAATCAAATTGCAAACAGTTGTTGATTACGCAATGCGATAGCGTTTATGATATATGATAGAAAATCCGTTTTCTGTTATGTAATTATATTTTATTGAAGAATACTTCAACTCAGGAATAGGGAGATATTAAAAGCGTTGATGTCAATGGAAGTAAAAATGACGCAGTGTTTGAAAAAGAATGAGAAAATAGCTTAGAAAATATACAGCAGTCTCAAGATATTTATTTAGAAATATCAACGCTTATCAGAAACAACTTGAAACATTAGTTGTCTCTATTCTCATCTCATTCACTCTTCTCTTTTTCTATTCATCTTTACAGCTTTCTCGCGTGTATTTTTTAATTTTCTGGTAAGAAAAGATAAGATAAGATAAATTTTGTTTAACGTCGATCATTTACATGAATAACAGTTAAAGCTCTTTATCGATCTACCTACCTATATCCACTTACTTTTATATTTAGTACTCCATTCATACTTTGTTCATGTACCTCAGTCTGTCTACCTTTCTACCTGTCTACCTACCTAGATGCGTCTGGCCTATCAGCCTAGCTGCCTATATACCTAGATGCGTCTGGCCGATCAGCTTACCTGCTACCTACCTAGATGCCTTTGGCCTATCAGCCTACCCGCCTACGTACCTAAATGCGTCTGTTCAATCGGTCTACCTGCCTACGTACCTAGATGCGTCTGGCCTATCAACCTACCTGCCTACTTACCTAGATGCGGCTGGCCTGTCAGCCTAGCTGCGTATCTACCTAGATGCGTCTGGCCTATCAGCCTACCTGCCTACGTACCTAGATGCGTCTGGCCTACCAGCCTACCTGCCTACGTACCTAGATGCGTCTGGCCTACCAGCCTACCTGCCTACGTACCTAGATGCGTCTGGCCTATCAGCCTAGCTGCCTAACTACCTACCTATCTACCTACCTACCTACCTACCTGCCTACCCACCTATCTTCTTAACCAATAACTACTTACTACCTTTATCGGACCAAGTAGTACTCAAGATGTTTTTATCCCGCAATAAAAACGCGAGTAAATACCTTCGCATAATTAAGTGTACAGCGAACAGCTTGACTTGAAACGGGAAACGTGCGTTAACAAAAACCGTAGACCATTAACTACAATAATTGATTATGTGCTTATGTGCGTGTAATTAATGGAATGGCGCCGAATAAAAAATTGACTCTTGAAACAGCTGCTGCAAACTTAGCAACAGTTTGACACGTCGCTACATAAATGTGTTTGTACAGGGCGGACCGAAAACACTTATCTTTCATGCAGTTGGCAAGCATTGTTTATAAATTGCCATTGTTCTTACATCATTCTAAACATTATCAGTGAACTGTGCATCTTCAGAATGAAATTTTAATTTGAAATTTTCAATGTTCCGTGCAACAAAAACAGCATTCCAAATAAGTTTTAGTGTTAAGGCCTGATATTATTTTTCTGGAGTCCCTCAAGTGACATGGCTTTCACCATTTGTTTGACATAGTCAGCGTAAAAGAAATAGACGATAGTTTGAAAAATAGCGCAACACATGAGTGAAGGAATTGAGGTTAAATTACAGTCGCGTATGATGTTGGAAAGCATTCAAATATCTGCTCAAATATACAGGTTCATGTATTTAGTTCCCAGCTTGATTTGGCTACTAAGTAAAATAAAGTGTATTAGTCCAGATAAAGATTGTGTTTTGTGGCGAACTTTTCCATGTGGTGAGAACATTATTAGTTCTGAAATTCTACACCAGGTGGCTACTTACAGTTGCACCCACAAAAAGTGAGTAACGGTAGATTATCAGCTCAGTCAGTCGGTCGGTCGGTCGGTCAGTCAGTCAGTCAGTCAGTCAGTCAGTCAGTCAGTCAGTCAGTCAGTCAGTCAGTCAGTCAGTCAGTCAGTCAGTCAGTCAGTCAGTCAGTCAGTCAGTCAGTCAGTCAGTCAGTCAGTCAGTCAGTCAGTCAGTCAGTTAGTCAGTCCGTCAGTCAGTCAGTCAGTCAGTCAGTCAGTCAGTCAGTCAGTCAGCCAGCCGGCCAGCCAGCCAGTCAGTCAGTTAGTCAGCCAGTCAATGAGGTAGTTAATCAGCCAGGATAGGATAGGAACATAAAAATGAATACGTCTCTCAACAGACTAGGAAAAACTGAGACTTATTCTATTTGTTTATGCCAGTTGGCGAATTGTATTATCTTCTCCAAAGTTCATTGTACGGGGAGATCTGGATAACCCCATCGCTTTCGTCAAGTGTTGGGAATTCACTTTACAGCTTAATATGGCTGGAACTAACTTTCAAGTTGTCACACTAATTACCGATGCTCATCGTGATGTTGTGGGAAGCAGAGCATGATTAATGATCGCGCAGAAGGACGCAGCGATCAAGACTTAGCAAGAGGTTGCGTTAAGCATCGTGTTAGGCTAATGCTTACAAGCTTACAAGCTGACAGACAACCTATAAATCTCCAACACTAACTTCAATTTACAAATCTTCGTTCTGTGCACAGCGTCGGATACCATCTCCTGACGTAAATTCAAAATCTTTATCTCGTGATAGAGCTTGACTCCTGGCAAATAGGATGCAGAGTTCCTGTAGTGTGAAGATTAGATGTTACCGCAGAGTGCGATCCTGGTGTCAAGGATTAGAGACAAGCTCATGTGGAATACATGTTGCACGTCCATAGAAACTGAGATTGTCCATAAGAGAATACCACAACACCATTAGATATACCAGTCAGTAAATATGACAGATTTATAGAAACAAGCGCGTTAACTCTTCTGATTGGAAGATAATGGAAATCATTTAAATACAGGATAGGTACAACTGATTCAGATCTGTGTGTTTGCGGTTTGGGCAGTCAAACCCCCAGAACATTTAATTTTTCATTGTCCGTTACCATTTTCATTGTCCGTTACCATTTGTTAGACAAGATATAAGAGTGAATCTCGAACGCGGCTTAGAAAGTAATGACATTCGAAACATTTACAGAAAGAGAGACACTAATGTAATTAAAATGTATGTAGATATAGTAAAAGAACTTACCCAATATGATCTTATAGTAAATTGATTATACTGGCATACTGTTTATGTAAGAATGATATCAACATAAGATTATTTATGTATGTAGAAATTGGTAATTGTGAAGATGAAGTATGAAGAATTTAATGCAAAAATTTATTTATTGTACATAATGTGCTTTAACATTTTTGTACTTATGTGCCCTGCAAATAGAGGGCTTTTTGCATCATTCTGAAGAAGATTTTTAATAACACGAATCAAATAATAACAATCACATAAGAGAACATCGTAATTAATTGTAGAAAGAACTAGGAACTCTTTTTTCAGGAAAGATGACAGGGCACTTGGTAGAAATCGTTCGTCTGTTACGGCTTTTTCAAGGGTTCAATTTTTCTTTGGAGATTTTTTCTACTGAAACAACTGTCTCTTTCTGTTCTCATCAATACCGTTCACATAAGTTGAGATATTAATAGTCCCCCAAAGTTCAGCCATGTATATATATATATATGTTGCTCATCTAAGTATGTAGGCTCATATATGTATATAGATGGGTGGCAACGCTTGATTCTCCGAAACAAAGGAGGCATATAAAATAGGCGTTGTGTAACTGTTCAAACGTGACACCTGAATTGAATCGCCAGCGACACATTTAAGTTTAGAAATTTTGAATTTAAAATTTGCGAAATTTTTGCAGAAGTGGGCGAAAAATTTGCAGAAAGTTTTTAATTTGAAAATTTCCCAAAATATGACGCCATCAGTAGCTGTCTTCATTGACCATAGATTACAATTTTAAGCTGTTATTTCATTTATGAAAATACTTTCATAATTATAGTAAAAATAAAAGCCGTCCTGTTTCACTTAAAATACGTAAGACTCAGTTTCCAGAATATTTCCAAAATGGCAGGATCTTGGCGGCCATCTTGATCGTTGATTTTGTATATTGATTTTCTGCTATGCACTAATCATAATAGTCATTCATATGCAAGGTTTTTCACATTGACTAGATAGATATTTTATTTCTGAAAATCAAATTTCCAACACGAAAATTACAAACTCGACGCATACCCGATGGTTTTATCAGCGGGCACAGCTCGGGTAATGATTTCCAGATCATACTAACCATTTAACTCAACATAGCTGCACAAGGTATATACACAGATATACAAATTTAGTTGTAAACTCATGAAGCAAAAAAAACTATTTACTAAGCATTTGTACACATGTGATAAACAAATATTTTACTTATATGATAATCACAGTGATGCGGTTATATGTCCGCTAACAAAGCTATACTATTTAATTCAAAAATCTATGCATACAGTCCGTAAATGAAATTTCCAATTGACATTAATTCTCCATCAAATAAACTTGCAATATTACTATAATTTAACGCGTATTTATTAATACTACTAAGATGCTAGAGTACCAAGTACTTGCTAAATTCAAGATGATGCTGAGATGCTGAATGTGGACATTCATTACCGTGTCATTATTTTAACAGTTCAGCTCTATCAATCACTCTCACGCAGTTAGTTTAATACACTTGTTGGCAATTAACATTAACGCTAGGCGTGTGGTAAACCAACTCACTACCAGTGTTCATTAACAACTCGCTAATGTCTTTGCTAGTTTCTTTGCGTTGCAATAATGACTGGTAAGAGCGGTTTCAGTCTCAATGTGGCGGATTCAGGTAAGAGCGGTTTCAGTCTCAATGTGGCGGATTCAGGTAAGAGCGGTTTCAGTCTCAATGTGGCGGATTCAGGTAAGAGCTGTTTCAGTCTCAATGTGGCGGATTCAGGTAAGAGCGGTTTCAGTCTCAATGTGGCGGATTCAGGTAAGAGCGGTTTCAGTCTCAATGTGGCGGATTCAGCTTTAGGGTAAGTTGAAGTTCGTGACGGACCGCTCCGGGCACCCCTTTGCCATTAAAAGGGCCTGTCTCACATATAGGAAGTTTTTCTATTAGACTTACAGGCACTGTTTGATTCAGCTTTAGGGTAAGTTGAAGTTCGTGACGGACCGCTCCGGGCACCCCTTTGCCATTAAAAGGGTCTGTCTCACATATAGGAAGTTTTTCTATTAGACATACAGGCACTGTTTTTGAGACATTATCTTCGTATAACTGGCAACTTCAGAAAAGAAGCTTTTTCTGTCAGAACTATTTGAAGTCTTCAGAACCAATAGATACACTTGCCCTTTTTTTGGGTATTCATTATTTAACTACATTTTTGTTCATTTGCTGCATTTTAGTTCACTCGCTGCATTTATGATTTAACCAGATTGCTTGCATTTTTTGTTGTTGCATTCATGACTTGTTCAGTTGTTGTTTTAATTTTTAACTGCATTATTTGCTTGCTTTTTTCCATTGGTATAATTATAATATAACTGCTTTGCGTTTTGTTTATTTGCTACACTTAAGACCTAATTACGTATTATTCACTTAACCATGTAGTCTGCCGTGCTTTATACTATTCCTAAGTTATATAGGGGTGGCTGACTCGATGACCTCCTGGTCTTTCTCTACATACTTTGCATAATTTGTTGTATTTGCGCTATAAATATTATATTAGAGATAAATAAACCTTTTGAATTTAATTTGAATTGAATTAAATTGCCATTGGAAGAGCTTTTTGCGATTTTTGCGGGAAAGAGACGAGCGCGTTCACAAGCGATGAAAGTGGTTACTTCCACAAATAGTGCTACTTTACCTTCTGTTTATACTAAACACCATAATAAACTTAAGCCATTAGCAAAGGCATTAAACACCATGTCTGTAAATCACACTGGATTCTCAGAAAACTAAAAATGTAACTGCAGGAGCTAGTTATATTACATTACAAGTTAATATGACAAATACGATTTTGCAAAAGATTTTTTGTGAAAATCATTTAATGCTCTACAGATACTTTCGCCACTAAACGGGGTTGTCCATGCAGGCCCCTCCTCCGCCAGATGAAACAATTGCGATCTGGATTTTCGAATTAATGCAAAAAGAGGCGTATATATTGCGTATTCATGATCATACATTGTACATACACAAACTATACATATACGTTGTATGATCATGATTTCATCTATGTATAGCTAGCAAAATTCAACAGGTAATTTATTTAAATGATTGGTTCATTTAACCAAAAAAAAACTACAAAACTCAAAGCTCTTGTAGTAGGTGATTTTAGAAATTATTTTACTCAGTAAAAATGTACTGAGTAGGCCAAATTGTGGGACTAGATGACTTCATAGTAAAATTATAACGAAATATTTATTTACCATAGCTCTTTTAATACGACACACAGTCATACACCAGTTATCAACTAACATAGGATGAAATCACAACACACAACAGAAGAAAGAATACAGTGGCAATCAGAAATTTTGTCGATGTTTGAACCCGAGTCTAAAGATTCGATACATACTCATCTGCCACAAACAAATGTCTGTTATACAGTCTGAAGAAATAAAAAAATGCTACAACATCTCTATTAGAAATAGATGATTTTTTAAATATTCTTATGACGCTAGTGCTAGAAACATTACAACGAATCTTAGTATTAGATAGTTCGATGTTATCAATAGAAAGTGTGGAGTTAGTCTTTGTAACAGACTTGCTATTAGTGAGAATGATATTTGTGAGCATTTAAGTGAATATGATGTGTTTTTTACTTACTCCATTAGAAAGAAATGGATAGAAGTTCTTTATTGTTTTCGGTAATGCCTTGTCGATGTAATTTTTTTATAGTTTATTCATTCATTTACTTTGTGTATCACTAATTAAGTCAGAATTGTAAATATTTATAACTGTTGTATGTAACTTTTGTCCTGAATGTAATTTTGTATATATGAACCCAGAGTTTGCAATAAAGACCTAAATCAAATCAAAATCTGTCGTCTGCTACGTAATTCACCCGGCCAACTAGGGTGTACTTGTGCTGGGCCGGACTGTGACCTTTGGGGCCCCTATGTTAACAAAATTGTGAGGGCCCTCAGACAGAGCCAACGTCTAACTCACCCGCAACAGTCTCGAATATTTGTTACTTGTGATACATTTTAGCCACACTAACACAACTTCAAGTAAGCTCCTCTTTGAATAGTTTTGTCTGTGTAGTTTTTTCTTCATTGTAATGTACTGCATTGTTTATGTAACGCTTTGTAACCTGTACTTGAAATTTTAATTGAATGCCTTGTAACTTGTAATTGCAATTTTAATTGTATGGCTTGTAAATAGTCAATAAATAAAAACAAATAAATAAACTAGAATAGCTGTCTTTTGTTTGTTGGTAAAATTATTCTTTAAGAAATATCAATATTTTACTATTTATTACAAACCAAATTAGCACATATTTCAACACAACCGTAGTGAAAAAAACAGATTTTTCTATCAAATGCTACCAAACTCGAGGACCCACAAGCTCAAGGGGTCCTAGGCTGGAGCCTATCCTACCCTATAGGACAATCCGACTCTGTGTAACCTATGTATGACGCGTAGCTTTGCCATGAAGCCAACACATCCATTAGCAGACGTTTAGATATCCAAACTTTACCTAGTTATTGGATCATGACAAACTAAAATTAATATTAGGCTCAAACGATTTAGAAATTCTCCAAATTGCTTGTAATTTTGTTTTAAAATGTGTCAGTTCGTGAATGTAATTATTACAAATTTAAGAAAAACGAGCTATATATATATATATATATATACTGTTACGAAGGCAGATTTTGACCAACCCCCTAATGTTAGTAATGGGTATGGTTGAGAAGCCCAGTAATGCAAATGTACCTGCATAAAACAGAATGCATGCCGTAATTTGACGATTCCAACCTGGTTTTTCTGTCTGTAAAGGTGAATGCTGTAGGTTTGCTGATTTTTATACAAAAGTCTGTTCACATGTCATGGAGCTACTGGTTGTGTATTAAAGTTTATTTTACATTCGTATTCTTTTTACTTTTCTCGTCTGCTGTAAAGTATTTCATAACTTGTATGCCGCTCTATACATCCTGAGACGCATCCGCGCCGGAACCCGGATCCGTTACAATATATATATAATGAACATCACTTATGTAAACTAAATACTACATGTGTATGCAACTATCTTAAATTTGTGTTTATGTATATTGATGTTGTACCATTGGGTTTATACATCAAGGTTTGATGTTGTGTCTTTGGTTTAAATTGTTGAGTTTGACTTGTATAAATGTGTACTTAATAACGTGGTATAGGTTTTTTGTAGTGCTGTATATGTGTGTAATTGTATCTTTATAATTGATGTGAGCATTGTATGATTTGTAATTGTGATTACTCAAGAAAATATAAATATATAGTGTTGATCCAGGGCCTATTTCAGGGGGGGGAGTGGGGATACTTCCCCGGGGCGTCACCTTTCAGGGGGCCTCGCGCCGAGGTAACATTTTTTTGTTTTATGCGAACATACCGTATAACTCCATATTTTCTCTTCGAAAATGTTTCTCCGGCGTTCTAGCAGTTCAAAAATTTTTTGGGCGCCAACCATGGTGGCGCCCGCCCCCCGGCGTTTCGCCCCAACCCCGAGGGGGCCTCACACGCCCCACTTCCCTGCACCTCGCTTAGGCTGAAATAGACCCTGTGTTGATCTAAATGGAAATTATAAACCTATACAAAGAAAAGATTGCTAAGTTATTGCTCCGGGACTCCCCGGCACCCCAATGAGCTTTTCTACCAATCCTCCATCGCACTTTGCGTTGATTGGGATGATTTATAACCGTTGATGATTTTTCGTGTTTTGGGACTTGGTGCTGGATCCACTAATATAAACACACATTCATCATCATTAGCTCGAGTCTGAGAAGAAGCCTATACCCCAATAGACTCATGCAAAGAAGATGATTTGTAACAGAACTCATAACCTTCACTTGTCACTGTAGGGGGCGCTGCAGGAGTGTCCAAAGAGAAGAGGAAGATTGGAGGAGTGCCATGAGATTAAGTGATATAAAGGAAATGACAAAAAAATTAAAAAATTTGTTCGCATTCAGTGGTTTAGTACTGGCAGTTTTGACTAAAAGTTGAACAAAAGTACCTTTAATAATTAAAGAATAATTCGTTATTTTATCAAAGGTAGGTTAAGCAATAATTCACTTTAACCTTGTATTAAAAAAATTAGGATTAAAGTGAATAATCTAATCAATGTAATCCAATTAGCTGATTATAACTGAAATATTTTTTGACATGTTACATACTAATTTTGGCTTATCATAGTGCCATATTTACATTTGATATCTATAGTAGGCCTACATATCAACTTCCAAACAACTACAATTTATAAACAATATGCTATGTATAACTTGGAAATAAATGTTTATGTACAGCAAAACAGAACGGTAGAGAAACTGTAGTGATAGACCCAACAAAAGTACAATTTTTTATGTAAACCTGCATTTCTGAAATTAACGTAGTTTTCTATATGTGATTCATATGTGATTTTATAGTTTTACGTTTTTTAGTGAGCCAGGGATGCAGACTGGGATGGTGATACAGTGACGTTTTACCAGTTGGCGCGAACATGTTAAATTATTAAGAATTTTCTTTTCCAATTTCATAAGTCTTTCAAACGGTAAGTGTAATGCTAAGTAATATAACCTTGTATAAGAAGACCTTTGGGATGTATTTTAAGCTGATTCGTAAAATACAGTGTTAGTATGGTGACTTGGTTCTAAAAAAGAAACCACGGCTTTATCTCCCAAGTTGCTGGAGAGTCGTTAGAAGCCGGCGCACCGTCTATCCTCTCACGTTACGCAATCTTTCACGACCACACAGCTTCTTATTGCCAAAGTTAATAGCCACATCCACGCTATTTCGTCCTTATCTTATCCACTCAAAATTATTTTACAGAGAAATCTGCCAGCTAACAGCGACATTATCGTGTCAAAAATGAGCTTTCCTGTGTTATCCGTTCTCGACAAGTGTTTTTATAATACGCTCGTGACGATTTGGACTATCATTAGCAGCAACTGAAGGCTTGACGGTCG
Source organism: Tubiluchus corallicola (assembly GCA_030141605.1). Lineage (NCBI taxonomy): Eukaryota > Metazoa > Priapulida > Priapulimorpha > Priapulimorphida > Tubiluchidae > Tubiluchus > Tubiluchus corallicola. The sequence goes on from JAQGDQ010000413.1 coordinate 34,927, forward strand.
GAGTAGTGAATAACGCAAACAATGGGCTAAATTCTGACAGATTACGACATATATTACTATCGTTACCATTAAAGTGCCATAAATAAGGATTGTTGAACGTCTGCCACTGAGCCTAATCCAGACATGATGACATTGTGAGAAGTTATCACGTGAAAAAACCCGGACATAACCATCTCGTAAAAGGAGGTTCAACAGTAGAGTTTACTGTAGAGTAGAGTTAAGTCCACTCTCGACTTAAGACTTTATTATATTTGTAGTCGTTTTAAATAAGCTAAAGCGTAATAATTGCCAGAAAAGAATGGGATATTTGGTAGCATAACAGGTTGAAAAGAAACATATTTGTAAGATATATAACGACAAGCAAACATTCAACATTTTAAAGCACAAAATACGACACAACACGACACAACAAAGCATAAAACAACACAACACAACACAACGCAGCACAACACAACACAATGCAGCACAACACAACACAACGCAGCACAACACAACACAACACAAGGCAGCACAACACAACTCAGCACAACATTGCATAGCATAGCATAGCTCAACACAATGCAAAACAGTACTGAACACAGCACGTCACAACGACAAGACAGCACAGCACAGTAGAACAAAGCTTGGCACAATATAATAAAATATGACACAGCACAGTTCAATATAGCACTTCTTTTCACAGAACTTAAGTCAAAAACAATAAAGAAGGCTAAAAAAATCAACGTTTTTTGAACGAAAAATGACAAAATTAAAGACTTTGCGAAACATTGTTGACGAGAATTGGATTTTTTCAGGTTTTCACAGACGTTCTTTCCTAAGTTGTGTTTAGTGAAGCATGCTTGTTCACTTTCATTCTTTCAAAGATTCATCTCAAGAAATTGCCTGTCAACATGTCACAGAAATTAGATTTTACAGTCGAGTATAAAATGAATTTAATGAATCCCCCACGTCAAAATGGGATTAGTTACATTTTGCGAAAACTAAATCCAGCAATCCAACTGCGTCAATTGAAGTTTAAATTAATGATCGGTAGCCGTGAATTTATAACGTAAAGCTCAGCTTTTACAACTTGTTTTGTTTATATCTTTGCTTGATTAAAAATTAGACTGGACGCATTGTCTCCTGGCGCATTGTCTCCTGACGCATTGTCTCCTGATGCATTGTCTCCTGGCGCATTGTCTCCTGGTGCATTGTCTCCTGGCGCATTGTCTCCTAGCGCATTAAACCATTTTCGCTTCTTAAATGATATTAATTCGGGAATTATATTCACCAGGTCAAAATGAAATTTTACATGCATAATTACTGTTAATTTCTCATTTGTACAAAAATATTTAACAGTAGCAATAATTAAAAGTAAATTTAAAAATTTAAATACCTGATGTTAATCACCTTTTTAATCTTTTGAGTTGATTATTCAGTTTGTTGCCAATGTTTTTGCTTTAATTTCGATTGTTTTACTTGTGCAAAACCAATACAAGAAACCTTCACTTGTATTAGCAGTTGCTACGTGTTTGTCTATGTGTTTTGTGATAGGCTAAAAACAAAAGCTTGCGTGTCCAATACACTGCAAGTAGTTTTCGGCAGGAAGATATAAAAGTAATCATTACTCGAATTTACAAGTCGTAACTCTATGACAATTTATGTGATAGTAATACTGCCTGAAAATAAAAATCCCACAACTACTTTTTGGCCTTATTTTTGGAAAATAAATTAGTTTTAGGCCTGTAGGTATGCTACCATCAGTATAATATAGCAACTGCTTCTTCCCAACGATGTATTAAAGTTTTATTGCGTTTTCTCTTCTTTTTCTGTTATCAAACCGACCTTTTGGGTTCCCCTCCTAGAAGACTGAGCTTCCCTTTTTAGAAATAAACAATTAATGAATCTCTTTCTGTTCGTTCTTACATGGTCCAGTCTTATCCAGTCGATAACTGGGAGTTATAACATCACGTATTTTACTTAATGTAGTTTTACCTAAAGTACTAATGGAGATAAGAAATGACGCTGTTATTAAACTGAAAAGGTAATGTTAAGTTGTTATTTTCATATAAACCAAAGGCGAGAAGACGCTTAGCACAGTATAAGACCACCTTCTAGTTTGCCAAGAGAATCTCAAAGTATAGAGATGGCTTGATGAGATTTCATGCTTAACTGTGTGTATTAAGTACCCAAATCGAAAACACACCTTAGCCAGGTAAGAAAGATAACCGAGATGGTGTGAGGAAAAGGTGCTGAAGTTGAAAATGGTAATTAGAGACCGACGAGTAAAGTTACTTCTGGTTAACTGATCAAACGAGCACGCCGAATGAATGAAAGCAGCAAAAAGCACGGCGAGCGTCGGAATTCGACTCAAATCCCGGATTAAAATAGTCGGTTTCTAGCGGCGGTCAGATCAAATAGAATCACTCTGCTTCTAAGTTATGAATCGGACTGTTATTAATTAAAATACACCTTATATCTTTTCTCTGCACGTGTGTCTACAGTTTTCCAGTTTCAAACACTCCAGGTTATAAGAAAATATTCAACTATTTAAGTCTTGACTTCGCTGTATTTTAATACCAATACTTATTGTCTTAGATGCCCCAAACTATACCAGTGGCTACACAAGGTAAGGGGCTTCCGTTAGAATGTCAAAATTTGAGTACAGATTCAGAACTTTTGTAATTAATTGCTAGTTGTGCATGTGTTCTTCTTTGGTTTAAATCAGCAAGAAGACAATTTTCTAATAAATAATTCCATAAATAAGTGACCCGATAAAAAATCATGATTTAAAAGCTTCGGAGATTTGCAACCAGAAAATGTCAAGGCAATATTGCGAAAGGCAGCAGAAAGTGTTATCGGTAAAAGCTTCGGGGATGCATCCCGAGATTTGGTTGTTTTTCATAAATTATGATAACAATGCTAACAATATTAACAGAACAAACAAAAAGAAGCCTGAGGAAGAGAAGGCAAAAGAGCGAGAGAGAGAGAGAGAGAGAGAGAGAGAGAGAGAGAGAGAGGGGGGGAGGGAGACAGAGAGAAAGAGAGAGAGAGTGAGAGAGAGAGGAAGAGCGAGAGAGAAAGAGAGAGAGAGAGAGAGAGAGAGAGAGAGTGAGAGAGAGAGAGAGAGAAAGAGAGAGAGAGAAAGAGAGAGAGAGAGAGTGAAAGAAAGAGAGAGAGAAAGAGAGAGAGAGAGAAAGAGGAAGCGAGAGAGAGAGAAAGAGGAAGCGAGAGAGAGAGACAGACAGAGAGAGAGAGAGAGAGAGAGGGAGAGAGAGAGAGAGAGAGAGAGAGAGAGAGATTTTTTATTTTTTTTTATTTAATTCTTTATTTCAAACATAAGTTCATAATTTAAATTACATATATACAACATACAACATCATAAAAACAAAAAACCACTACAAACAAATCACACACAAACTTAGTTAAATATGAAAATTACAATAATAGTCTCCACCATTGCTGTCTTATGTGCGATGTAAATTTGGCATCGCTTACTAAAATTTTCTGGCACATTAAATTATCACTAGTATCAAATCTTTTCATTAAACTTAACACAGATTTTCTATGTAGTACATCAAAATACATCACGCGAATTTCAACACTCATCTCACGAGCACTGTAATCATATGCATATCCGAAAAATAATCTTTTGGACACATTGTGCGCAATTTTGAGTTTTAAGATATTACCATTATTAAAATGTCTCCAAGTAGACATGCAATAGAATGTATTACAGTAAGCATTAAATAAATATCTTTTAACATCAACAGAACAATAGCTGAATTTTCTAATAAGTTGGTTTGTACGACAGTAGTATAAGGATCTTTGATTAATAATGTCAAGGTCATCTCGGTTATCATTTGAAAAAATATGTCCCAAATATTTTTCATTATCACAGGTACGTAAAACATTATTATCTAGTTTGATGTTACCAAACATAAACTTTCTCATGATGTTTGAATTAACAGACATAAGTTTAGTTTTAGCTACATTAATTTTCATGTCATACTGTTCAGCATACAATTTATACACGTCTAGTAGTTTCTGTAGGGCCGTAATCGTTGTCGCTAACAAACAAACATCGTCAGCGTACATCAGGTGGTTCATAACCATGTTCGACACATTGCAACCAAGTTGGGTGGATGAAAGCTTAACACTTAGATCTTTAAAATAAAAATTAAAAAGAAATGGTGACATCTTGCCACCTTGGCGTACTCCATTTCCAATATTAAAAGTTGTAGACTGACTAGAGAGTGTGTGTGAGAGAGAGAGAGAGAGAGAGAGAGAGAGAGAGAGAGAGAGAGAGAGAGAGAGAGAGAGAGAGAGAGAGAGAGAGAGAGAGAGAGAGAGAGAGAGAGAGAGATGCTTACGAAACTTTTACACATATTATCAGTAAATTTTCAGAGACTAGAGATCAAAGAATAGCCATCCTGTAGTCGCCACTGAAAACAGCAGTCACGAGCCTTTCGTAAACACTGGTCGACAAATCACATAAAAACAGCAAAAATTCTGGCTACCACAAGATTTGAATAGGAGAACGTGACGAACTTAACCTACCTACAAAAGTGCTCTCCAACATTTTTTCATGTAGTATGTAAGAATAAAGAAAAGAATAAAAGAAGAAGAAAGAAAAAAGAAAGGTGCAAATATAGGCGCAATAAGGGAATAAGGACTGAAAAAAGGGAAAAGCAAAGAAAGAAGGAAAGAAATAAACACTAAAAAGAAAGAAGTGAATAAGCAAATACAGGAATAGATTAATAAGAGAATAAAAACTAACTGAAACTAACTGAAACTAACTGAACTAACTGAATAACTGAATAACTGAATAACAAATGAGTTTATCAAAAACGTAAGAACAAGAACAAGTATGAAAAAACAATAACGAAAAAAAGACGAACGAATTGACTTTTATGGCACCCCTGCATTTTGTATATTATTTTTTATCTTTTATTTCTTATTTTTTGTATTTTATTTTTTATTATGTTTGTAGTGACAAATGTTTAGCAAGGACAGAAAAGCCAATAGTCAAAAGCCCAGTGAATTGTCCTCTTTGAGTTGCCCTTCCTAAAGCTGATTGATGGAAGTTAAGACAACTAGACAACATTGCAAAGCATTCACGCCCTAACCTACGCAGAGCTTCGATTATTCCAAGCAAAGCTCCTCGCACAATCGCCTCCCAAGATTAACTTGCAATTAATAGTTTATCATTACCGCGCACAGGCTCCGAGAAGATGAGGATGCAACCGAGAAACCATTCACGGACGCTGAGGCATCTTAGTTACTGATGCAGATATATGCAAAGTGCTATATCGCTGACTAGCACGCACGTGCGTAGATAATAAAACAATGCCAAACAATAAAGTGCCAAGATTTATTTAACACTTGCAAAAATCTTTCAAAAGATAATTTAACCCGCTTGGAGGCCGTTGTCTGTTGCTTTTATAAGGAATTCGCACGGCACTCATTGCAGGAAAAGCAAATAAAAGATTTGAACGATATTGCCCAACTCAAACACTGAAATTAACATAATAATAAAATCATTTTCCAACACTAGCTACACACAAGAAGATTTGTAAAACGTATTTAAATAGTCGACGCTCTGATATCATGAATATTTTTCTGTTCAGCAAAAGTTATTCAATAAGATTTAATAGAAGTTAGTCATGCATAATATTACCCTTTATGACTGAGGTGTGTAGCTATGGGAAGTTGATCGTGCATACGTTCATCATCATCATCATCATCATCATCATCATCATCATCATCATCATCATCATCATCATCATCATCATCATCATCATCATCATCATCATCATCATCATCACATCATCATCATCATCATCACCATCATCATCATCATCATCATCATCGTCGTCATCATCGTCGTCATCGTCATCGTCATCGTCATCGTCATCATCATCATCATCGCATTCATTATTATCATCGTCATCATCATTATCATCATCATCATCATCGGATTCATTATTATCATCGTCATCGTCATCAACGTCATCATCGTCGTCATCATCATTGTCGTCAGCAGCAACTTCATTATTTCAATATCGTCAATGTTGTTACTACAAGTACCACCCTCAACATCAACACTATACTCGCCACTGCCAAAACTATCACAAGGTTTCGCTCTTGTAGTCCCTACCACTGCCATTACCTTTAATACTTTCATAATTAATAATTTGTGCTATTATTAATAATAATTTGTATTTTTAGTTTTGGGTTTACCTAAATTATAGTTCGTATCAATTTTTTTCAGTTTCACACGACATAGTGCGTGTTTTAGCTTTTCTGCTGATTTGACTGGATTATCTACTAACTAACCCACTTTGAAGTAAATCCATCAGACTGATTAGTGATCGGATTATATCAGCTTAGGCGCTAAGACCAAATAAGGGCGGAAAGTATTAAAAGAGTAAGGTCAAATGGTTCATTAGAACTGCTGGTGGAAAGATCGTATGATGCCGGATCTAGTCTTAGTTAGATCACAAAATGGCGTGCAAAAAGTGGCAACTGAAAATGTTAATAATGAATCCGTCGTACTGTATAACTTCTTTCCAGCCAATTATACTTTGGTCCTTATACAAAACATAAATGTTGTGATCTGACTAATTTTGCATATCTAAAAACATAAAGTGTTCGAAGTTTATTACAATGTTGGTAGATCACTAGATCACATCTAAAAAAATGAAGCTATGTTTTATGCACAGTTGTAAGGTATTTAAGTTCTTCATGACACCACAATTTAATTCATTTCTTTTATTTTTTACAGATAAATTTTATTTTATTTTAAAGGATGAAACCTTCTTACGATAAGGTATCAACTCATATCCATGCTTGCAATTCAAAATTCAGTACAAACCAGCCTGCACAATTGTAGCTCAAAAAGACGTAAGACAGAAACGTTTTAAGAGTAAAATGAAAAAAAACTACTTCATATTTCTGAAATCGCGCATTATTAAAAGAAGTCCAACAGTATCAACATGCTTTTTGTGTTACATATAAAAATTCTCAAGGCAACTTACTTCCTCAAGACTTCTCAGAGTTCATACTTCTGAAACAAGATATTATGAAGCTACAGCATGTAATAATAATAGCCACAGTAATTTCAAAGTCATGACAGTAGTTGTGACTTTGTAGTTTTGATATTTTTGAAGAGCGCAAGCGAAACCGTATTTAGTGTTTCTAAAACAGTGGTTCCCAACCTTTTCCTTGCCAAGTACCCCTTCTAAATGTGGCGATCTTCAGCGTACCCCCACCTGATATTTTTCAACAAATCGTTTGAAAAACCAGTTTCCAGAAAACAACGATTAATATTATCGACATTTTAACTTTTTTTGAAAACATGAATTTTATCACTGATTATTAAGAAATGTGTAATTTGAACAACTTTCTCGAATATGAAAACATCAATACAAGGAAACGCGATCTTTACAGCAGTCATAATTAATGCGCACGCTGTTCTTATCAACAAGTTTTTTTATATCAGGTTTAACTGTTGATATTGCGACTCGCATGTCGCTCCTCAAATCCAAACGGTTTCTTGCCTTCGTCTTCAAATGTAGCATTGCACTGAAGCCTAGCTCACATTTGTATCTTGTCACAAATGGAACCAACACCTCGAAAGCCAAATACAGCACAAACAAAGCAACAAAATATAAGCTTTTCGTGGGCGGGTAAAAGTATTTTCTAGCGCACTGTGCAGGAATGATATTGTTTGTGAAATATTGCCTAACCTGTAGAAAGAATATCTTGGTGTATTTCACCCTTTTCTCTGGCTACAGAAAGAAAAAAATGTGTCGATCTGACACACCTTCTGCGTACCCCTGGCATTGCTGCTGCGTACCCCCAGGGGGTACCCGTACCCCCGGTTGGGAACCACTGTTCTAAAAAAAAATCGTGCTTTTCTGAAACCAATTTTTGTGAAGACAAAAAATTCAGAAGCGATGTTATTTTCGACTCCTAAAGGCTCCTAAAGTATGACAAGCCTGAAATTATATTATTTAATTTCCGTGACGGTTTAGTTTTGAATTGAGTCGTCCTTAGCCCCTATCTGCGAAGTTATACTTGTACTAATAAAATCTGAACCAACGTGCTCTGTATGGCGACGATGGTTTTGACACTTACGTGTTACTTAAAGGAAGACAGGATGATTCTTCACATACTGCCCCATTTTGCAGTACGGTAAAAAGTAAACAATTTAACACAGTTAATACTGCAAAAGCGTTTCTGACAATTAAATAATAGATTAAAAGCTTCCTTAAAGGCAGACGAGCCCAACTATTGATGACATCACAAACTAACATAATTTTCAACAGTGAAAATATTCCACGAGCGTGTTGCACGTGTTTACCAAAGCAAAAATTGAAATACAGCAAATACAGATTCGGTGTGTTGTACTAAAATTAGGCAAGTTCTAAGATAAAAATTCAAATTTCAAAATAACCGCTGCGCTCACTCATGAGCTGTCGAACGTGTGCAGTTCATCATAAACTAATACACCCGAACTGAGAGGTACAGCACCTGTTTTTTGTGCAATGTGTTTCCGAAATGCAGGCGCTAATGCCCGTCTAACTAGCGAATGAGGAAATGCATGTAACAGTGAAGAACTAGAGGCGCGAACGTGAAATTGTGTTTGTGTGGTAACAATTATTTCAAGTAAGTCATTTTTAGAAAAATAGCATGTTTGCTTTCAATATTCTAAAGAGTAGGTTGTTTTGACCTACAGTTCGAGTCCAGTTTTGCATTAATGTCGCTTTAACTGAGAAGTCATGAAGAGAGTCATGAAACCTTCTTGTGTTTGCAAGGATGACAGTAAAGTCATGACGTTTGTTAATTATATAATTTCTGCAGCCATCGTGAATATTTCAAAACCAGATGGTTTTAGCAACTCTAAACGTTCTAAATAAAAATTATGACGAGTTCTATTAGCTAGATATAGTTTATCTTTTCGTCACTTTTTATCAAACCGAATTTTACCGATTTGGAACACATTGCCTGCATATGTTGATGGTGCACCCCTCGTAACTGAACAAAATATTAAGTTATTTAAAAGCCGCTTATATAAAGTTAACTTGCATAAATTCGTTGTACACAATAGACACATGTAAGCAGTTAATCTCTTTGTGTGTTTACCACACTCTTGTAAATATTTTATTTGTATGTTTTTTGCCAACGTGTTTTATATATATTGTTTTTATTGTAGACTGTATTTTACTATTGGGTGTAAATAAATTAAAATAAAAAATGAAATATTGATCCGCCTGCCATTGTGTGTGACCCAAGCCAGATCCGCTGCAGCACTGCATGTAACCCATCCGCAACATTTAATTACACGAGTCTGACCCTGTTGAATCCGCATTGATCCGCCGGGCCATTGTGTGTGACCCAAGCTAGATCCGCCACAGCACTGCATGTAACCCATCCGCAACATTTAATTACACGAGTCTGACCGTGTTGAATCCGATTCCTACTTTAATTACGAACTTTCCATCATGTTGGATAAGCATTCTTCATGTAGTTTACAAGTCCTCATTGTGACCATGGCTGCCGGGCTGATTGCAGTTACTCAACATGATTTGTTTGCTTTCGACTCGAAGTTCATTTAGATTTCAAATCGCAGAAAATTTCGAGTTTGTGTTTTCTGAACGAGAAGAAATATCGACAAATAAACAGTTTCATTTCTTACTAATAACTTTCATTTCTCACAAACTCGTTTTTATTTTCGCTAATTGCTCGTTTATATGTTTGTTTATCTGTCTGTTCGTTTGTTTGTTTGTTTGTCTGTCTGTCTGCCTGTTTGTTTGTTTGTCTGTCTGCCTGTTTGTTTGTTTGATAGGACAGGCGATGGCGTTTGTTTTACGTCATTTATAATTTATCGCTGTCTTTCTTGTCCTTGCAACGTTTTATAGTTTGCTTAAACGTTTATTTGTTTTTACGTATTTGCTGACTTCGTTTCGTTTTGTTTATTTCTTATCAAGGCCTATTTCAGGGGGGGAGTGGAGTGGGGATACTTCCCCGGGGCCTCACCCTCCAGGGGGGTCTCGCGCCGAGGTAACATTATTTTTTTTTGCTTTATGC